>CM061751.1:134749849-135159848 GCA_030979885.1 Lolium multiflorum | reverse complement strand
ACCACTTCTCTTCATGCTTGACTTCATAAGATAGAGTTTAGGGTTAGGGGTAGATACATGATTTGTATTATTTGAATTGTCTTGACCTTATTTATCATCTTTTAAATGCTTACTATATATATGACATAAGAAGACTATGTGCTTTAGTTTTTCAATTTTCTGATTTTTTAATTTTATGCCCATTTGAATCTTGGTCAAATACTAGGTTTGACAATGATTTAAACAAGTTTAAAATATGAAAATGAAAAGATAAGCATGGATCCTTCTTAGTCACTCTAAAATAAAGCTTTTGGGTGGTTTTTGAAATTTCCATGTTTGAAACCCAAAAGCACTTCTCTTCATGCTTGACTACATAAGACAGAGTTTAGGGTTAGGGGGTAGACACATGATTTTTCTTGTTTGAATATGTCTAGACCTTGTTTATCAACTTTAATGCTTACTATATGACATAAGAAAACTATGTGCTTTGTTTTTTCATTTTTTTATTTTTTTGGAATTTTGATGCACATTTGAATCTTGGTAAAATCCTAGGTTTGACCAAGATTTGAACAAGTATATAACATGAAAATGAAAAGGGAAGCATGTATCCTTCTTAGTCACTCTAAAATGAATTTTTTGGGAGTTTTTTGAAATTTCCATGTTTGAAACCCAAAACCATGCACTTCTCTTCATGCTTGACTTCATAAGATAGAGTTTAGGGGTTTGCGGATAGATACATGATTTGTCTAGTTTGAATAAGTCTAGACCTTGTTTATCAACTTTAATGCTTACTATATGACATAAGAAGACTATGTGCTTTCGTTTTTCATTTTTCTATTTTTTTATTTTATGCCCATTTGAATCTTGGTCAAATCCTAGATTTAACCAGGATTTAAACAAGTTTAAAACATGAAAATGAAAAGGTAAGCCTTGATCCTTCTTAGTCACACTAAAATGAAGCTTTTGGGATGTTCTTGAAATTTCCATGTTTGAACCCAAAACGACTTCTCTTCATGCTAGACTTCATAAGACAGAGTTTAGGGGTTAGCGGGTAGATACATGACTTGTCTAGTTTGAATAAGACTAGACCTTGTTTATCAACTTTAATGCTTACTATATGACATAAGAAGACTATGTGCTTTGGTTTTTCATTTTTCTATATTTTTATTTTATGCCCATTTGAATCTTGGTCAAACCTATATTTGACCAGGATTTAAACAAGTTTAAAACATGAAAATGAAAAGGTAAGCCTTGATCCTTCTTAGTCACACTAAAATGAAGCTTTTGGGATGTTCTTGAAATTTCCATGTTTGAAACCCAAAACGACTTCTCTTCATGCTAGACTTCATAAGACAGAGTTTAAGGTTTAGGGTTATAGATACATGATTTGTATGGTTTAAATATGTATAGACCTTGTTTATCAACTTGAATGCTTACTATATGGCATAAGAAAACTATGTGCTTTGGTTTTTCATTTTTCTGATTTTTTTAAATTTTGATGCCCATCGAATCTTGGTCAAATCCTAGGTTTGACCAAGATTTAAACAAGTTTAAAACATGAAAATGACCAGGGAAGCATGTATCCTTCCTAGTCACTCTAAAATGAATTTTTTGGGAGGTTTTTGAAATTTCCATGTTTGAAACCCAAAACCAGTTCTCTTCATGCTTGACTTCATAAGACAGAGTTTAGGGGTTAGGGGGTAGATACATAATTTGTATGGTTTGAATATGTCTAGACCTTGTTTATCAACTTTAATGCTTACTATATGACATAAGAACACTATGTGCTTTGGTTTTTCATTTTTCTGATTTTTAAATTTTAATGCCCATTTGAATCTTGGTCAAATCCTAGGTTTGACCAAGATTTAAACAAGTTTAAAACATGAAAATGAAAAGGGAAGCATGTATCCTTCTTAGTCACTCTAAAATGAAGTTTTTGGGAGGTTTTTGAAATTTCCATGTTTGAAACCCAAAACCACTTCTCTTCATGCTTGACTTCATAAGACAGAGTTTAGGGGTTAGGGAGTAGATACATGATTTGTATGGTTTGAATATGTGTAGACCTTGTTTATCACCTTTAATGCTTACTATATGACATAAGAAGACTATGTGCTTTGGTTTTTCATTTTTCTGATTTTTTTTAATTTTCTGCCCATTTGAAT
The DNA here is from genome assembly GCA_030979885.1 of Lolium multiflorum. Taxonomy (NCBI): domain Eukaryota; kingdom Viridiplantae; phylum Streptophyta; class Magnoliopsida; order Poales; family Poaceae; genus Lolium; species Lolium multiflorum. Next base: position 135,157,707 of record CM061751.1, on the reverse strand, counting down.
CTTGGTCAAATCCTTGGTTTGACCAATATTTAGACAAGTTTCTAGACCTTGTTTATCAACTTTAATGCTTACTATATGACATAAGAAGACTATGTGCTTTGGTTTTTCATTTTTCTATATTTTTATTTTATGCCCATTTGAATCTTGGTCAAACCTATATTTGACCAGGATTTAAACAAGTTTAAAACATGAAAATGAAAAGGTAAGCCTTGATCCTTCTTAGTCACACTAAAATGAAGCTTTTGGGTGGTTTTTGAAATTTCCATGTTTGAAACCCAAAAGTACTTCTCTTCATGCTTGACTACATAAGACAGAGTTTAGGGTTAGGGGGTAGACACATGATTTTTCTTGTTTGAATATGTCTAGACCTTGTTTATCAACTTTAATGCTTACTATATGACATAAGAAGACTATGTGCTTTGGTTTTTCATTTTTCTGATTTTTTTATTTTCTGCCCATTTGAATCTTGGTCAAATCCTTGGTTTGACCAATATTTAGACAAGTTTAACACGTGAAAACGAACTGATAATCCCATTTGTTGACTCATTTAACTAGTTAATCCCATTTGTTGACTCTCTGTTGACCAGGCACTTGAGGTAAAACTGAGTATATTGCACTAGCCAGTATTAGTACTCAAGGGGAAAACCGAGCACACAAAAAATGCTACAGTATAAGACTCGAGAGTATATCTAAATTTCCAGGGTTAGACTCGAGTACGCGTGTTGCGGTGCAGAAGTGGAAGACGTGCAATTGTTGACGGGTACTGACGCGAGTCGCGGTGCAGAAGTCGAAGACGTGCAATTGTGGACGCGTGTCGCGTTGCAGAAGCCCAAGACGTGCAGACGTTAAATGGTGGACGCGTAGGACGCGGGTCGCATTAACCACCCCTCGCCTTTATAGACGCCTCCTCGCACTATCTCTGTCACTCTCACTCGCTCATGAAACGCCGCCTCTCACGTCCCATCATCTTCTCCAAAGCAAAAACCCTCTCCCTCTCTGCAGGCGAGATGGACATGGAGAATGCGAATCCCATCGTCCATGACGCCGTCGGCTCCAAGCGCGACGCCTCCCTCTTCGACGTCGTCCCCTCAAAGGCCGTCGCCGCCGCCGGTGGCGGTCGTATCCCGCCGGGATGGGACCCCTATGAGCCGGTGCCGTACATCTCGCCTCCGAACCCCTACGACACCTTCATGGACGACCCATGGAACGAGGTAACTATGGTTTGCTCCCTTTTTTCTTCGCCCATTCCTTTTTTAACCCTATTTTTGCTGGTTCCCTAGTAACTATTAGTGCCGATCTGTAGATGGTTGAGTATTGGGTTAATATTTGCGCCGATCGATTTTATTCCATTTTGCTTTGATCCCTTCTTGATTTCGTTTAAGATTTGGAGTTCGGCCGTTCGGTTAATTTATGCAAGTAATAATGGGATCTCAATCAGTTAATTTATGGGATCTCAGTCAGTTATTTTATGCAGGAATCAAAAGATATCAACCGTTTAATTTTGCAAATATTCTGGAATCTGTTCAAAATCAGATCTGGAATCTGTTTCTTTGCCTATGATGAATCGTTGGGCACAAATTTTTACAGAGTGGGTTCAGCGAACCATTGCTGTGTACAAATCTGTTGTGCATGAGCTATGGTTCGCTAACACCATCCCTGTAGACATATAATCGTGTCCACTCTAACTGAGGCTGGCTCTGTTTTTCCTTACTTTGTTATCATGCACGTTAGTCATCGTTGCATCTCATTCACTAATAGTTCCCGTTTGATATGGATCAGCTGTCTGGCAGCGACGTCGGCAGCGACGACGAGCACCATGACGTCAAGACTCGCCAGGTGCTGCGGAGGCTGCAGGTCGGCCAGTACGTCTCCTACTTCGCCAAGGGTGTCTACAGGTGCCCCTTCTGCACTAGGAGGCTCGGCCGCACTGACTTCAACTGCCTCCTCACGCATGCCGAGAACATCGGCAACACCAACCCCAAGGTCGGCGCGTCGGTGAACCCCCACTCCTTCCGCGCCAAGCACATGGCGCTCGGCATGCACCTCCGCAGCATCCAGCGGGTGGAGATCTCCGCCGGGCGCATGCCTCCGCTCAAGCCCAAGGCTCCCAAGGGGAGCAACAAGTGGAGGCAGATGGGGTAGGCGGAGTCCCGGACGTGTGCTGCTGCTGCTGCAAAGCAGCTTCTATTTTGTTGTTAGCTAGGGATCCCTTGTTGTTATGTTGTTAGTATGATGGTGTTGTGAAGAACCTCGAACCTGTTGGCTGCTGTGTATGCAGCTTATTATCTAGGGAGGGATCCCTATTATCTATCCCTATTCTACTGGAGTATATTTTGTTGGCCCTACTTTGTTTTCTCGATTTACTATTACTGCGAATTTGTCGTACGGAGTACATTACCCTGGAGATTTGCTTCTAGATTTAACTACATACATATGGACCAGAGGGAGTACTAGATTTGCTGCCATATTGGGCAAACAACGAGGGCCAAAAGGCACAAATAATTGAAGAAAGACAGAAATGCAAGCTTCTCTAGATTTGATACTTTTGGTTAATAAAGACAAAGAGACAGAGGGGGAAAAGGTGCTCTTAAAAATGCCAATTCGCGCCGAGAGAGACAGAACCCAGCTCCTGCTCACGTACAACCAAACGCGGTCTCGTCCTGTCCCACGCGGTCCCTTTCTACTAGCCCCACACGTCAGCACGGAACGGTCAACTAAACTGGAATCCTCCCGTCTGAGCTCCTTCTGCGGGTAACAAATAAGGGCTTGGCGAAAACTGAGGAAAAACATAAGGCAATCTTATTGACTAATATAGCTGTTTAATTAATAAAAGGATTAGCTACAACGTGCTCAGTTTGCCCATTTATTAAGGTATAAGACTGGCAGGAGAGAAAGTAATCGCTAGTTTCCTCATTTTGCCCCTGCATGCTCGCACGATTAAAGCTCCTTCCGCACGCGCTGGACTCCTCGTTTCCTTAAACCTCCTCGTTTCTCGGGATAGACCAACAGTTTTTCAGGATCTTGGGGTTTTTTTTTTGACAATCAATACCACATATATTCATAGCAAAAATAGTACATGGTAGAGGGCTACATGACGACTAGATATATCACCAAAAAGGGTGATGCATGTCTCCTTCACCAAAACAGCTGAAACAAGCAGTACACGAACGCAAGTACACCACCATAATAATACTACTACATTAACACAAGTACGAGTAATAAAGTAAGAGTACTACTCCCTCTAATCTAATTTAAACCAAAATAAAACTTAAACTTCATCCTAAATTTGAACTAGTGCCTCGTCCTCGTTCTTCGCTCATTTTCTGATCCAAGACGGCGCAGAGTGCCAGAGTGCATGGCACGGAACTCTTCATCGGTGGCATGCCATGGGCATGTCACCGGATGCATGATTTTTTTCGCAATGTTTTAAATTTGAATTTAGGCCGCATGTCACACGGTGACATGCAAAAGGTGCATGTCACCTGGTGGTGGTAGGCAACTACCCTTATTTACGGCGGCGTAGGCGACTGGACGCCGCGTGGCCAGCCGCTGCCTCGTGGCCGCCTCGGTTTCCACGCGGGAGACCATTAAACGCCGACGACCAACCTTCCCGCGTCACGGTTAGCGACTATGACTATAAGGGCAAAACGCTAAACTCTCTCGTTCCATTCACTTTCTTCCTCTCTCCACCTAACAAACATTTGTTCGTCGCTCTCTCCTCCAGCAATGTCTTCAAAATTCAGGTCGTCGGCGGTCAAGTACGCGGAGAAAAAACGCCGGCTCGAAATTTCGAGAGACGCTTCCAGAAACCAAGTGGGCTCGCCGTCGCCGCCGCCGCCGCCGAAACGCGTCCGTGCTGTGCTCACCGGGTTAGTTTCCTTCGCCATGTACTTTCGTTTCTTTCGTCGCTCTCTCCTCCAGCAATTAATGTGTTCAAACTTCAGGTCGCCGGCGGTCAAGTACGCGGATAAAAAACGCCGGCTCGAAATTTCGAGAGACGGTTCCAGAAACCAAGTGGGCTCGCCGTCGCCGCCGCTGCCGCCGCCGCCGAAACGCGTCCGTGCTGTGCTCACCGGGTTAGTTTCCTTCGCCATGTACTTTCGTTTCTTCTTGCCCGGGCTCAAGCTCTTTAAGAGTCTCTATGGTTATACATCTTAAAGGGTTGGAAGTTCCAACGACGCCCCTACTGCACCAACTTCCACGACCAAGGAATCATCGTCGTCCGATGATTTCAACCCGGCCCTACCCCGGCGAAATGAGGTAGCACCAACTTCTTCTTCTTCTTCTTCTTCTTCTTCTTCTTCTTCTTCCTTTGCGCTTACTTGCTACCGATGATTTCGCCCTGAAGGAAGCGGCGCCGACTATCGACACCACTGTCGCCATCTTGATGGAAAAAAACGAGGAGCTCAGCTTAGAGTGTGATCGCCTCCGAGACGATTTGGCTGCCAAGAAGAAGAATTCGAAAACTCTTGTGGAGCTCATTTGCAGCCTTCGAAATGAGCGCGATATGTTGAAGAACGAGCTGATTAAGCAGAAAGCATCAGCGGAGAAAGCCAGCAGCATACTCAAGACTGTGTGCCTCGACAGAGACAAGTCTGATATAGAGTACAAAATCCTTCTTCAGGATAAAGTACAGCTCCAAAAGTTGAACCTTGAATATGCTGACATCGCCATCCTTGCCCTTCTCGAGAGGCAGAAGGCACAAGATAAGTTGATGCACCTGATGTTGGAGAGCTGCAGTGAAAGAGAAGAGACATTGAAAGAAGTGAGCAGTTTGGTGGGATACATGAGTGACGTCGGGCGTACTTCGCAGAATCCGCCCCGGCTGAGCTCAAATTCCAGCGGAACCAGCTTTCAGCAATGCATGTTAGGCGCACCTACAACTTCTACTCATTGATTAGAGGTCGCACGACATGGCATTTTCCCTCGAAATAGTAGTACTGTACTAATAGTTGTACTACTTAATATGTACCTTTTTGTAAAATAATTTCTTACATGTATTAGAAACTACCCCTCTCGTTTCTGGATGCACCCGGGACATTGTCATCCGGCCCTCTTCTGGACAAACCCCCTCGGGAAGGGCGGTATATTTTGCACATTTCGCTACTAGTACTTCTAATTCCACCGCTTATTTTTCTAATCCGTTAAATCGTTAATTGGATGACCAACTGATGGAAGCTGCGATAGATTAGACCAACAAGTGGTGAATTGTGCAAAAGATATGTCCGTGTTTTATGCAAAAGAGTGATATGGGGATCTGGTGGAATCTTGAATTTCCTCTTCAGTGGTAGGCATGCTTCACTTATAGCTGGAGTACATTGCGGACCTGGTGCATTTCGTCAGTACCGATCAGCTATTTTTGCTTATCCGGGAAGAAAAGGTAGTACTAGCCTTTTCTGTGAGATGTCTTTTCAGTGCTACGGAGTTGTCTGTTCACTGCTTGCTTTGTCTGTCGGTGACTTTGCCAAGCTGACTTTGCCATGACTTTGGGTGACTGATATGTGGACCACAGTTGTAAGTGACTCAAAGTCACTGACTTTGGGGACTCGTGAATGCTTCGTATATTTCTGACGGTTTCTGAATTATGTACTCCGTACAACTTTTGTAATATTGGTCAAACTAGTTTTGACCAGGGTTTGTGTAGGGTGTTTTTTTTTGGTTGGTCCAAATGGTGTTGTGTGGTCCAAATGTGATGTATCATCACACCACCATGTGCCCCCCTCCCCCCACCCCACCCCTAGGTTTTGGTAATGCCATTCTGATACATGCTTCTTAGAAGGAGTACATTTTTTCCGTTAGGGCATGACAATTTTGAAAAATTCAAAAAAAAATGGGAAGACAGAATGGTAACATCATTTTCCATGTGATGATGCACCCCTGTGCCAAATTTTGGTTCATTTTAAGAATGTAAGGTGACAAATTACTCGAGGAAGCTAGTTGGAGTAGACGGGCATGATCGGATTGGCATAGGCGATTTATTTTTTGAAGGATGTTATTTTTCATAGACAATATCTGACACAAAAAATAAAATGTTAAGGTCTCATATTATTCTGAATGATTTTGAATTACTTATGACGTTTGGAAGTATTGGTATACATGAGTCCCAGATGAAGTTAAATGGTCCAAAAAAAAGTTTCGTACACGTCTCCCAGAAAGTGGAAAGTCGAGTACATGCATGACTTCACGCGTCCACTACTGGATACAGGGGGTCGGAGGCTATAACATAATCGGCCTCATCATCTCTCGCGAGCTCGTCCTCTCCACTCCCCCAACTTGCCTCCCCCACACTGTGAAAACCCCCATCCACTCACCGCACCTCTGAGGCATCGACTTTCCCGTTTCCAACCACAACAGCATGAAGATAGGTATTGCATACGAGGCGGAGCAATAGGCGACCGCCCACGCAGAGGATGCCTCTACGGTAGTGGCCGTCGTGGTGGGTGAGGCTTCACCGGGCACCCAAGCCGCTCGTCTCCTCTGCTTGTCGGATTCTTCAACCTCGGTCGAAATGGGCATCCTAGCCGTCACGACGGGTGAGGCTTCACCGGGCACCCATGCCGCTCGTCTCCTCTGCTTGTCTGGTTCTTCGACCTCGGTCGAAACGGGCGTCCTGGCCGTCGAGCAGAAGGTGGATACCAACGTTGTTTATCCCGCCGAAGATGTGCACGGCGTTGCAGGCCACCACGGCGAGGTCTTCCTAGGCCCGATGCTGGACGCGAACCTCGACCCCTTCGATGATTTCGGCCCAAACGTTCAGTTCCAGGAGGATGTTGAGGGTGATGACGAGGAGGTACTTCTCTTTTACCGAAACTGTCCCAACCCTCTTTGTGTCATATTGCTGTTCACATGGTTTGCACGAGCCTGGTTCTTGATTGATTTGATATCCTACCTTGTTCTTGTAGATGTAATTGATTCTACGATTCGTAAGATCAGATTCTAGTTTAATTTCGACTAATCTGCCATGTAGTCATATAATCAATTTATGTGTTCATACTTAGTGGACTTGCAATTGTTGTGGCTAATGTTCATGGTTGTTCATAGGGTTTCTCATGATTTATTACGATTTCTTCTGCCATTTACTTGTTCTACACATTTAATTTTAGGGTTTCTAAGGTTTGATTATGTTAGTGGAGTATTTATTCGATCTGTCATAAAAACTTGATTATGTAGTACTTAATAATTCATAGGAGTATTCTGATGACATGGACAACAACAAGGTGCGCAGGGACCGGAAAAGCCGCTATGTTCTCAAGCGGCTGAAGGGTGGTGAAATTCGTTTCTGCATACGCGCGGGGAGCTATTTTGCCCATTATGTGGCAAATTTCTCTAGAAGGACATCCACAGCCTGATCCAACATGCGATGGGTGTAGGCCTAAGTACATAGGGGGAAACACCGCCCTGCAACCAAGGCCAAGTACGCATCATATGGCCTCTTCCTCCAGAATTACGTCTTGCCTAGCTTGCTCCACGTCAACGCCCCTGCTGCTGGCCCTCATGCTCCTGGTCATGTTTAAAGTTCATATGTGTAATCTTAATCCCTTTGGAAGTTCAGCATTAAACTCTACTAGTACAACCGTGGTGGTCTTGTGATGTAGTACTCTTTTGATGCATTTGTGATGTAGTAGTACTTTTTTTTGAAATGATATAGTACTATCTAAGAAAAGTACTCCCTCCGATTCACATTCATTTCACATCAAGAAATATGGATCAGAGCGAGGGAGTAAATTAAACATGGCATCTCGTGCATGAAGCTTGACATATCGATCAGGTTGGCTAGAATAGCAATACAATGTTGCTCATTAGGCAAATGCATGCCATGTACGATAGTATACATCCAGTAAAGAAGTCTATACTGACATAAAAAAACTACTTTGGGGATGAGAGTCAATTGGGGCATCTACAATATAGAAAATCTTGCTCGTAGATGATTTTGGCTAAGAGGGTTTTACTCACATTACACGTGCCACTTTCCTTGTCTGCAAAACAAGTTCCAATAAAGGGAGAGGAAAGAAGAGGGTATTGTGGGCGAGATTGAACACCTTTTTTATGTGTTAATCTGAGGCCTCGTTTAGATGAGGATTTCGACTTATGCCTAACAGCTCAACACATCCACAAATAACTCTGCTTGCGCACACCACCGTTCATTAAAAATAACAATATTAGCTCGCAAGATTAAGAACAAAGTGAATTTAAGTAACTTGGTAAGCTTTTCAAGCAATATATTCAGAGAAAGAGCACACATGTTCGGCTCAAAATAATCATAAGAGAAGAACAATAAATCTAAGACACCACATGGATTCATACCTTGAGTCGACGCTGGCTCGTAGAAGGGCGGCCGCGCCTCGAGGATGCCGGGGACGTCTCCACCTCGGTCTCACATGTGACTGCTTATCGGCGGGTGGTGCGCCGCGCCATGTAGAAGATCTATCAAGAGATGAGAGCCCGATGACGCTACCGACGCCTCAACCTTGATAGCACCGACTTGTTGCTCCGCACCGAGATGCGCCACGTGCAAGATTTAGCGGATGCACTAATTTTAGAGATATGTCATGATCATTGTAACAAATTTCAACGTGATGATGATTTGATCTTGTACTCGGCCTTGAACATAAGAACTAGTACAATCTCACCTTTTTTTATCATTATCCTTTGCGAGATTTAGCGGTTGCGCCAAATTCAGAGAAATATCATGATCATGGTAACACAATTTTCAATATAATGATGATTTGATGTTGCACTCGACCTTGAACATAAGTACTAGTACGGTCTCACAAATTTGTATCATTATACTTTGCAAGTTTTAGTGGATGCGCCCATTTTCAGAGGTAGATCATGATCATGGTAAGTTGGTAACAAATTTTCAACGTGATGATGATTTGATTTTGCACTCGGCCTTGAACAGAGGTACTAGTACGGTCTCACAATTTTTTATCATTATACTTGGACGGTGGCCAAATTCAAAATCTCATAGCGGCAAAACTTCCCGCCCACAAAATACAAAAATTTCACACGCTTCCAAATTCCCATTCTACCCCTGTGGAGATGGCAGCAAAGTCGGTTGGTGGGGGGGTCTGCCCGTCATTTTTTGGATCACCACCTCCCTAGCCCGGAAACCCTCCCAAAAAAATTCATTTCCCTCAGACCACCCACCGGAACTTCCCAAGTCCCTCTCTCCCACCTCCACGACCACCGCACCGGAACATCCCCGCCGGACTTCCCTGGCCTACCCGAGGCCTCGCGATCCTCGTCATCCGGCTGCCTGCCGGAGCCGCTTCATCGACGCCGTCATCAACCGGACCGGATCATCCCCGCCGAACCTCGAAACCATATGCTCATCCAGCAGTCTACCGCAGTCGCTTCAGCTGCGGTATCGTCCACCCCGCCGGAGCCGCTTCGCCGGATCCGTCGTCCACCGCATCGGATCTTGCTCACCGACACCGCTGTGCATGAACCGGATCTGCTTCACCGGCGCAGTGCATGATCTAAACTCTTCTACTGTCGCTTTTCTATTGCTTGCCTGCAAGTTCTTGTTTAATCTTGGGGGAACCTGTTTGTGCTAACGACGCGCCGTTACGTTTTTGCAGATGAGATGAGTAACCATGAAGTGTAATGGCCGTCTCTCCAACCCCAAGTAGCACATGTAGCGTACTTCATCACCGGATCTATCAACCCCAGGAAGATCTGCTGTGACTCCCACAGAGTGCTTCTCCTAATGTAAGTCCCTTGTTTTAGCGCCATGTTCTGGGTTCAGATTCTTGTTTGTCTGAAGCTCTTTTAGTTCATTCCTAGCTATGACCGTAACACGTTGCTATTTTCTACTTCATTGCTAACTTTAAGCGATTGAACATTTTGGTTTGCATTCCCTGCTCTGTAGATGTAGCCATCATAACTTCTATCTTGCTCAGTCGTTGTTACAAAAATTATAGGTATTATAGTAACATCCTGCTATTATTTAGTTCATGGCCAATTTTAAGTAATTGCACATGTTGGTTCGCATTCCCTGCTCTATAGCTTTTGGCATCGTAACTTCTATATTTGGTTTACATTCCCTGCTCTGTAGATCTAGCCATCATAACTTTATCTTGCTCAGTCGTTGTTACAAAAATTATGGCCTGCTACTATGTTGTTTGTGCCAATTTTTTACTCCATGAACATGTTGGCTTGCATTCCCTGTACTACAGGTGATGCCATTGTTTTGTATCTAGTTCATTGTAAGCTAACAAAGTAAGGACTTAGTTTGGCATGCTATCACTCTGCTATCTAGCCTGTAGTACAAATAAACTTGTCATATACTACTAGATAATAATTTTGCGTGCCATCTTGTTCTTCAAAAGCTGCATTATTGACTTGTTTCTCTGACTTGGCATGACGCTCACATATGGAAAGCTGAACATATTGGTTTGCATTCCCTCTTATACAAGTTCACAGGTGATCCCACTATATTCTGTATCTGGTCCATCCTAAGCTCCAGCATTAACTATCCTCTATGTGTTGCTCATTACAAGTTTATATCCCGAAACATCTTGATTTGCATCCCCTTCACTATAAGTTCAGGAGTATTATTTAGTTCACGGGCAAAATGAAGTAATTGCACTTGGCACATGTTGGTTCACATTCCCTCCTCTTTAGCTTTTGCCATCGTAACTTCTATTTTTGGTTTACATTCCCTGCTCTGTAGATGTAGCCATCATAACTTCATCTTGCTCAGTCGTTGTTACAAAATTTATAGCCTGCTACTATGTTGTTCATGCCAATTTTGTACTCCCTGAACATGTTGGTTTGCATGGGACTCGACAGTAGTAAGTCTGCTGTTTCATTCTAACATGCTCTGTTATATTGGCTGTTGGTATGCGGCATGCACTCTTTGTTTGCTTATTGTGCGCATTACAATGATCTTGTTATAACGACGAAATGATGAGTTCCAAATTCTTTGGCAAACAATATTGTAGTGTCTTTGCCTTTCCATTGTTGCTGTCTTAACTTGTAATGTCTTTGTTTCAGATATAGGTGCTGCATGGACAACTTAAAAGATTGCCGGATCGCTTCATTGTATTGCTAGGTTTAATTACCATTCAATTTCTCTGGGTTCTGTAATATTTTTTCAATGCCTTGCAGCTGATGTAATATTTAGTTAGTTTTTATAGTTCTTTCGCGCATTTTTTCTTTGGTGCTTGTGGTAAGTGAGGCTATCCGACAGAAATCAATGCTGCGTAAATATTCTCAGTATCTAAATCACGAATTCCCATCCCTTAAACGGCCCAATTAATCGAAATCACATATGTGCCTGCCCGCAAAATCCTAAAGCGCATATTATGCCGGCATATAAACAGCAACTAAACGGGCTGGCCCACTTACTTCTTGGGCCAGCCCATGTGAGTTACGGTGGACCCCACACTCTAATTGGGCTGGCCCACTTGCTTTAAGGTGGACCCCACCCACTACTGGGCCGGCCCACTAATTAGTTGGGCCAGCCCATTTGCTTTTGTGGTGGACCCCACATACTAAACGGGCCGGCCCTTCAAGAGGAAAGTGGGACCCACCTGTGTTTTTGGCCCGGCCCACTATCTTGTTGGGCCGGCCCACTTGCAGTATGGTGGACCCCGCATACTAATTGGGCCGGCCTTTTAACAGGAAAGTGGGGCCCACCTGTGCTTTTGGCCCGGCCCACTATCTTGTTGGGCCAGCCCACTTGCTATATGGTGGTCCCACATGGTAAATGGGCCGGCCCTTTAAGAGTAAGGTGGGACCCACTGTGTTTTTTGGCCCGGCCCACTATCTTGTTGGGCCGGCCCACTTTCTACATGGTGGACCCCACATAACAAATGGCCCGGCCCATTAACAGGAATGTGGGACCCACATGTGTTTTTGGCCCGGCCCACTATCTTGGTGGGCCAGCCCACTTGCTATATTGTGGACCCCACATACTAAATGGGCCGGCCCTTTAACAGGAAGGTGGGTCCCACCTGTGTTTTTGGCCCGGCCCACTATCTTGTTGGGCCGGCCCACTTGCTATATGGTGGACCCCACATACTAAATGGGCCGGCCCTTTAACAGGATAAACCCGCCATGTGTTTTTGGCCCGGCCCACTAGCTTGTTGGGCCGGCCCACTTGCTATATGGTGGACCCCACACACTAAATGGGCCGGCCTTTTAACAGGAAAGTGGGACCCACCTGTGTTTTTGGCCGGCCCACTTGCTTCTTGGCCGGCCTTAAGGGGACCCCACATGTTAAATGGGCCGGCCCATTTAACTTTTGACCAGTCAACATTAGAGGTTAGGCCCGGCCCACGTAACTAATGGACCAGCCCAGCTATATAGTTGACCGGTCAAACTATGTCATCTGGCCCGGCCCGCTTAAGACGTGGCAGGCCTCGTGTGGGCCTACCATCTACCACGGGGTTTCAGCCGGTTAACGCCGTTAACTGCCAGTTAACGGCGTCTGCCACGTGTCAGTTTGCATGACGTCAGCAGTCAACGGGCTCCCGAAAACACTTCCGCAACGGTCCGATTTTCCGTGGCGGAAGGGCGCCCAAGCGCGACGGACCGAAAAAATCGTCGTTGGACTTTGCCTGACGCAGTTTCCACAACGGAACCCATATCGTCGGGTTAGGCCCATAGGCGACGAAAAATGCCCCTTAGTTGACGATTTTGGGACGTTGTCTATCAGAACTTTTCTTGTAGTGTCAAATCCTAGGTTTGACCAGGATTTAAACAAGTTTAAAACATGAAAATGAAAAGGTAAGCCTGGATCCTTCTTAGTCACTCTAAAATGAAGCTTTTGGGAGGTTCTTGAAATTTCCATGTTTGAAACCCAAAACCACTTCTCTTCATGATTGACTTCATAAGACAGAGTTTAGGGTTAGGGGTAGATATATACATGATTTTCTGGTTTGAATATGTCTAGACCTTGTTTATCAACTTGAATGCTTACTATATGACATAAGAAAATTATGTGCTTTGGTTTTCATTTTTCTGATTTTTTTATGCCCGTTTGAATCTTTTGGTCAAATCTTAGGTTTGACCAAGATTTAAACAAGTTTAAGACATGAAAATGAAAAGGGGAGAATGCATCCTTCTTAATTAGTCACTCTAAACTGAATTTTGTAAGAGGTTTTTGAAATTTCCATGTTTGAAACCCAAAACCACTTCTCTTCATGTTGGACTTCATAAGACAGAGTTTAGGGGTTAGGGGGTAGATACATGATTTGTCTAGGTTGAATATGTCTAGACCTTGTTTATCAACTTTAATGCTTACTATATGACATAAGAAGACTATGTGCTTTGGTTTTTCATTTTTCTATTTTTTTGAATTTTATACCCATATATTTGAATCTTTGTGAAATCCTAGTTTTGACCAGGATTTAAACAAGTTTAGAACATGAAAATGAAAAGGTAAGCTTGGATCCTTCTTAGTCACACTCTAAAATGAAGCTTTTGGGAGGTTCTTGGAATTCCAATGTTTGAAACCCAAAACCACTTCTCTTCATGATTAACTTCATAAGACAGAGTTTAGGGTTAGGGGTAGATATATACATGATTTTTCTGGTTTGAATATGTCTAGACCTTGTTTATCAACTTGAATGCTTACTATGTGACATAAGTAGACTATGTGCTTTGGTTTTCATTTTTCTATTTTTTATATTTTATACACATATATTTGAATCTTTGTGAAATCCTAGGTTTGACCAGGATTTAAACAAGTTTAGTACATGAAAATGAAAAAGGTAAGCCTGGATCCTTCTTAGTCACACTCTAAAATGAAGCTTTTGGGAGGTTCTTGAAATATCCATGTTTGAAACCCAAAACCACTTCTCTTCATGATTGACTTCATAATACAGAGTTTAGGGTTAGGGGTAGATATATACATGATTTTCTGGTTTGAATATGTCTAGACCTTGTTTATCAACTTGAATGCTTACTATATGACACAAGAAGACTATATGCTTTTGTTTTTCATTTTTCTGATTTTTTTTGAATTTTATGCCCGTTTGAATCTTTTGGTCAAATCTTAGGTTTGACCCAGATTTAAACAAGTTTAAGACATGCAAATGAAAAGGGAAGCTTGCATCCTTCTTAGTCACTCTAAAATGAATTTTTAAGAGGTTTTTGAAATTTCCATGTTTGAAACCCAAAACCACTTCTCTTCATGCTTGACTTCATAATACAAAGTTTAGGGGTTAGGGGGAGATACATGATTTGTCTAGTTTGAATATGTCTAGACCTTGTTTATCAACTTTAATGCTTACTATATGACATAAGAAGACTATGTGCTTTCGTTTTTCATTTTTCTATTTTTTTGTATTTTATACCCATATATTTGAATCTTTGTGAAATCCTAGGTTTGACTAGGATTTAAACAAGTTTAGAACATGAAAGTGAAAAGGTAAGCCTGGATCCTTCTTAGTCACAATCTAAAATGAAGCTTTTGGGAGGTTCTTCAAATTTCCATGTTTGAAACCCAAAACCACTTCTCTTCATAAGACAGAGTTTAGGGTTAGGGGTAGATATATACATGATTTTTCTGGTTTGAATATGTCTAGACCTTGTTTATCAACTTGAATGCTTACTATATGACATAAGAAGACTATATGCTTTTGTTTTTTCATTTTTCTGATTTTTTTGAATTTATGCATGTTTGAATCTTTTGGTCAAATCTTAGGTTTGACCAAGATTTAAACAAGTTTAAGACAAGAAAATGAAAAGGATGTTTGAAACCCAAAACCACTTCTCTTCATGCTTGACTTCACAATATACAAAGTTTAGGGAAAATGTCAGTCTTTTTATGCAAATCTGCACATAAATGGCTCAAATTAAAACAGTATACTCGTTTCAGTGTTTTTGATTTCCTATAAAAAAATAGATTTTCCTGAGAAGTTCTAATTTTTGCCAGAATTTGAAAATTTTGGATTTCTTGTTCCTATTTAGATATTATAGATACTAGGTGACTCAACGACTGCTCCCTCAATTCGGCTCCCGGGTGCGTATGCTCCCTCTACCAACAAAATATATTTCAAAGTGTGAAAAAATTTGACAAAAAATTCTACATGTACATCTCCATAATATATGTGTGTGCGTCAAGTTTCACGAAAAAATAATATTTTTTATGACCTATGTAAAAAAGAGAAAACTTATCCTGTGAAAAGCATTGTTTTAAGCACTGAATTTTGTCTTTTTTACACACGTCACATGATAAGTTCATTTTTTATGAAACGACTTTGTGAGCGCGTAGCACATGAAGATGTACGTGCGGATTTTTTGTTTCAAATTTTTTGAGATTTAAAATATGTGTAAGATGCAATTTAAAATATAGGTAGCATATGCTCCCATGTTCCAAAACACCACTCCCACTCAACGACTCAACATTGACTCGACTCAGACACAACTACTACATTGACACAAGTACTAATATAATAAAGTAAGAGTACTAGTTTGTTTACATTTCCACAGGCCAATTTTACGAACAAAATTTCGAAAATTAACCTTCAGAAACTCGGAAGCCAGGTGACACAACAGTCATCAAGGATTGCAGCTAGTGGTACACAGTGACCTGGTCAAGATCTACCTTGAGCCTGCTTGACGCTTCAGCTCGGAGTTGAGAGCCTTCTCCTGTGACAGCTCGGCCTCTAGTTTGTCCGTCCTAACCGTGAGGTTCAGGATCAGTCCGGCGAGTTTGTCCATGGTCTCCGCCTGGCCGAGGCTCCGCCGCTGGATCTCATTACTCGCAGTGAACGATTTCATGGCGATATCGTCGAGAATGCGAATCCGGATCTTCTCAGTGGCGAGCTCAGAATAAAGTCTCATGCACTCATCGGCGAGGGCGCTTCTGTCCGCCGTCTCGACGCAGAAATCGCCCATAACCATTTCTAAAATGGGACCGATCTCGTAGCGGGGCTTCTATCAGATGGGGATGGAGCACAAAATCAGAAGTGTACCCAGAGAAGTACCAAGAAAGAGAAAATGGGAATCCCAATTTGCACGAATGTCTATACCTCGCTGCTTTGAGAACTTGGCTCCGTGGAAGATGTTTCCGCAGGCAGGAGGGCTGCGGGAAAACTAAGGCCGCCCGACCTGAATATACGATTGAGAGAAGGTAAGAAAAGGAGGGGATGATAAGTTGTGAAAGACATAGAAAGATGCGCAAGAACGGAGGATCGCCTGAAGGTAGCAGTCGCGGGCTGCGACGCCCTTGAAGACTCTTGCGCAGAAGGCACCTCGACAGCAGCACAGGGACGCCATTGCTGGGATTCCCTCAGCTTCGCCGCAGCCGCACGAGCCCTTCTGTGGCGAGACTTGCTCCCGGTCATGGTGGCGAAGTAGTATTCCAAGAGGTAAACAAAGTGGTGAACTGAGGAAGACGGCAAGAGCAAAGGTTAGTTCTTAAATTTGGCCTCCCCGTCTCCTCGGCACCTCGCGAGTAGTAATACTGGTCAAAGAGCAAACTTCAAGGCAGAGACTTGGTGGGCCATTCATCTCCAACTATACTTCCTCCGATCCGAATGATACCAAATTTTTGAATGACAAATCACCCAAAACAGTATTCCAAGAGTATATGTAAGCTTTCATTTTGGAGTGACTAAGAGCATCCACAACGTGTAGCCAAAAGTGGTTCCATATTTGATTTTTGGCTTTTGGAACTAGTTCCATACATTGTAGAGGTAGTTCCAAAACCAGAAAAACAGGCAACCGGAGCAAGTAGGTGCTCCGATGCCAAATTTCACTTTTGGCATTTGGAACTAGTTCCCTACATTGTGAGAGTAGTTCCATATTGGCTTTATGTGTTGTTTTAGCTTGATGGCGGGACCCACGTTATAAATATTTGGAACCACTACATTGTGGAGCTATTGCTATATTTCACACCAAAGCCAAATTCACCATCGTATCAGATTTGGCAATAGCAACATTGTGGATGCGCTAAGAAGGATGCAGGCTTACCTTTTCATTTTCATGTTATAAACTTGTTTAAATATTGGTTAAACCTAGGATTTGACCAAGATCAAATGGGCATAAAAATTCAGAAAAAATCAAAAAGATGAAAATCAAAGCACATAGTATTATTATGTCATATAGTAAGCATTCAAGTTGATAAACAAGGTCTAAACAACAAACTCGACATTATGAAGTCAACAACATGAAGAGAAGTGGTTTTGGGTTTCAAACATGGAAATTTCAAAAACCTCCCAAAAGCTTCATTTTAGAGTGACTAATATATATAAGAAGGATCCATGCCTGCTTACCACCTTTTCATTTTCATATTTTAAACTTGTTTAAATCCGTGTCAAATTAAACCAAGGATTTGACCAAAAGATTCAAATGGGCATAAAATTTTAAAAAAATCAGAAAAATGAAAAACAAAAGCATATAGTCTTCTTATGTCATATAGTAAGCATTCAAGTTGATAAACAAGGTTTGGACATGCATATTCAAACCTAGGCAAATCATGTATCTACCCCCTAGCCCCTAAACTCTATCTTATGAAGTCAAGCATGAAGAGAAGTGGTTTTGGGTTTCAAACATGAAAATTTCAAGAACATCCCAAAAACTTCATTTTAGAGTGACTAAGAAGGATACAGGCTTCCCCTTTTCATTTTCATGTTTTATACTTGTTTAAATCTTGGTCAAACCTAGGATTTGACAAAGATTCAAATGTGCATCAAAATAAAAAATCAGAAAAATTAAAAACCAAAGCACATAGTTTTCTTATGTCATATAGTTAGCATTAAAGTTGATATAAACAAGGTCTGGATATATTCAAACAAGAAAAATCATGTATCTACCCCTAACCCTAAACTCTGTCTTATGTAGTCAAGCATGAAGAGAAGTGGTTTTGGGTTTCAAACTTGGAAATTTCAAGAACCCCCCAAAAGCTTCATTTTAGAGTGACTAAAGGATCCAGGTCGGGCTTACCTTTTATTTTCATGTTTTAAAATTGTTCAAATCTTGGTCAAACCGTATCTAGGATTTGATCTAGATTCAAATGGGCATAAAATTTCAAAAAAATGAAAAACCAAAGCATATAGCCTTCTTATGTCATATAGTAAGCACTCAAGTTGGTAAACAAGGTCTAGACATATTCAAACCAGAAAAATCATGTATCTACCCCTAACCCTAAACTTTGTCTTAATTATGAAGTCAAGCACGAAGAGAAGTCGTTTTGGGTTTCAAACATGGACATTTCAAAAACCCTCCCAAAAGCTTCATTGTGGTGTGACGTACTAAGAAGGATACATGCTTACATTTTCAACAACCCCCCTAAAAGCTTCATTATAGAGTGACTAAGAAAGGATCCAGTCTGGCGGGCTTACCTTTTATTTTCTTGTTTTAAACTTGTTCAAATCTCGGTCAAACCTAGGATTTGACCAAGATTCAAAATGTGCATCAAAATTTAAAAAATTAAAAACCAAATTAAAGCGCATAGTGTTCTTATGTCATATAGTAAGCATTAAAGTTGATAAACAAGGTCTAGACACATATTCAAACAAGACAAATCATGTATCTATACCCCTAACCCCTAAACTCTATCTTATGAAGTCAACAACATGAAGAGAAGTGGTTTTGGGTTTCAAACATGGAAATTTCAAAAACCTCCCAAAAGCTTCATTTTAGAGTGACTAATATATATAAGAAGGATCCATGCCTGCTTACCACCTTTTCATTTTCATATTTTAAACTTGTTTAAATCCGTGTCAAATTAAACCAAGGATTTGACCAAAAGATTCAAATGGGCATAAAATTTTAAAAAAATCAGAAAAATGAAAAACAAAAGCATATAGTCTTCTAATGTCATATAGTAAGCATTCAAGTTGATAAACAAGGTTTGGACATGCATATTCAAACCTAGGCAAATCATGTATCTATCCCCTAGCCCCTAAACTCTATCTTATGAAGTCAAGCATGAAGAGAAGTGGTTTTGGGTTTCAAACATGAAAATTTCAAGAACATCCCAAAAACTTCATTTTAGAGTGACTAAGAAAGGATACAGGCTTCCCTTTTCATTTTCATGTTTTATACTTGTTTAAATCTTGGTCAAACCTAGGATTTGACAAAGATTCAAATGTGCATCTATCAAAATAAAAAAATCAGAAAAATTAAAAACCAAAGCACATAGTTTTCTTATGTCATATATAGTTAGCATTAAAGTTGATATAAACAAGGTCTAGATATATTCAAACAAGAAAAATCATGTATCTACCCCTAACCCTAAACTCTATCTTATGTAGTCAAGCATGAAGAGAAGTGGTTTTGGGTTTCAAACTTGGAAATTTCAAGAACCCCCAAAAGCTTCATTTTAGAGTGACTAAAGGATCCAGGTCGGGCTTACCTTTTATTTTCATGTTTTAAAATTGTTCAAATCTTGGTCAAACTGTACCTAGGATTTGATCAAGATTCAAATGGGCATAAAATTTCAAAAAAATGAAAAACCAAAGCATATAGCCTTCTTATGTCATATAGTAAGCACTCAAGTTGGTAAACAAGGTCTAGACATATTCAAACCAGAAAAATCATGTTTCTACCCCTAGCCCTAAACTTTGTCTTATGAAGTCAAGCACGAAGAGAAGTCGTTTTGGATTTCAAACATGGAAATTTCAAAAACCTTCCCAAAAGCTTCATTTTGGAGTGACTAAGAAGGATACAGGCTTACCTTTTCATTTTCATGTTTTAAACTTGTTTAAATATTGGTTAAGCCTAGGATTTGACCAAGATCAAATGGGCATAAAAATTCAGAAAAAATCAAAAAAAATGAAAACCGAAGCACATAGTATTATTATGTCATATAGTAAGCATTCAAGTTGATAAACAAGGTCTAAACAACAAACTAGACAAATCATGTATCTACCCCCTAACCCTAAACTCTGTCTTATGAAGTCAAGCATGAAGAGAAGTGGTTTTGGGTTTCAAACATGGAAATTTCAAAAAACTCCCAAAAGCTTCTCATTTTTGAGTGACTAAGAAGGATTCAGGCTTACCTTTTCATTTTCATGTTTTAAACTTGTTCAAATCTTGGTCAAACTTAGGATTTGACCAAGATTCAAATGTGCATAAAAATTGGGAGGAAGGGTATGAATTACAATTCAAAAAAAACAAGGTAACTTAAATACTTGGATGCCCCAAAGATGTGTGGAAGCCCAGAACAATGGCAAAACATGTGCGCACGCTGCATCCAATTCAAGTAGAACACATAGTAGGCATCGATAGTTTGACCTAAATTTGAAATCAAAGAGAAGGTGGTTAGAAAAAATCGAAATTGGCAAAGCAAAGCATGAAATCATAAATTTGTGATGCACTATAGCTATGAAAAGTATCAAACAATGCATACCAAAATGATTTTTTAGAGGAATACTAGTTCAACTTATTTTAATTTTATATTAGTAGCCCAAAATCGAACTAGTAGTTGGATATTTCTGAACTTGATCTGTAGTAGTGGGCAAAACCCTAGTTTAACCTATTTAATCATAGATTCGTAGGTCGATTTTTCTACTTTTTTATTATTACTATGCAGCACATGTGTGTTTGCCCGTCGAGTGAAACTCGGAGGAAGAGGGATCACTCGGAAGGAGAGAAGAAGGGAGAGAATTATGGTGTCTCCCCTTTTTCGGGTGATGATGTTGACTTTTGTGCAGGGTTTGTCAGTGAGCAGGAGCGAGCGAGCGAGCGAGCGAGTCGAGCGAGGCCGAGAATGAGAGAGATTTGTTTTTTTTTGTGAGAGGGACAACCGAAGGATCCAGAAGGACCCACATACTTCCAATACGCATCCTGATGCGTCTTCTCTTGACAAAGAAAATGGCTGGGAGTTTGCGTACCTATTGCACGTGACTTGTGCTCACTGAAGTGTGGGACCTCACGCATGGGCACCACACGTAAGTGACAGACCTGTTGATGTAAAAACTCGGTTGATTATTATACTACTACATTTATACAAAGTTTCCTATGGATTCAAGGGTACGAAAGCCAAGTTAAATCATTTACATGACATTATTTTTTCCATGAAGCCAAGTTAACTCATTTATCAATTGGTACATTTTGGAGTGACTAAGAAGGATCCAGGCTTACTTTTTCATTTTCATGTTTTAAACATGTTTAAATCTTGGTCAAACCTATGACTTGACCAAGATTCAAATGGGCATAAAAATTCAAAAAAAAAAAAACAAAAGCACACCGTCTTCCTATGTCATATATCAAGGTGATAAACAAGGTCTGCCATATTCAAACCACAAAAATCATGTATCTACCCCCTAACCCTAAACAAGGATCCAGGCTTACCCTTTTCATTTTCATGTTTTTAAACTTGTTCAAATCTTGGTCAAACTTAGGATTTGACGAAGATTCAAATGGGCGTAAAAATACTTAGAAAAATCATGTACGTATCTACCCCAAACCCTAAACTCTATCTTACGAAGCCAAGCATGAAGAGAAGTGGTTTTGGGTTTCAAACATGGAAATTTCAAAAACCTCCCAAAAGCTTCATTTTAGAGTGACTAAGAAGGATCCATGCTTACCTTTTATTTTCATGTTTTAAACATGTTCAAATCTTGGTCAAACCGTACGTACCTAGGATTTGACCAAGATTCAAATGGGCATAAAAATTCAATGAAAAACCAAAGCACATAGCCTAGCTTCTTATATATGCCATATAGTAAGCACTCAAGCTAGTTGATAAACAAAGTCTAGACATATTCAAACCAGAAAAATCATGTATCTATATACCCCTAACCCTAAACTTTGTCTTAATTATGAAGTCAAGCACGAAGAGAAGTCGTTTTGGGTTTCAAACATGGACATTTCAAAAACCCTCCCAAAAGCTTCATTGTGGTGTGACGTACTAAGAAGGATACATGCTTACATTTTCAACAACCCCCCTAAAAGCTTCATTATAGAGTGACTAAGAAAGGATCCAGTCTGGCGGGCTTACCTTTTATTTTCTTGTTTTAAACTTGTTCAAATCTCGGTCAAACCTAGGATTTGACCAAGATTCAAAATGTGCATCAAAATTTAAAAAAATTAAAAACCAAATTAAAGCGCATAGTGTTCTTATGTCATATAGTAAGCATTAAAGTTGATAAACAAGGTCTAGACACATATTCAAACAAGACAAGTCATGTATCTATACCCCTAACCCCTAAACTCTATCTTATGAAGTCAACAACATGAAGAGAAGTGGTTTTGGGTTTCAAACATGGAAATTTCAAAAACCTCCCAAAAGCTTCATTTTAGAGTGACTAATATATATAAGAAGGATACATGCCTGCTTACCACCTTTTCATTTTCATATTTTAAACTTGTTTAAATCCGTGTCAAATTAAACCAAGGATTTGACCAAAAGATTCAAATGGGCATAAAATTTTAAAAAAATCAGAAAAATGAAAAACAAAAGCATATAGTCTTCTTATGTCATATAGTAAGCATTCAAGTTGATAAACAAGGTTTGGACATGCATATTCAAACCTAGGCAAATCATGTATCTATCCCCTAGCCCCTAAACTCTATCTTATGAAGTCAAGCATGAAGAGAAGTGGTTTTGGGTTTCAAACATGAAAATTTCAAGAACATCCCAAAAACTTCATTTTAGAGTGACTAAGAAAGGATACAGGCTTCCCCTTTTCATTTTCATGTTTTATACTTGTTTAAATCTTGGTCAAACCTAGGATTTGACAAAGATTCAAATGTGCATCTATCAAAATAAAAAAATCAGAAAAATTAAAAACCAAAGCACATAGTTTTCTTATGTCATATATAGTTAGCATTAAAGTTGATATAAACAAGGTCTAGATATATTCAAACAAGAAAAATCATGTATCTACCCCTAACCCTAAACTCTATCTTATGTAGTCAAGCATGAAGAGAAGTGGTTTTGGGTTTCAAACTTGGAAATTTCAAGAACCCCCCAAAAGCTTCATTTTAGATGAGTGACTAAAGGATCCAGGTCGGGCTTACCTTTTATTTTCATGTTTTAAAATTGTTCAAATCTTGGTCAAACTGTACCTAGGATTTGATCAAGATTCAAATGGGCATAAAATTTCAAAAAAAATGAAAAACCAAAGCATATAGCCTTCTTATGTCATATAGTAAGCACTCAAGTTGGTAAACAAGGTCTAGACATATTCAAACCAGAAAAATCATGTTTCTACCCCTAGCCCTAAACTTTGTCTTATGAAGTCAAGCACGAAGAGAAGTCGTTTTGGATTTCAAACATGGAAATTTCAAAAACCTTCCCAAAAGCTTCATTTTGGAGTGACTAAGAAGGATACAGGCTTACCTTTTCATTTTCATGTTTTAAACTTGTTTAAATATTGGTTAAGCCTAGGATTTGACCAAGATCAAATGGGCATAAAAATTCAGAAAAAATCAAAAAAAATGAAAACCAAAGCACATAGTATTATTATGTCATATAGTAAGCATTCAAGTTGATAAACAAGGTCTAAACAACAAACTAGACAAATCATGTATCTACCCCCTAACCCTAAACTCTGTCTTATGAAGTCAAGCATGAAGAGAAGTGGTTTTGGGTTTCAAACATGGAAATTTCAAAAAACTCCCAAAAGCTTCTCATTTTTGAGTGACTAAGAAGGATTCAGGCTTACCTTTTCATTTTCATGTTTTAAACTTGTTCAAATCTTGGTCAAACTTAGGATTTGACCAAGATTCAAATGTGCATAAAAATTGGGAGGAAGGGTATGAATTACAATTCAAAAAAACAAGGTAACTTAAATACTTGGATGCCCCAAAGATGTGTGGAAGCCCAGAACAATGGCAAAACATGTGCGCACGCTGCATCCAATTCAAGTAGAACACATAGTAGGCATCGATAGTTTGACCTAAATTTGAAATCAAAGAGAAGGTGGTTAGAAAAAATCGAAATTGGCAAAGCAAAGCATGAAATCATAAATTTGTGATGCACTATAGCTATGAAAAGTATCA
Organism: Lolium multiflorum; assembly: GCA_030979885.1. Taxonomy (NCBI): domain Eukaryota; kingdom Viridiplantae; phylum Streptophyta; class Magnoliopsida; order Poales; family Poaceae; genus Lolium; species Lolium multiflorum. The sequence continues at coordinate 135,133,794 of CM061751.1, read as the reverse complement.
AACAATGCATACCAAAATGATTTTTTAGAGGAATACTAGTTCAACTTATTTTAATTTTATATTAGTAGCCCAAAATCGAACTAGTAGTTGGATATTTCTGAACTTGATCTGTAGTAGTGGGCAAAACCCTAGTTTAACCTATTTAATCATAGATTCGTAGGTCGATTTTTCTACTTTTTTATTATTACTATGCAGCACATGTGTGTTTGCCCGTCGAGTGAAACTCGGAGGAAGAAGGGATCACTCGGAAGGAGAGAAGAAGGGAGAGAATTATGGTGTCTCCCCTTTTTCGGGTGATGATGTTGACTTTTGTGCAGGGTTTGTCAGTGAGCAGGAGCGAGCGAGCGAGTCGAGCGAGGCCGAGAATGAGAGAGATTTGTTTTTTTTGTGAGAGGGACAACCGAAGGATCCAGAAGGACCCACATACTTCCAATACGCATCCTGATGCGTCTTCTCTTGACAAAGAAAATGGCTGGGAGTTTGCGTACCTATTGCACGTGACTTGTGCTCACTGAAGTGTGGGACCTCACGCATGGGCACCACACGTAAGTGACAGACCTGTTGATGTAAAAACTCGGTTGATTATTATACTACTACATTTATACAAAGTTTCCTATGGATTCAAGGGTACGAAAGCCAAGTTAAATCATTTACATGACATTATTTTTTCCATGAAGCCAAGTTAACTCATTTATCAATTGGTACATTTTGGAGTGACTAAGAAGGATCCAGGCTTACTTTTTCATTTTCATGTTTTAAACATGTTTAAATCTTGGTCAAACCTATGACTTGACCAAGATTCAAATGGGCATAAAAATTCAAAAAAAAAAGAAAAACAAAAGCACACCGTCTTCCTATGTCATATATCAAGGTGATAAACAAGGTCTGCCATATTCAAACCACAAAAATCATGTATCTACCCCCTAACCCTAAACAAGGATCCAGGCTTACCCTTTTCATTTTCATGTTTTTAAACTTGTTCAAATCTTGGTCAAACTTAGGATTTGACGAAGATTCAAATGGGCGTAAAAATACTTAGAAAAATCATGTACGTATCTACCCCAAACCCTAAACTCTATCTTACGAAGCCAAGCATGAAGAGAAGTGGTTTTGGGTTTCAAACATGGAAATTTCAAAAACCTCCCAAAAGCTTCATTTTAGAGTGACTAAGAAGGATCCATGCTTACCTTTTATTTTCATGTTTTAAACATGTTCAAATCTTGGTCAAACCGTACGTACCTAGGATTTGACCAAGATTCAAATGGGCATAAAAATTCAAAAAAAAATGAAAAACCAAAGCACATAGCCTAGCTTCTTATATATGCCATATAGTAAGCACTCAAGCTAGTTGATAAACAAAGTCTAGACATATTCAAACCAGAAAAATCATGTATCTACCCCTAACCCTAAACTTTGTCTTAATTATGAAGTCAAGCACGAAGAGAAGTCGTTTTGGGTTTCAAACATGGACATTTCAAAAACCCTCCCAAAAGCTTCATTGTGGTGTGACGTACTAAGAAGGATACATGCTTACATTTTCAACAACCCCCCTAAAAGCTTCATTATAGAGTGACTAAGAAAGGATCCAGTCTGGCGGGCTTACCTTTTATTTTCTTGTTTTAAACTTGTTCAAATCTCGGTCAAACCTAGGATTTGACCAAGATTCAAAATGTGCATCAAAATTTAAAAAAATTAAAAACCAAATTAAAGCGCATAGTGTTCTTATGTCATATAGTAAGCATTAAAGTTGATAAACAAGGTCTAGACACATATTCAAACAAGACAAGTCATGTATCTATACCCCTAACCCCTAAACTCTATCTTATGAAGTCAACAACATGAAGAGAAGTGGTTTTGGGTTTCAAACATGGAAATTTCAAAAACCTCCCAAAAGCTTCATTTTAGAGTGACTAATATATATAAGAAGGATACATGCCTGCTTACCACCTTTTCATTTTCATATTTTAAACTTGTTTAAATCCGTGTCAAATTAAACCAAGGATTTGACCAAAAGATTCAAATGGGCATAAAATTTTAAAAAAAATCAGAAAAATGAAAAACAAAAGCATATAGTCTTCTTATGTCATATAGTAAGCATTCAAGTTGATAAACAAGGTTTGGACATGCATATTCAAACCTAGGAAAATCATGTATCTATCCCCTAGCCCCTAAACTCTATCTTATGAAGTCAAGCATGAAGAGAAGTGGTTTTGGGTTTCAAACATGAAAATTTCAAGAACATCCCAAAAACTTCATTTTAGAGTGACTAAGAAAGGATACAGGCTTCCCCTTTTCATTTTCATGTTTTATACTTGTTTAAATCTTGGTCAAACCTAGGATTTGACAAAGATTCAAATGTGCATCTATCAAAATAAAAAAATCAGAAAAATTAAAAACCAAAGCACATAGTTTTCTTATGTCATATATAGTTAGCATTAAAGTTGATATAAACAAGGTCTAGATATATTCAAACAAGAAAAATCATGTATCTACCCCTAACCCTAAACTCTGTCTTATGTAGTCAAGCATGAAGAGAAGTGGTTTTGGGTTTCAAACTTGGAAATTTCAAGAACCCCCCAAAAGCTTCATTTTAGATGAGTGACTAAAGGATCCAGGTCGGGCTTACCTTTTATTTTCATGTTTTAAAATTGTTCAAATCTTGGTCAAACTGTACCTAGGATTTGATCAAGATTCAAATGGGCATAAAATTTCAAAAAAAATGAAAAACCAAAGCATATAGCCTTCTTATGTCATATAGTAAGCACTCAAGTTGGTAAACAAGGTCTAGACATATTCAAACCAGAAAAATCATGTTTCTACCCCTAGCCCTAAACTTTGTCTTATGAAGTCAAGCACGAAGAGAAGTCGTTTTGGATTTCAAACATGGAAATTTCAAAAACCTTCCCAAAAGCTTCATTTTGGAGTGACTAAGAAGGATACAGGCTTACCTTTTCATTTTCATGTTTTAAACTTGTTTAAATATTGGTTAAGCCTAGGATTTGACCAAGATCAAATGGGCATAAAAATTCAGAAAAAATCAAAAAAATGAAAACCAAAGCACATAGTATTATTATGTCATATAGTAAGCATTCAAGTTGATAAACAAGGTCTAAACAACAAACTAGACAAATCATGTATCTACCCCTAACCCTAAACTCTGTCTTATGAAGTCAAGCATGAAGAGAAGTGGTTTTGGGTTTGAAACATGGAAATTTCAAAAAACTCCCAAAAGCTTCTCATTTTTGAGTGACTAAGAAGGATTCAGGCTTACCTTTTCATTTTCATGTTTTAAACTTGTTCAAATCTTGGTCAAACTTAGGATTTGACCAAGATTCAAATGTGCATAAAAATTGGGAGGAAGGGTATGAATTACAATTCAAAAAAACAAGGTAACTTAAATACTTGGATGCCCCAAAGATGTGTGGAAGCCCAGAACAATGGCAAAACATGTGCGCACGCTGCATCCAATTCAAGTAGAACACATAGTAGGCATCGATAGTTTGACCTAAATTTGAAATCAAAGAGAAGGTGGTTAGAAAAAATCGAAATTGGCAAAGCAAAGCATGAAATCATAAATTTGTGATGCACTATAGCTATGAAAAGTATCAAACAATGCATACCAAAATGATTTTTTAGAGGAATACTAGTTCAACTTATTTTAATTTTATATTAGTAGCCCAAAATCGAACTAGTAGTTGGATATTTCTGAACTTGATCTGTAGTAGTGGGCAAAACCCTAGTTTAACCTATTTAATCATAGATTCGTAGGTCGATTTTTCTACTTTTTTATTATTACTATGCAGCACATGTGTGTTTGCCCGTCGAGTGAAACTCGGAGGAAGAAGGGATCACTCGGAAGGAGAGAAGAAGGGAGAGAATTATGGTGTCTCCCCTTTTTCGGGTGATGATGTTGACTTTTGTGCAGGGTTTGTCAGTGAGCAGGAGCGAGCGAGCGAGCGAGTCGAGCGAGGCCGAGAATGAGAGAGATTTGTTTTTTTTTGTGAGAGGGACAACCGAAGGATCCAGAAGGACCCACATACTTCCAATACGCATCCTGATGCGTCTTCTCTTGACAAAGAAAATGGCTGGGAGTTTGCGTACCTATTGCACGTGACTTGTGCTCACTGAAGTGTGGGACCTCACGCATGGGCACCACACGTAAGTGACAGACCTGTTGATGTAAAAACTCGGTTGATTATTATACTACTACATTTATACAAAGTTTCCTATGGATTCAAGGGTACGAAAGCCAAGTTAAATCATTTACATGACATTATTTTTTCCATGAAGCCAAGTTAACTCATTTATCAATTGGTACATTTTGGAGTGACTAAGAAGGATCCAGGCTTACTTTTTCATTTTCATGTTTTAAACATGTTTAAATCTTGGTCAAACCTATGACTTGACCAAGATTCAAATGGGCATAAAAATTCAAAAAAAAGAAAAACAAAAGCACACCGTCTTCCTATGTCATATATCAAGGTGATAAACAAGGTCTGCCATATTCAAACCACAAAAATCATGTATCTACCCCCTAACCCTAAACAAGGATCCAGGCTTACCCTTTTCATTTTCATGTTTTTAAACTTGTTCAAATCTTGGTCAAACTTAGGATTTGACGAAGATTCAAATGGGCGTAAAAATACTTAGAAAAATCATGTACGTATCTACCCCAAACCCTAAACTCTATCTTACGAAGCCAAGCATGAAGAGAAGTGGTTTTGGGTTTCAAACATGGAAATTTCAAAAACCTCCCAAAAGCTTCATTTTAGAGTGACTAAGAAGGATCCATGCTTACCTTTTATTTTCATGTTTTAAACATGTTCAAATCTTGGTCAAACCGTACGTACCTAGGATTTGACCAAGATTCAAATGGGCATAAAAATTCAAAAAAAAATGAAAAACCAAAGCACATAGCCTAGCTTCTTATATATGCCATATAGTAAGCACTCAAGCTAGTTGATAAACAAAGTCTAGACATATTCAAACCAGAAAAATCATGTATCTACCCCTAACCCTAAACTTTGTCTTAATTATGAAGTCAAGCACGAAGAGAAGTCGTTTTGGGTTTCAAACATGGACATTTCAAAAACCCTCCCAAAAGCTTCATTGTGGTGTGACGTACTAAGAAGGATACATGCTTACATTTTCAACAACCCCCCTAAAAGCTTCATTATAGAGTGACTAAGAAAGGATCCAGTCTGGCGGGCTTACCTTTTATTTTCTTGTTTTAAACTTGTTCAAATCTCGGTCAAACCTAGGATTTGACCAAGATTCAAAATGTGCATCAAAATTTAAAAAAATTAAAAACCAAATTAAAGCGCATAGTGTTCTTATGTCATATAGTAAGCATTAAAGTTGATAAACAAGGTCTAGACACATATTCAAACAAGACAAGTCATGTATCTATACCCCTAACCCCTAAACTCTATCTTATGAAGTCAACAACATGAAGAGAAGTGGTTTTGGGTTTCAAACATGGAAATTTCAAAAACCTCCCAAAAGCTTCATTTTAGAGTGACTAATATATATAAGAAGGATACATGCCTGCTTACCACCTTTTCATTTTCATATTTTAAACTTGTTTAAATCCGTGTCAAATTAAACCAAGGATTTGACCAAAAGATTCAAATGGGCATAAAATTTTAAAAAAATCAGAAAAATGAAAAACAAAAGCATATAGTCTTCTTATGTCATATAGTAAGCATTCAAGTTGATAAACAAGGTTTGGACATGCATATTCAAACCTAGGCAAATCATGTATCTATCCCCTAGCCCCTAAACTCTATCTTATGAAGTCAAGCATGAAGAGAAGTGGTTTTGGGTTTCAAACATGAAAATTTCAAGAACATCCCAAAAACTTCATTTTAGAGTGACTAAGAAAGGATACAGGCTTCCCCTTTTCATTTTCATGTTTTATACTTGTTTAAATCTTGGTCAAACCTAGGATTTGACAAAGATTCAAATGTGCATCTATCAAAATAAAAAAATCAGAAAAATTAAAAACCAAAGCACATAGTTTTCTTATGTCATATATAGTTAGCATTAAAGTTGATATAAACAAGGTCTAGATATATTCAAACAAGAAAAATCATGTATCTACCCCTAACCCTAAACTCTGTCTTATGTAGTCAAGCATGAAGAGAAGTGGTTTTGGGTTTCAAACTTGGAAATTTCAAGAACCCCCCAAAAGCTTCATTTTAGATGAGTGACTAAAGGATCCAGGTCGGGCTTACCTTTTATTTTCATGTTTTAAAATTGTTCAAATCTTGGTCAAACTGTACCTAGGATTTGATCAAGATTCAAATGGGCATAAAATTTCAAAAAAAATGAAAAACCAAAGCATATAGCCTTCTTATGTCATATAGTAAGCACTCAAGTTGGTAAACAAGGTCTAGACATATTCAAACCAGAAAAATCATGTTTCTACCCCTAGCCCTAAACTTTGTCTTATGAAGTCAAGCACGAAGAGAAGTCGTTTTGGATTTCAAACATGGAAATTTCAAAAACCTTCCCAAAAGCTTCATTTTGGAGTGACTAAGAAGGATACAGGCTTACCTTTTCATTTTCATGTTTTAAACTTGTTTAAATATTGGTTAAGCCTAGGATTTGACCAAGATCAAATGGGCATAAAAATTCAGAAAAAATCAAAAAAATGAAAACCAAAGCACATAGTATTATTATGTCATATAGTAAGCATTCAAGTTGATAAACAAGGTCTAAACAACAAACTAGACAAATCATGTATCTACCCCCTAACCCTAAACTCTGTCTTATGAAGTCAAGCATGAAGAGAAGTGGTTTTGGGTTTCAAACATGGAAATTTCAAAAAACTCCCAAAAGCTTCTCATTTTTGAGTGACTAAGAAGGATTCAGGCTTACCTTTTCATTTTCATGTTTTAAACTTGTTCAAATCTTGGTCAAACTTAGGATTTGACCAAGATTCAAATGTGCATAAAAATTGGGAGGAAGGGTATGAATTACAATTCAAAAAAACAAGGTAACTTAAATACTTGGATGCCCCAAAGATGTGTGGAAGCCCAGAACAATGGCAAAACATGTGCGCACGCTGCATCCAATTCAAGTAGAACACATAGTAGGCATCGATAGTTTGACCTAAATTTGAAATCAAAGAGAAGGTGGTTAGAAAAAATCGAAATTGGCAAAGCAAAGCATGAAATCATAAATTTGTGATGCACTATAGCTATGAAAAGTATCAAACAATGCATACCAAAATGATTTTTTAGAGGAATACTAGTTCAACTTATTTTAATTTTATATTAGTAGCCCAAAATCGAACTAGTAGTTGGATATTTCTGAACTTGATCTGTAGTAGTGGGCAAAACCCTAGTTTAACCTATTTAATCATAGATTCGTAGGTCGATTTTTCTACTTTTTTATTATTACTATGCAGCACATGTGTGTTTGCCCGTCGAGTGAAACTCGGAGGAAGAAGGGATCACTCGGAAGGGAGAAAAGGGAGAGAATTATGGTGTCTCCCCTTTTTCGGGTGATGATGTTGACGAAGCGAGCGAGCGAGCGAGCGAGGCCGAGAATGAGAGAGATTTTTTTTTGTGACAAGTCCGAAGGATCCAGAAGGACCCAATAATTCCTGATGCGTCTTCTCTTGACAAAGAAAATGGCTGGGAGTTTGCGTACCTATTGCACGTGACTTGTGCTCACTGAAGTGTGGGACCTCACGCATGGGCACCACACGTAAGTGACAGACCTGTTGATGTAAAAACTCGGTTGATTATTATACTACTACATTTATACAAAGTTTCCTATGGATTCAAGGGTACGAAAGCCAAGTTAAATCATTTACATGACATTATTTTTTCCATGAAGCCAAGTTAACTCATTTATCAATTGGTACATTTTGGAGTGACTAAGAAGGATCCAGGCTTACTTTTTCATTTTCATGTTTTAAACATGTTTAAATCTTGGTCAAACCTATGACTTGACCAAGATTCAAATGGGCATAAAAATTCAAAAAAAAGAAAAACAAAAGCACACCGTCTTCCTATGTCATATATCAAGGTGATAAACAAGGTCTGCCATATTCAAACCACAAAAATCATGTATCTACCCCCTAACCCTAAACAAGGATCCAGGCTTACCCTTTTCATTTTCATGTTTTTAAACTTGTTCAAATCTTGGTCAAACTTAGGATTTGACGAAGATTCAAATGGGCGTAAAAATACTTAGAAAAATCATGTACGTATCTACCCCAAACCCTAAACTCTATCTTACGAAGCCAAGCATGAAGAGAAGTGGTTTTGGGTTTCAAACATGGAAATTTCAAAAACCTCCCAAAAGCTTCATTTTAGAGTGACTAAGAAGGATCCATGCTTACCTTTTATTTTCATGTTTTAAACATGTTCAAATCTTGGTCAAACCGTACGTACCTAGGATTTGACCAAGATTCAAATGGGCATAAAAATTCAAAAAAAAATGAAAAACCAAAGCACATAGCCTAGCTTCTTATATATGCCATATAGTAAGCACTCAAGCTAGTTGATAAACAAAGTCTAGACATATTCAAACCAGAAAAATCATGTATCTATATACCCCTAACCCTAAACTTTGTCTTAATTATGAAGTCAAGCACGAAGAGAAGTCGTTTTGGGTTTCAAACATGGACATTTCAAAAACCCTCCCAAAAGCTTCATTGTGGTGTGACGTACTAAGAAGGATACATGCTTACATTTTCAACAACCCCCCTAAAAGCTTCATTATAGAGTGACTAAGAAAGGATCCAGTCTGGCGGGCTTACCTTTTATTTTCTTGTTTTAAACTTGTTCAAATCTCGGTCAAACCTAGGATTTGACCAAGATTCAAAATGTGCATCAAAATTTAAAAAAATTAAAAACCAAATTAAAGCGCATAGTGTTCTTATGTCATATAGTAAGCATTAAAGTTGATAAACAAGGTCTAGACACATATTCAAACAAGACAAGTCATGTATCTATACCCCTAACCCCTAAACTCTATCTTATGAAGTCAACAACATGAAGAGAAGTGGTTTTGGGTTTCAAACATGGAAATTTCAAAAACCTCCCAAAAGCTTCATTTTAGAGTGACTAATATATATAAGAAGGATACATGCCTGCTTACCACCTTTTCATTTTCATATTTTAAACTTGTTTAAATCCGTGTCAAATTAAACCAAGGATTTGACCAAAAGATTCAAATGGGCATAAAATTTTAAAAAAAATCAGAAAAATGAAAAACAAAAGCATATAGTCTTCTTATGTCATATAGTAAGCATTCAAGTTGATAAACAAGGTTTGGACATGCATATTCAAACCTAGGCAAATCATGTATCTATCCCCTAGCCCCTAAACTCTATCTTATGAAGTCAAGCATGAAGAGAAGTGGTTTTGGGTTTCAAACATGAAAATTTCAAGAACATCCCAAAAACTTCATTTTAGAGTGACTAAGAAAGGATACAGGCTTCCCCTTTTCATTTTCATGTTTTATACTTGTTTAAATCTTGGTCAAACCTAGGATTTGACAAAGATTCAAATGTGCATCTATCAAAATAAAAAAATCAGAAAAATTAAAAACCAAAGCACATAGTTTTCTTATGTCATATATAGTTAGCATTAAAGTTGATATAAACAAGGTCTAGATATATTCAAACAAGAAAAATCATGTATCTACCCCTAACCCTAAACTCTGTCTTATGTAGTCAAGCATGAAGAGAAGTGGTTTTGGGTTTCAAACTTGGAAATTTCAAGAACCCCCCAAAAGCTTCATTTTAGATGAGTGACTAAAGGATCCAGGTCGGGCTTACCTTTTATTTTCATGTTTTAAAATTGTTCAAATCTTGGTCAAACTGTACCTAGGATTTGATCAAGATTCAAATGGGCATAAAATTTCAAAAAAAATGAAAAACCAAAGCATATAGCCTTCTTATGTCATATAGTAAGCACTCAAGTTGGTAAACAAGGTCTAGACATATTCAAACCAGAAAAATCATGTTTCTACCCCTAGCCCTAAACTTTGTCTTATGAAGTCAAGCACGAAGAGAAGTCGTTTTGGATTTCAAACATGGAAATTTCAAAAACCTTCCCAAAAGCTTCATTTTGGAGTGACTAAGAAGGATACAGGCTTACCTTTTCATTTTCATGTTTTAAACTTGTTTAAATATTGGTTAAGCCTAGGATTTGACCAAGATCAAATGGGCATAAAAATTCAGAAAAAATCAAAAAAAATGAAAACCAAAGCACATAGTATTATTATGTCATATAGTAAGCATTCAAGTTGATAAACAAGGTCTAAACAACAAACTAGACAAATCATGTATCTACCCCCTAACCCTAAACTCTGTCTTATGAAGTCAAGCATGAAGAGAAGTGGTTTTGGGTTTCAAACATGGAAATTTCAAAAAACTCCCAAAAGCTTCTCATTTTTGAGTGACTAAGAAGGATTCAGGCTTACCTTTTCATTTTCATGTTTTAAACTTGTTCAAATCTTGGTCAAACTTAGGATTTGACCAAGATTCAAATGTGCATAAAAATTGGGAGGAAGGGTATGAATTACAATTCAAAAAAAACAAGGTAACTTAAATACTTGGATGCCCCAAAGATGTGTGGAAGCCCAGAACAATGGCAAAACATGTGCGCACGCTGCATCCAATTCAAGTAGAACACATAGTAGGCATCGATAGTTTGACCTAAATTTGAAATCAAAGAGAAGGTGGTTAGAAAAAATCGAAATTGGCAAAGCAAAGCATGAAATCATAAATTTGTGATGCACTATAGCTATGAAAAGTATCAAACAATGCATACCAAAATGATTTTTTAGAGGAATACTAGTTCAACTTATTTTAATTTTATATTAGTAGCCCAAAATCGAACTAGTAGTTGGATATTTCTGAACTTGATCTGTAGTAGTGGGCAAAACCCTAGTTTAACCTATTTAATCATAGATTCGTAGGTCGATTTTTCTACTTTTTTATTATTACTATGCAGCACATGTGTGTTTGCCCGTCGAGTGAAACTCGGAGGAAGAAGGGATCACTCGGAAGGAGAGAAGAAGGGAGAGAATTATGGTGTCTCCCCTTTTTCGGGTGATGATGTTGACTTTTGTGCAGGGTTTGTCAGTGAGCAGGAGCGAGCGAGCGAGCGAGTCGAGCGAGGCCGAGAATGAGAGAGATTTGTTTTTTTTTGAGAGGGACAACCGAAGGATCCAGAAGGACCCACATACTTCCAATACGCATCCTGATGCGTCTTCTCTTGACAAAGAAAATGGCTGGGAGTTTGCGTACCTATTGCACGTGACTTGTGCTCACTGAAGTGTGGGACCTCACGCATGGGCACCACACGTAAGTGACAGACCTGTTGATGTAAAAACTCGGTTGATTATTATACTACTACATTTATACAAAGTTTCCTATGGATTCAAGGGTACGAAAGCCAAGTTAAATCATTTACATGACATTATTTTTTCCATGAAGCCAAGTTAACTCATTTATCAATTGGTACATTTTGGAGTGACTAAGAAGGATCCAGGCTTACTTTTTCATTTTCATGTTTTAAACATGTTTAAATCTTGGTCAAACCTATGACTTGACCAAGATTCAAATGGGCATAAAAATTCAAAAAAAAGAAAAACAAAAGCACACCGTCTTCCTATGTCATATATCAAGGTGATAAACAAGGTCTGCCATATTCAAACCACAAAAATCATGTATCTACCCCCTAACCCTAAACAAGGATCCAGGCTTACCCTTTTCATTTTCATGTTTTTAAACTTGTTCAAATCTTGGTCAAACTTAGGATTTGACGAAGATTCAAATGGGCGTAAAAATACTTAGAAAAATCATGTACGTATCTACCCCAAACCCTAAACTCTATCTTACGAAGCCAAGCATGAAGAGAAGTGGTTTTGGGTTTCAAGCATGGAAATTTCAAAAACCTCCCAAAAGCTTCATTTTAGAGTGACTAAGAAGGATCCATGCTTACCTTTTATTTTCATGTTTTAAACATGTTCAAATCTTGGTCAAACCGTACGTACCTAGGATTTGACCAAGATTCAAATGGGCATAAAAATTCAAAAAAAAATGAAAAACCAAAGCACATAGCCTAGCTTCTTATATATGCCATATAGTAAGCACTCAAGCTAGTTGATAAACAAAGTCTAGACATATTCAAACCAGAAAAATCATGTATCTATATACCCCTAACCCTAAACTTTGTCTTAATTATGAAGTCAAGCACGAAGAGAAGTCGTTTTGGGTTTCAAACATGGACATTTCAAAAACCCTCCCAAAAGCTTCATTGTGGTGTGACGTACTAAGAAGGATACATGCTTACATTTTCAACAACCCCCCTAAAAGCTTCATTATAGAGTGACTAAGAAAGGATCCAGTCTGGCGGGCTTACCTTTTATTTTCTTGTTTTAAACTTGTTCAAATCTCGGTCAAACCTAGGATTTGACCAAGATTCAAAATGTGCATCAAAATTTAAAAAAATTAAAAACCAAATTAAAGCGCATAGTGTTCTTATGTCATATAGTAAGCATTAAAGTTGATAAACAAGGTCTAGACACATATTCAAACAAGACAAGTCATGTATCTATACCCCTAACCCCTAAACTCTATCTTATGAAGTCAACAACATGAAGAGAAGTGGTTTTGGGTTTCAAACATGGAAATTTCAAAAACCTCCCAAAAGCTTCATTTTAGAGTGACTAATATATATAAGAAGGATACATGCCTGCTTACCACCTTTTCATTTTCATATTTTAAACTTGTTTAAATCCGTGTCAAATTAAACCAAGGATTTGACCAAAAGATTCAAATGGGCATAAAATTTTAAAAAAAATCAGAAAAATGAAAAACAAAAGCATATAGTCTTCTTATGTCATATAGTAAGCATTCAAGTTGATAAACAAGGTTTGGACATGCATATTCAAACCTAGGCAAATCATGTATCTATCCCCTAGCCCCTAAACTCTATCTTATGAAGTCAAGCATGAAGAGAAGTGGTTTTGGGTTTCAAACATGAAAATTTCAAGAACATCCCAAAAACTTCATTTTAGAGTGACTAAGAAAGGATACAGGCTTCCCCTTTTCATTTTCATGTTTTATACTTGTTTAAATCTTGGTCAAACCTAGGATTTGACAAAGATTCAAATGTGCATCTATCAAAATAAAAAAATCAGAAAAATTAAAAACCAAAGCACATAGTTTTCTTATGTCATATATAGTTAGCATTAAAGTTGATATAAACAAGGTCTAGATATATTCAAACAAGAAAAATCATGTATCTACCCCTAACCCTAAACTCTGTCTTATGTAGTCAAGCATGAAGAGAAGTGGTTTTGGGTTTCAAACTTGGAAATTTCAAGAACCCCCCAAAAGCTTCATTTTAGATGAGTGACTAAAGGATCCAGGTCGGGCTTACCTTTTATTTTCATGTTTTAAAATTGTTCAAATCTTGGTCAAACTGTACCTAGGATTTGATCAAGATTCAAATGGGCATAAAATTTCAAAAAAAATGAAAAACCAAAGCATATAGCCTTCTTATGTCATATAGTAAGCACTCAAGTTGGTAAACAAGGTCTAGACATATTCAAACCAGAAAAATCATGTTTCTACCCCTAGCCCTAAACTTTGTCTTATGAAGTCAAGCACGAAGAGAAGTCGTTTTGGATTTCAAACATGGAAATTTCAAAAACCTTCCCAAAAGCTTCATTTTGGAGTGACTAAGAAGGATACAGGCTTACCTTTTCATTTTCATGTTTTAAACTTGTTTAAATATTGGTTAAGCCTAGGATTTGACCAAGATCAAATGGGCATAAAAATTCAGAAAAAATCAAAAAAAATGAAAACCAAAGCACATAGTATTATTATGTCATATAGTAAGCATTCAAGTTGATAAACAAGGTCTAAACAACAAACTAGACAAATCATGTATCTACCCCCTAACCCTAAACTCTGTCTTATGAAGTCAAGCATGAAGAGAAGTGGTTTTGGGTTTCAAACATGGAAATTTCAAAAAACTCCCAAAAGCTTCTCATTTTTGAGTGACTAAGAAGGATTCAGGCTTACCTTTTCATTTTCATGTTTTAAACTTGTTCAAATCTTGGTCAAACTTAGGATTTGACCAAGATTCAAATGTGCATAAAAATTGGGAGGAAGGGTATGAATTACAATTCAAAAAAACAAGGTAACTTAAATACTTGGATGCCCCAAAGATGTGTGGAAGCCCAGAACAATGGCAAAACATGTGCGCACGCTGCATCCAATTCAAGTAGAACACATAGTAGGCATCGATAGTTTGACCTAAATTTGAAATCAAAGAGAAGGTGGTTAGAAAAAATCGAAATTGGCAAAGCAAAGCATGAAATCATAAATTTGTGATGCACTATAGCTATGAAAAGTATCAAACAATGCATACCAAAATGATTTTTTAGAGGAATACTAGTTCAACTTATTTTAATTTTATATTAGTAGCCCAAAATCGAACTAGTAGTTGGATATTTCTGAACTTGATCTGTAGTAGTGGGCAAAACCCTAGTTTAACCTATTTAATCATAGATTCGTAGGTCGATTTTTCTACTTTTTTATTATTACTATGCAGCACATGTGTGTTTGCCCGTCGAGTGAAACTCGGAGGAAGAAGGGATCACTCGGAAGGAGAGAAGAAGGGAGAGAATTATGGTGTCTCCCCTTTTTCGGGTGATGATGTTGACTTTTGTGCAGGGTTTGTCAGTGAGCAGGAGCGAGCGAGCGAGCGAGTCGAGCGAGGCCGAGAATGAGAGAGATTTGTTTTTTTTTTGTGAGAGGGACAACCGAAGGATCCAGAAGGACCCACATACTTCCAATACGCATCCTGATGCGTCTTCTCTTGACAAAGAAAATGGCTGGGAGTTTGCGTACCTATTGCACGTGACTTGTGCTCACTGAAGTGTGGGACCTCACGCATGGGCACCACACGTAAGTGACAGACCTGTTGATGTAAAAACTCGGTTGATTATTATACTACTACATTTATACAAAGTTTCCTATGGATTCAAGGGTACGAAAGCCAAGTTAAATCATTTACATGACATTATTTTTTCCATGAAGCCAAGTTAACTCATTTATCAATTGGTACATTTTGGAGTGACTAAGAAGGATCCAGGCTTACTTTTTCATTTTCATGTTTTAAACATGTTTAAATCTTGGTCAAACCTATGACTTGACCAAGATTCAAATGGGCATAAAAATTCAAAAAAAAGAAAAACAAAAGCACACCGTCTTCCTATGTCATATATCAAGGTGATAAACAAGGTCTGCCATATTCAAACCACAAAAATCATGTATCTACCCCCTAACCCTAAACAAGGATCCAGGCTTACCCTTTTCATTTTCATGTTTTTAAACTTGTTCAAATCTTGGTCAAACTTAGGATTTGACGAAGATTCAAATGGGCGTAAAAATACTTAGAAAAATCATGTACGTATCTACCCCAAACCCTAAACTCTATCTTACGAAGCCAAGCATGAAGAGAAGTGGTTTTGGGTTTCAAACATGGAAATTTCAAAAACCTCCCAAAAGCTTCATTTTAGAGTGACTAAGAAGGATCCATGCTTACCTTTTATTTTCATGTTTTAAACATGTTCAAATCTTGGTCAAACCGTACGTACCTAGGATTTGACCAAGATTCAAATGGGCATAAAAATTCAAAAAAAATGAAAAACCAAAGCACATAGCCTAGCTTCTTATATATGCCATATAGTAAGCACTCAAGCTAGTTGATAAACAAAGTCTAGACATATTCAAACCAGAAAAATCATGTATCTATATACCCCTAACCCTAAACTTTGTCTTAATTATGAAGTCAAGCACGAAGAGAAGTCGTTTTGGGTTTCAAACATGGACATTTCAAAAACCCTCCCAAAAGCTTCATTGTGGTGTGACGTACTAAGAAGGATACATGCTTACATTTTCAACAACCCCCCTAAAAGCTTCATTATAGAGTGACTAAGAAAGGATCCAGTCTGGCGGGCTTACCTTTTATTTTCTTGTTTTAAACTTGTTCAAATCTCGGTCAAACCTAGGATTTGACCAAGATTCAAAATGTGCATCAAAATTTAAAAAAATTAAAAACCAAATTAAAGCGCATAGTGTTCTTATGTCATATAGTAAGCATTAAAGTTGATAAACAAGGTCTAGACACATATTCAAACAAGACAAGTCATGTATCTATACCCCTAACCCCTAAACTCTATCTTATGAAGTCAACAACATGAAGAGAAGTGGTTTTGGGTTTCAAACATGGAAATTTCAAAAACCTCCCAAAAGCTTCATTTTAGAGTGACTAATATATATAAGAAGGATCCATGCCTGCTTACCACCTTTTCATTTTCATATTTTAAACTTGTTTAAATCCGTGTCAAATTAAACCAAGGATTTGACCAAAAGATTCAAATGGGCATAAAATTTAAAAAAAATCAGAAAAATGAAAAACAAAAGCATATAGTCTTCTTATGTCATATAGTAAGCATTCAAGTTGATAAACAAGGTTTGGACATGCATATTCAAACCTAGGCAAATCATGTATCTATCCCCTAGCCCCTAAACTCTATCTTATGAAGTCAAGCATGAAGAGAAGTGGTTTTGGGTTTCAAACATGAAAATTTCAAGAACATCCCAAAAACTTCATTTTAGAGTGACTAAGAAAGGATACAGGCTTCCCCTTTTCATTTTCATGTTTTATACTTGTTTAAATCTTGGTCAAACCTAGGATTTGACAAAGATTCAAATGTGCATCTATCAAAATAAAAAAATCAGAAAAATTAAAAACCAAAGCACATAGTTTTCTTATGTCATATATAGTTAGCATTAAAGTTGATATAAACAAGGTCTAGATATATTCAAACAAGAAAAATCATGTATCTACCCCTAACCCTAAACTCTGTCTTATGTAGTCAAGCATGAAGAGAAGTGGTTTTGGGTTTCAAACTTGGAAATTTCAAGAACCCCCCAAAAGCTTCATTTTAGATGAGTGACTAAAGGATCCAGGTCGGGCTTACCTTTTATTTTCATGTTTTAAAATTGTTCAAATCTTGGTCAAACTGTACCTAGGATTTGATCAAGATTCAAATGGGCATAAAATTTCAAAAAAATGAAAAACCAAAGCATATAGCCTTCTTATGTCATATAGTAAGCACTCAAGTTGGTAAACAAGGTCTAGACATATTCAAACCAGAAAAATCATGTTTCTACCCCTAGCCCTAAACTTTGTCTTATGAAGTCAAGCACGAAGAGAAGTCGTTTTGGATTTCAAACATGGAAATTTCAAAAACCTTCCCAAAAGCTTCATTTTGGAGTGACTAAGAAGGATACAGGCTTACCTTTTCATTTTCATGTTTTAAACTTGTTTAAATATTGGTTAAGCCTAGGATTTGACCAAGATCAAATGGGCATAAAAATTTAGAAAAAAAAAAAAACAAAGCACATAGTATTATTATGTCATATAGTAAGCATTCAAGTTGATAAACAAGGTCTAAACAACAAACTAGACAAATCATGTATCTACCCCCTAACCCTAAACTCTGTCTTATGAAGTCAAGCATGAAGAGAAGTGGTTTTGGGTTTCAAACATGGAAATTTCAAAAAACTCCCAAAAGCTTCTCATTTTTGAGTGACTAAGAAGGATTCAGGCTTACCTTTTCATTTTCATGTTTTAAACTTGTTCAAATCTTGGTCAAACTTAGGATTTGACCAAGATTCAAATGTGCATAAAAATTGGGAGGAAGGGTATGAATTACAATTCAAAAAAAACAAGGTAACTTAAATACTTGGATGCCCCAAAGATGTGTGGAAGCCCAGAACAATGGCAAAACATGTGCGCACGCTGCATCCAATTCAAGTAGAACACATAGTAGGCATCGATAGTTTGACCTAAATTTGAAATCAAAGAGAAGGTGGTTAGAAAAAATCGAAATTGGCAAAGCAAAGCATGAAATCATAAATTTGTGATGCACTATAGCTATGAAAAGTATCAAACAATGCATACCAAAATGATTTTTTAGAGGAATACTAGTTCAACTTATTTTAATTTTATATTAGTAGCCCAAAATCGAACTAGTAGTTGGATATTTCTGAACTTGATCTGTAGTAGTGGGCAAAACCCTAGTTTAACCTATTTAATCATAGATTCGTAGGTCGATTTTTCTACTTTTTTATTATTACTATGCAGCACATGTGTGTTTGCCCGTCGAGTGAAACTCGGAGGAAGAAGGGATCACTCGGAAGGAGAGAAGAAGGGAGAGAATTATGGTGTCTCCCCTTTTTCGGGTGATGATGTTGACTTTTGTGCAGGGTTTGTCAGTGAGCAGGAGCGAGCGAGCGAGTCGAGCGAGGCCGAGAATGAGAGAGATTTGTTTTTTTTGTGAGAGGGACAACGGAAGGATCCAGAAGGACCCACATACTTCCAATACGCATCCTGATGCGTCTTCTCTTGACAAAGAAAATGGCTGGGAGTTTGCGTACCTATTGCACGTGACTTGTGCTCACTGAAGTGTGGGACCTCACGCATGGGCACCACACGTAAGTGACAGACCTGTTGATGTAAAAACTCGGTTGATTATTATACTACTACATTTATACAAAGTTTCCTATGGATTCAAGGGTACGAAAGCCAAGTTAAATCATTTACATGACATTATTTTTTCCATGAAGCCAAGTTAACTCATTTATCAATTGGTACATTTTGGAGTGACTAAGAAGGATCCAGGCTTACTTTTTCATTTTCATGTTTTAAACATGTTTAAATCTTGGTCAAACCTATGACTTGACCAAGATTCAAATGGGCATAAAGATTCAAACCTATGATATCGTATAGAATAGTATGCAACGTGGAAGTATCTCTCTTAGTTAGTTATCGATGTATCCGTTGGTGTGAGTTATCGTTATGGAATATTAATGAGAAGTCTTATCATTTACTTTTTGCACACCTTATTTTAGTTTGCAATCTCCATTATATGATTACTCTTGACATGAGTATTGATATCACTTTGGGAGCATTAAGTAAATCTATTTGGTTTTGGCAAACTTAGCATTGGTCAATAGCAACAACACCCTGATGTTTAATAAAGAGAGAAATACACTTAGATATACTACTCTATTATCTCTATGCTTAGTATTCTGAAGTTAAAATTGCTTGTGCTTATGAGAAAGATGCATGATTGTTTCTATCATATGTATATTTGTTTGTTTCCCTCAACCTTTATGCTTGCTATCAAACCTTGCTAGCCAAAGACCTGTATCGAGAGGGAATGCTTCTCATACATCCATAACCTTAGACCAAACCTATGCCATTTGTGTCCACCATACCTACCTACTACATGGTATTTTCTGCCATTCCAAGTAAATACTTCATGTGCTACCTTTAAATTATTCAAACTATACTACTCCTTATTTGTGTCAATGTTTTATAGCTCATGAGGAAGTATGTGGTGTTTTATCTTTCAATCTTGTTGGGCGGACTTTCACCAATGGACTAGCGGCACATCCGCTTATCCAATAATTTTGCAATAAGAGCTGGCAATGAGGTTCCCAGCCTCAATTAATAACTTTCATTAATAATTCTCTTCACATGTTTTGCTCTGATTCATCAGTAAGCAACTTAATTTTGCAATAGACACTCCTCCATGGTATGTGAATGTTGGAAGGCACCCGAGGATTCGGTTAGCCATGGATTGAGAAAGCCAAGGTTGGGGGGAGTGTCATCCTAAATAAAACTAAAATACATGTGTAAACAAAAGAGAAGGGGGATGATCTACCTTGCTGGTAGAGATGCCGTCCCTCATGGGAGCCGCTCTTGGAAGGTTCGTTTGGCAAGGGGGTTAGAGTGCCCGCTACCATTCGTTGACAACAACAAACACCTCTCAAAATCTTACTTTTATTCTCTTTATATGATTTCAAAACTTGAAAAGCTCTAGCACATGATTTAATCCCTGCTTCCCTCTGCGAAGGGCCTGTCTTTTACTTTTATGTTGAGTCAGTATACCTATTTCCCTCTATCTCAAGCAAGCAATTGAGTTGTTGTGAACCAATCATTTATGCTATGATTCAGTTGATCATGTCTTTTATACTTTCTTGTTTAGTACCAATTTTATCTGAATGAATATGACTTTGAAGTTATCAATGATTATGAGGAGATTGTTATGATTGAATATGAAAGTCCAGCTATATAATTTCTAATATGAAAGTTTTGCTTAGAAGTACAATCCGTTAGTAGTTCTCTGACCAAGAACAAAGTTTGCCATCACCAATTATGATTTCTTATGCACCTTTACTTGTGATTTCTCTTTACTTATTTCGAGATGAGTTATATGAGGAAGTTGTTTACTAAAATGTCTTGTGTGAATGAATATGATGCTTCTTGTCCGTATTTTATTTATCGACTCTTCACTCCATAAACATGTGGTCTTGTTTATCGAGCTCAGTTTCGCTTGGGGACAAGCGAGGTCTAAGCTTGGGGGAGTTGATACGTCCAATTTGCATCACTATTTTGTATCATAATTTGCTGTTATTCATTGATATATTTCATATTGGGACACAATACTTATGTTATTTCATCTATTTTGCATGTTTCATCATCATTGGAGGATCAAGCACCGGAGCCAGGATTCTGCTGGAAAAAGCACCGTCAGAATGCAATATTTCGGAAGATCAACTGTGGAAGGGAATTTCACGTAAATTCCTATTTTTCCAGATGACGGAGGGAGCCAAAAAGGGAAGAGGAGAAGAGCCACTGTGGGCCCAGACCATAGGGCGGCGCGGCCCAAGGCCTGGCCGCGCCACCCTATGCTCTGGGGGCCCACAGCCCCTTTCGCCTCCTTTTCTTCGCGTACTCCTTCGTCCCGAAAACCTAAGCCACAGAGAGGACCTCACGAAGGGTTACAGCCGCCTCTGCGGGGCGGAGAACACCAGAGAGAAAAGAGCTCTCCGGCGGGCAGGAATCCGCCGGGGAAATTCCCTCCCGGAGGGGGAAATCGACGCCATCGCCATCGTCATCGAGCGGGACATCATCTCCACCACCATCATCATCATCTCCACCATCTACACCGCCATCACCACCGCAGCACCTCGTCACCGCTGTAGCAATTTGGGTTTGATCTTGATTGTTTGATAGGGGAAACTCTCCCGGTGTTATTCTATACTTGTTGTAGATGCTATTGAGTGAAACCATTGAACCAAGGTTTATGTTCAGATTGTTATTCATCATCATATCACCTCTGATTGTATTCCATATGATGTCTCGTGAGTAGTTCGTTTAGTTCTTGAGGACATGGGTGAAGTCTAAATGCTAGTAGTGAATTATGGTTGAGTAATATTCAATGTTATGATATTTAAGTTGTGGTGTCATTCTTCTAGTGGTGTCGTGTGAACGTCGACTACACGACACTTCACCTTTATGGGCCTAGGGGAGTGCATCTTGTATTCGGTTGCTAATTGCGGGGTTGCCGGAGTGACAGAAACCTAAGCCCCCGTTAGTATATCGATGCAGGAGGGATCGCAGGATCTCAGAGTTTAAGGCTGTGGTTAGATTTATCTTAATTACTTTCTTGTAGTTGCGGATGCTTGCAAGGGGTATAATCACAAGTATGTATTAGTCCTAGGAAGGGCGGTGCATTAGCATAGGTTCACCCACACAACACTTATCAAAACAATGAAGATTATTTAGCTACATGAAGCGAAAGCACTAGACTAAAATCCCCATGTGTCCTCAGGAACGTTTGGTCATTATAAGTAAACAAACCGGCTTGTCCTTTGTGCTAAAAAGGATTGGGCCACTCGCTGCAATTATTTCTCTCGCATTTTATTTACTTGTACTTTATTTATCTGCAATATCAAAACCCCCTGAATACTTGTCTGTGAGCATTTACAGTGAATCCTTCATCGAAACTGCTTGTCAACACCTTCTGCTCCTCGTTGGGTTCGACACTCTTATTTATCGAAAGTACTACGATACACCCCCTATACTTGTGGGTCATCAAGACTATTTTCTGGCGCCGTTGCCGGGGAGTGAAGCGCTATTGGTAAGTGGAATTGGTAAGGAAAACCTTTACTGTTTGTGCTGATTTTATTTCTGCCTGCTGCTATAAATCATTATGGAGAGATCTTCTCTTCAATTTCTATTTGGGAAATCTACTACTACTGCAACGGTAGTGGATGAAGCGCCAGGTGAGGAAGTAGTACCATATAAAATACCTATGAAAATTATTGAACGTGTTATGGATAACCGCTATGAAGGGGATGGAACTGTCCATCCTGGTGATCATTTACTGTTTTTGCATGAATTATGCGGTTTATTCAAATGTGCAGGTATTTCTATGAATGAAGTTAGGAAGAAACTA
Organism: Lolium multiflorum; assembly: GCA_030979885.1. Lineage (NCBI taxonomy): Eukaryota > Viridiplantae > Streptophyta > Magnoliopsida > Poales > Poaceae > Lolium > Lolium multiflorum. Next base: position 135,111,429 of record CM061751.1, on the reverse strand, counting down.
TTCACTATATCGCTGTCTGGTAAAGCGGCGCACTGGTATAAATTGCTGAAGAATGGTGATTCTATTGATTGGGAGGACATTGTGCCTTTATTCTATTCCAAATTTTATCCTCCAAGTGAAATTCACAAAGATCGGAACCGCATATATAATTTTTGGCCTCATGATGGAGAGAGTATTGCCCAAGCTTGGGGGAGATTGAAGTCTTTAATGCTCAAATGCCCCATTCATGAGCTTCCTGGTAATGTTATTATTGATAATTTCTATGCAAGACTTTCTTTTCAAGACAAGACCTTGCTGGATACTTCTTGTTCTGGATCATTTACACGCAAGAATGAAGAGTTTAAAAGGGACCTTCTTGATCGGATCCAAGAAAATACTGAAGGATGGGAGAACGACAAAGATAGAGAATCAGGTATAATTTATGATTATAAATGCATTGAAGCTTTTATGGATACTGATAAATTTCGTAATATGAGTGCTACATATGGTCTTGATTCCCAAGTTGTTGCAAATCTTTATAAAGCTTTTGCCTCTCATTATGAATTGCCTAAGAAGAATTTTGATAAGTATCATGAACCGTATAAGGATAAAGTTGATTCATCTGTAAACAAATGTGTAGTGATTGAAACTGTTGATAATGTTATTCCTGAAGCTTATATTGAAAAAACTCCTTTCCCTGCTAAAATGAAGGAGTACTCTGTCATATCTAGTGCGGTTAATAAAAGTGAAAAGAAACCTAAAGAACCTGAAGAACAAATTAAAATTGAACCTGCTGTTGCTATAGTTAAAGATCTTGTGACTGAAAATGTGGAGGATGGTCATATTATTTTCTGTGAAGATGCTTCTAATATTGTTTCACATCCTAATAAATCCAAACAAGTTAGTGTTCCTATGTTATCTGTTAGAATTGGTGATCATTGCTATTATGGTTTATGTGATATTGGTGCAAGCGTTAGTGCTATTCCTTATGAGCTTTACACGGAGATTATGCACGAAATTGGTTCTTGTGAACTTGAAGATATTGATGTGGTTATTCATCTGGCTAATAGAGAAACTATTTCTCCAATTGGTATTGTTCGAGATGTGGAAGTTCTATGTGGTAAGATTAAATATCCTGCTGACTTTTTGGTACTTGGTTCTGCTGCTAGTGATTATTGTCCTATCATTTTTGGTAGACCTTTTCTAAATACTTGTGGAGCTATTATAGATTGTAAGAAAGAGAAAATTTTGACTAGATTTGCTGGTGAACCTTATGAATTTAACTTTTCTAAATTTACCAAAACTCCTTATAAAGTTGACTTGCCTAGTAATGATTTTAAAATGGAGCAGTGTGCATCTATTGTTCTTGTTCCTAATAATCCCTTTGCAGCAACATTTGGAGAATAGTGAAAGTGAAGCTTTTAGGAAAGAAAGAGATGAGCTTGAGGAAATTTTTCGTCGCCAACCTATTCTCAAGCATGATTTACCGGTGGAAGATTTGGGTACAACACCGCCACCAAAGGAAGATCCTGTTTTTGATCTAAAGCCTTTACCTGATAATCTTAAATATGCTCATATTGATGATAAGAAAATATATCCTGTTATTATTAGTTCTAAGCTTTCAGAGATTGAGGAAGAAAGGTTATTGGAAATATTGAAGAAACACCGAGGAGCTATTGGCTATACTCTTGATGATTTGAAAGGGATTTCTCCTTCTATTTGCCAACATGCTATTAATATGGAAGAAGATGCAAAGCCTGTTGTTGAACATCAACGTCGTCTAATTCCGAAGATGAAGGAAGTGGTAAGGAATGAGGTATTAAAACTCCTTGAAGCTGGTATTATATATCCTATTGCTGATAGTAGATGGGTTAGTCCTGTTCATTGTGTTCCTAAGAAAGGAGGAATGACTGTTGTGCCTAATGATAATGATGAGCTTATTCCTCAAAGAATAGTTGTAGGGTATAGAATGTGCATTGATTTTCGAAAAGTTAATAAAGTTACTAAGAAAGATCATTACCCTTTACCATTTATTGATCAAATGTTAGAAAGGTTATCTAAAAATACTCATTTTTGTTTTCTTGATGGTTATTCTGGGTTTTCACAAATTGCTGTTAAAGCTAAAGATCAAGAGAAAACCACGTTTACTTGTCCTTATGGAACTTATGCTTATAGGCGTATGCCTTTTGGTTTATGTAATGCTCCTGCTACTTTTCAAAGATGCATGTCTGCTATTTTTCATGGTTTTTGCGAAAGTATTGTAGAGGTGTTCATGGATGATTTTTCTGTCTATGGGAATTCTTTTGATAATTGCTTGCGAAACCTCGATAAAGTTTTGCAGAGATGTGAAGAAACTAACCTTGTTCTTAATTGGGAGAAATGCCACTTTATGGTTAATGAAGGAATTGTATTGGGACATAAAATTTCCGAGAGAGGTATTGAAGTTGATAGAGCTAAAGTTGAAGCAATTGAGAAGATGCCCTATCCAAGGGATGTTAAAGGTATTCGTAGTGTTCTTGGTCATGCTGGGTTTTATAGGAGATTTATTAAAGATTTCTCTAAAATTTCAAAGCCTCTTACTAATCTTCTTCAAAAAGATGTACCTTTTGTTTTTGATGATGATTGTAAGGAAGCTTTTGAAACTTTAAAGAAAGCCTTAACAACTGCTCCTGTAGTTGAACCTCCTGATTGGAATTTGCCTTTTGAAATTATGTGTGATGCTAGTGATTTTGCTGTAGGCGCTGTTCTTGGACAGCGGGTAGATAAGAAATTAAATGTTATTCATTATGCTAGTAAGACTCTTGATGCTGCTCAAAGAAATTATGCTACAACTGAAAAAGAATTGTTAGCTGTAGTCTTTGCTTGTGATAAGTTTAGACCCTATATTGTTGATTCAAAAGTTACAATTCATACTGATCATGCTGCAATTAGATACCTTATGACAAAGAAAGATGCTAAGCCAAGGCTTATTAGATGGGTACTTCTGTTGCAAGAATTTGATTTACATATTATAGATAGGAAAGGTGCTGATAATCCTGTTGCTGATAATTTGTCTAGATTGGAAAATATTGCTTATGATCCTGTTCCTGTTAATGATAGTTTTCCAAATGAACAATTGGCTGTAATAAAGGTGAGCTCGCGAGAGAGCCCTTGGTATGCAGATTATGCTAACTTTATTGTTTCGAAGTATTTGCCTCCAACCTTTTCAGCTCAGCAAAGGAGGAAATTCTTTTATGACTTGAGGCATTATTTTTGGGATGACCCACACTTATATAAAGAAGGAGTGGACGGTATTATGCGAAGATGTGTTCCTGAATATGAACAACAGGAGATATTGAGTAAATGTCATGGTAGTGTTTATGGAGGACATCACGCTGGAGATAGAACCGCGCAGAAGGTTCTACAATCAGGTTTTTATTGGCCAACACTCTTCAAAGATGCAAGGAAATTTATTTTATCTTGTGATGAATGTCAAAGAGTTGGTAATATCTCTAGACGCAATGAAATGCCTATGAATTATACTCTTGTTATTGAACCATTCGATTGTTGGGGATTCGACTTCATGGGTCCTTTCCCTTCTTCAGAAGGTAACACTCATATACTTGTCGCTGTTGATTATGTTACTAAATGGGTAGAAGCTATACCTACAAAGAGTGCTGATGGTGAGACCTCTATAAAAATGCTTGTAGATATTATATTTCCTAGATTTGGAGTACCTAGATATATTATGACTGATGGAGGTTCTCATTTTATTCATGGAGGTTTTAGAAAAACTCTTGCTAAGTATGGTATTAATCATAGAATTGCTTCTGCTTATCATCCTCAAACTAGTGGTCAAGTAGAATTATCAAATAGAGAGATTAAAGCTATCTTAGGAAAGACTGTTAATAAATCTAGAAGGAATTGGGCTAGCAAATTGAAAGAAGCACTATGGGCTTATAGAACTGCTTATAAAAATCCTATGGGAATGTCACCTTATAAAATGGTTTATGGAAAAGCTTGTCATTTACCTCTAGAACTAGAGCACAAAGCTTATTGGGCTGTTAGAGAACTAAATAAAGATCCTAAATTAGCCGGTAATAAAAGATTGCTGCAATTAAGTTCTCTAGATGAATGGAGAAGTGAAGCTTATGAAAATGCTAAACTCTTTAAAGAAAAAGTTAAGAAGTGGCATGATAGAAGGATCATTAAAAGAGAATTTAATGTTGGAGATCAAGTTCTATTGTATCGGTCTCGTCTCAGATTCTTTGCAGGGAAATTACTCTCGAAGTGGGAAGGACCATATGTTGTTGAGGAGGTGTATCGTTCAGGAGCAATTAAAATTAGCTCTCTCCAAGGCAATGCCACACAAGTGGTGAATGGACAAAGACTCAAGCATTATATCTCGGGTGATTCTTATAATGTTGATGTTGATATTATTCAAGTGGAAACACCGGAGGCTTTCATCAAAGGACAAATTGACAGTCCGCCAGAACTGGACTTTGAATAGGTAACAGTATAGGTAATAAAAAGTCCGCGTTTACCTTTCCGAACATTATTTTTGCTGTTTTTGGAAAATATGAAAAATTACGGAATCGAAACGGAGTGGAAAAGACGCACGAGGGCGTGCCACCATAGGCCGGCGCGGGCCCCACCCTGGCCGCGCCGACCTATGGTCTGGCCGCCCCGTTTCCACTCGTTTTCGGCCTGGAACCTTCCTTTTGTCGTAAAAATATTTGCTATATAATCCCCCGGACCCCTGGAGGTCCGTAATATCGTTTTCTCGTCGTGTTTTGTTTCGAGCTGTTTTCTGCCAGGATCTGCTTCGGATCTAGATCCATCATGTCTTCGTCGGGAACTCAGAAGGACAGCTTCTTTGAGGACGTCGTCAACCCGTACATGAACGAGCTGAAGATGCACCCCAAAGAGTTGCAGCTCGTGGATGGAGAGTTGCAGATCAAAGATGTCCAGGGTCCTAAGGGAGAAGGGAGCTTGGAAGACAGGATGGAGAAACTGGAACAAGAGGTCTTCAACTACAAGAAGATGGCTGAGCGTGAAGTGGACATCTTTCACAAGATTGTGTCTGAACTCATTGATGGGCACAAGAAGGAGACTGCAAAGTTGTGGGACGATATCTTCTCACTTCACGACACCACCAACAAACTCCAAGCTCAACTCTATGACGTTCATAATCAAAACTGTGAGTATGAAAACAGGTTTAAGCGCATAAGTCATGCTGCTAGTTTCAGGTTTCCGGAGACCAAGATGTCTTTTGTTGATGGAGGGCCTCTTCCATGGAAGTCTGATGACGACAAAGAATCACCATCATCACCGAAGGAGTAATTCATCATCGGTATTGGCATCCCCTTGGTTTGTTCCAAGCTTGGGGGAGTGCCGCGGTATCACATCATCACCACCTTTATCTTTTTACTATCAAGTAGTGTCATATCATGAGTAGGGAAGTTATCATATAGAATAGTATGCAATGTGGAAGTATCTCTCTTAGTTAGTTATCGATGTATCCGTTGGTGTGAGTTATCGTTATGGAATATTAATGAGAAGTCTTATCATTTACTTTTTGCACACCTTATTTTAGTTTGCAATCTCCATTATATGATTACTCTTGACATGAGTATTGATATCACTTTGGGAGCATTAAGTAAATCTATTTGGTTTTGGCAAACTTAGCATTGGTCAATAGCAACAACACCCTGATGTTTTAATAAAAGAGAGAAATACACTTAGATATACTACTCTATTATCTCTATGCTTAGTATTCTGAAGTTAAAATTGCTTGTGCTTATGAGAAAGATGCATGATTGTTTCTATCATATGTATATTTGTTTGTTTCCCTCAACCTTTATGCTTGCTATCAAACCTTGCTAGCCAAAGACCTGTATCGAGAGGGAATGCTTCTCATACATCCATAACCTTAGACCAAACCTATGCCATTTGTGTCCACCATACCTACCTACTACATGGTATTTTCTGCCATTCCAAGTAAATACTTCATGTGCTACCTTTAAATTATTCAAACTATACTACTCCTTATTTGTGTCAATGTTTTATAGCTCATGAGGAAGTATGTGGTGTTTTATCTTTCAATCTTGTTGGGCGGACTTTCACCAATGGACTAGCGGCACATCCGCTTATCCAATAATTTTGCAATAAGAGCTGGCAATGAGGTTCCCAGCCTCAATTAATAACTTTCATTAATAATTCTCTTCACATGTTTTGCTCTGATTCATCAGTAAGCAACTTAATTTTGCAATAGACACTCCTCCATGGTATGTGAATGTTGGAAGGCACCCGAGGATTCGGTTAGCCATGGATTGAGAAAGCCAAGGTTGGGGGGAGTGTCATCCTAAATAAAACTAAAATACATGTGTAAACAAAAGAGAAGGGGGATGATCTACCTTGCTGGTAGAGATGCCGTCCCTCATGGGAGCCGCTCTTGGAAGGTTCGTTTGGCAAGGGGGTTAGAGTGCCCGCTACCATTCGTTGACAACAACAAACACCTCTCAAAATCTTACTTTTATTCTCTTTATATGATTTCAAAACTTGAAAAGCTCTAGCACATGATTTAATCCCTGCTTCCCTCTGCGAAGGGCCTGTCTTTTACTTTTATGTTGAGTCAGTATACCTATTTCCCTCTATCTCAAGCAAGCAATTGAGTTGTTGTGAACCAATCATTTATGCTATGATTCAGTTGATCATGTCTTTTATACTTTCTTGTTTAGTACCAATTTTATCTGAATGAATATGACTTTGAAGTTATCAATGATTATGAGGAGATTGTTATGATTGAATATGAAAGCCCAGCTATAAATTCTAATATGAAAGCTTTGCTTAGAAGTACAATCCGTTAGTAGTTCTCTGACCAAGAACAAAGTTTGCCATCACCAATTATGATTTCTTATGCACCTTTACTTGTGATTTCTCTTTACTTATTTCAAGATGAGTTATATGAGGAAGTTGTTTACTAAAATGTCTTGTGTGAATGAATATGATGCTTCTTGTCCGTATTTTATTTATCGACTCTTCACTCCATAAACATGTGGTCTTGTTTATCGAGCTCAGTTTCGCTTGGGGACAAGCGAGGTCTAAGCTTGGGGGGAGTTGATACGTCCAATTTGCATCACTATTTTGTATCATAATTTGCTGTTATTCATTGATATATTTCATATTGGGACACAATACTTATGTTATTTCATCTATTTTGCATGTTTCATCATCATTGGAGGATCAAGCACCGGAGCCAGGATTCTGCTGGAAAAAGCACCGTCAGAATGCAATATTTCGGAAGATCAACTGTGGAAGGGAATTTCACGTAAATTCCTATTTTTCCAGATGACGGAGGGAGCCAAAAGGGGAAGAGGAGAAGAGCCACTGTGGGCCCAGACCATAGGGCGGCGCGGCCCAAGGCCTGGCCGCGCCACCCTATGCTCTGGGGGCCCCACAGCCCCTTTCGCCTCCTTTTCTTCGCGTACTCCTTCGTCCCGAAAACCTAAGCCACAGAGAGGACCTCACGAAGGGTTACAGCCGCCTCTGCGGGGCGGAGAACACCAGAGAGAAAAGAGCTCTCCGGCGGGCAGGAATCCGCCGGGGAAATTCCCTCCCGGAGGGGGAAATCGACGCCATCGCCATCGTCATCGAGCGGGACATCATCTCCACCACCATCATCATCATCTCCACCATCTACACCGCCATCACCACCGCAGCACCTCGTCACCGCTGTAGCAATTTGGGTTTGATCTTGATTGTTTGATAGGGGAAACTCTCCCGGTGTTATTCTATACTTGTTGTAGATGCTATTGAGTGAAACCATTGAACCAAGGTTTATGTTCAGATTTTTATTCATCATCATATCACCTCTGATTGTATTCCATATGATGTCTCGTGAGTAGTTCGTTTAGTTCTTGAGGACATGGGTGAAGTCTAAATGCTAGTAGTGAATTATGGTTGAGTAATATTCAATGTTATGATATTTAAGTTGTGGTGTCATTCTTCTAGTGGTGTCGTGTGAACGTCGACTACACGACACTTCACCTTTATGGGCCTAGGGGAGTGCATCTTGTATTCGGTTGCTAATTGCGGGGTTGCCGGAGTGACAGAAACCTAAGCCCCCGTTAGTATATCGATGCAGGAGGGATCGCAGGATCTCAGAGTTTAAGGCTGTGGTTAGATTTATCTTAATTACTTTCTTGTAGTTGCGGATGCTTGCAAGGGGTATAATCACAAGTATGTATTAGTCCTAGGAAGGGTGGTGCATTAGCATAGGTTCACCCACACAACACTTATCAAAACAATGAAGATTATTTAGCTACATGAAGCGAAAGCACTAGACTAAAATCCCCATGTGTCCTCAGGAACGTTTGGTCATTATAAGTAAACAAACCGGCTTGTCCTTTGTGCTAAAAAGGATTGGGCCACTCGCTGCAATTATTTCTCTCGCATTTTATTTACTTGTACTTTATTTATCTGCAATATCAAAACCCCCTGAATACTTGTCTGTGAGCATTTACAGTGAATCCTTCATCGAAACTGCTTGTCAACACCTTCTGCTCCTCGTTGGGTTCGACACTCTTATTTATCGAAAGTACTACGATACACCCCCTATACTTGTATCACCCCCTAACCCTAAACAAGGATCCAGGCTTACCCTTTTCATTTTCATGTTTTTAAACTTGTTCAAATCTTGGTCAAACTTAGGATTTGACGAAGATTCAAATGGGCGTAAAAATACTTAGAAAAATCATGTACGTATCTACCCCAAACCCTAAACTCTATCTTACGAAGCCAAGCATGAAGAGAAGTGGTTTTGGGTTTCAAGCATGGAAATTTCAAAAACCTCCCAAAAGCTTCATTTTAGAGTGACTAAGAAGGATCCATGCTTACCTTTTATTTTCATGTTTTAAACATGTTCAAATCTTGGTCAAACCGTACGTACCTAGGATTTGACCAAGATTCAAATGGGCATAAAAATTCAAAAAAAAAATGAAAAACCAAAGCACATAGCCTAGCTTCTTATATATGCCATATAGTAAGCACTCAAGCTAGTTGATAAACAAAGTCTAGACATATTCAAACCAGAAAAATCATGTATCTATATACCCCTAACCCTAAACTTTGTCTTAATTATGAAGTCAAGCACGAAGAGAAGTCGTTTTGGGTTTCAAACATGGACATTTCAAAAACCCTCCCAAAAGCTTCATTGTGGTGTGACGTACTAAGAAGGATACATGCTTACATTTTCAACAACCCCCCTAAAAGCTTCATTATAGAGTGACTAAGAAAGGATCCAGTCTGGCGGGCTTACCTTTTATTTTCTTGTTTTAAACTTGTTCAAATCTCGGTCAAACCTAGGATTTGACCAAGATTCAAAATGTGCATCAAAATTTAAAAAAATTAAAAACCAAATTAAAGCGCATAGTGTTCTTATGTCATATAGTAAGCATTAAAGTTGATAAACAAGGTCTAGACACATATTCAAACAAGACAAGTCATGTATATATACCCCTAACCCCTAAACTCTATCTTATGAAGTCAACAACATGAAGAGAAGTGGTTTTGGGTTTCAAACATGGAAATTTCAAAAACCTCCCAAAAGCTTCATTTTAGAGTGACTAATATATATAAGAAGGATACATGCCTGCTTACCACCTTTTCATTTTCATATTTTAAACTTGTTTAAATCCGTGTCAAATTAAACCAAGGATTTGACCAAAAGATTCAAATGGGCATAAAATTTTAAAAAAATCAGAAAAATGAAAAACAAAAGCATATAGTCTTCTTATGTCATATAGTAAGCATTCAAGTTGATAAACAAGGTTTGGACATGCATATTCAAACCTAGGCAAATCATGTATCTATCCCCTAGCCCCTAAACTCTATCTTATGAAGTCAAGCATGAAGAGAAGTGGTTTTGGGTTTCAAACATGAAAATTTCAAGAACATCCCAAAAACTTCATTTTAGAGTGACTAAGAAAGGATACAGGCTTCCCTTTTCATTTTCATGTTTTATACTTGTTTAAATCTTGGTCAAACCTAGGATTTGACAAAGATTCAAATGTGCATCTATCAAAATAAAAAAATCAGAAAAATTAAAAACCAAAGCACATAGTTTTCTTATGTCATATATAGTTAGCATTAAAGTTGATATAAACAAGGTCTAGATATATTCAAACAAGAAAAATCATGTATCTACCCCTAACCCTAAACTCTATCTTATGTAGTCAAGCATGAAGAGAAGTGGTTTTGGGTTTCAAACTTGGAAATTTCAAGAACCCCCAAAAGCTTCATTTTAGAGTGACTAAAGGATCCAGGTCGGGCTTACCTTTTATTTTCATGTTTTAAAATTGTTCAAATCTTGGTCAAACTGTACCTAGGATTTGATCAAGATTCAAATGGGCATAAAATTTCAAAAAAAATGAAAAACCAAAGCATATAGCCTTCTTATGTCATATAGTAAGCACTCAAGTTGGTAAACAAGGTCTAGACATATTCAAACCAGAAAAATCATGTTTCTACCCCTAGCCCTAAACTTTGTCTTATGAAGTCAAGCACGAAGAGAAGTCGTTTTGGATTTCAAACATGGAAATTTCAAAAACCTTCCCAAAAGCTTCATTTTGGAGTGACTAAGAAGGATACAGGCTTACCTTTTCATTTTCATGTTTTAAACTTGTTTAAATCTCACGGTATAATTGCTGCACCCCCATGGGGCTCTCACAGGCGTTTGGATTTTCGGCCGTCCGATCGAGCTGACGTGGCGCGATCCCCGCCGTCGACTTCGTCCAGGGCAGCGAGGCCCTCGCTCGGTTCCGCATTTTATCCACGGGTCGCTAGGCCCGACATCGCTAGCGCTCCACCAATCCCTCGCACGCCTCCTCCTCTCCCCAATCCCCTCTCGTTTGGCGGCCTCCTCCGCTCCCAGCCGCCGCCTCCGCTCCGCGCCCCCTCCGCGCCCGCTCGTCGCCCGCCGCTCTCCAGCCACCGCCTCGCCATCCTCCCGGCCATCTCTCTCGCGCGCACCGCCGCTTCCTCTTCGCGCGACGCCGCTCCTCCTCAGCGCTCGCCTCTCTCCCGATCACTCTCGCGGGCGACGGCGGCGCGGCCGACATCGGCGCCGGCGACGAGGACAGCGCGGGCGACCTCCGCAGAGCCGGCATGGCGGGCGGCTTGGGGAGGAGGAGGAGGTGGAGCTCCGCGGCCGAGCCGCGCGCAGCGCTGGCCGTCCGAGCTTTTAGATCGAGGATGATGGCGACCACCGCCGCGGCGACCCGCATCTCTCGCCAAGTACCGCGCCGCGGCGCTCCGCATGACGCTGGTCGACCTGCAGCGCTCAGCCCGCAGGTATGCTCTCCTCCCCGTGCCCGACCTAGAGCGGCGGCAGCGCGATCCCGAGCGCGGCGGCAGCGTGTACCTCGTCGTTGTCATCGGCAGCGACCGTGAAGGTCTCCCAGTGTACACGTCCCTCCCCTCCTCCATCTCTTCCCTCTCTCCCTCACCTCGCCCATCTCTCTGCTCTCTCTCTCCCTCACCCATCTCATTTTATCTCTCTCTCTCCAGCCAGCGTAAATGATGTAGAGGTGCCCCACGCGCGAATCTCGTCCTCCTCCGGCCGCGAGACATTCTCCATGGCAGGCGGAGATGAGACGGAGCGGAGGTGTGTTGTTGGTGTGCGGCATCCTCTCTCTCTATCCATTGTGCGCCTCCATCATGGGATGACTCCAAGTCCACTGTCCACACCCTCAAGCTTTACAAGGGACTCCAATTCAAGACCAGATATGTGAGCCCCTTCCTCCTCTTATTCCATCTCTTTCTCTACCGTAGCCACTGGAGTAGGTGCAAACTTTTAACCTCCTTTCTTTCTAGCCTGATGAACACAAAATGTTTGATGAAATGACTCAAGAAATAAAATATTTGCAGAAAATATTAGACTTGGGAAGGAGGTGATTCATTGGCTAGCAGTGACCACAAAGAAGAAGTGGTGGCTGGCATGTGAGCTGAGGTGGTTGTGAGGACAACTTGGTATGTCTAAATTTTAAAAGAGAATAAGTTGGTGTAGCTTAATTGATTTAGTAGTGTCTTCATTTTTGCAAGAAAACATTTTTTGCAGGAACTATGAGCTACACTTTATTTCCCATAGTAGATGTTGCTCGCCGTGGGAAGCAGAGGGTGGCCTCCTGCTCAATATACATGGGCAAGGTAAAATGTCCATTGCATAATTTGATTAGTTAATAAATCAAACATGAACTGGTATTTGATTATCCTTTCCAAGTCTGCTCTTGTTTATATTTGCTCCTGCTTTCTCATGATTAGTAGCAATGAACAAATGTTTCAATCGGTTATATTAGTGTTTGGTGGCCATGAGGATTTTTGTTTGTCGTGGGAATGTCGGTGCGGTTGACAACAACGACAACAATAGCTACGGCAGCATCAACCGGTGCAAGGATTGGCAGGGAGCCAGCAAGGGCATTGAGGCGGACTCATGGGGGGCAGTGGGAATTGCGAACGCTGAGGTATGTTGTCCTGCAATCTAACATCAGTACACATAGGTTAGTACTCCTTGCAACTTCATGTTCTGATTGACTGATTGGCTTTCAAAGGCGCACCACTGAAATTTCTTAACATTGGCTACTCTGTTTCAATCCATTATTGTTCAAGATTTCACTGACTATATGGTGCCTTCCGAACACCTCGCAGATCCGTCGGTAAGTTCCCAGAATACTGCTCTCTCTATCTTGGTCTCTTTGTCCTAGGAGAGCAATACATCGTGCAATGGAGGAGGAAGTGTAGTAGCCATGGCAAGGATGATGGGAGACGTCTCAATCTCATCTCTCTCTTTCTCCCTGAGCTTTATTGTAGCCAATCTTATATGAGTTCCTCTACTACATGTTGTAGGGTCAGGTTTATTTTGCTAAACAAGATAAATGGGACATTGGATTAAACCATAGTTTTGACCAATTTTAGTGCTGGATGAGTAGGGTGGCGATCTGGCAACCACGAGCAGTGCAGCCACTCTGTCGACCATGAGCTGATCAATTCCCTTGCATAAAGTTTGTTTTCTTATTTGATTAGTGAAATACCTGATCGACATGGGTTTTATAAACTTTGAAAAGCACAAAAAACAAGAGGTCTACCAACACGGGTTGCTACTTTATATTTCTATGTACAAATTGCAATAACGTATCAATTTACCCTCAAACTTCTATTTTCTTTTTCCAGAAATTAATTGAGTACGAAGCCAGCAAAGTTGATATTGGGCCTAGAAGCTAGAACCCTAACGTATGTGTTTTATGTGGCTCGAGTTCAGTTCTGGGGGCTGCATGTCGTAATAGAAGTTGTTTCATGGCTAAATTAATTCTACTGAAGGCTGATCCAATACAACCTATTATTCATCATATATTATGATTAGAAATAGACATGTTAGACATCTGATCATATCGATGATAAAATCATTTATCCTCGTCATATGCATCATATATATGTGTTATTCTCTCCCACTCAAAGTGATAAACACATAGGGGAAAGGAACTATGACTTAATTTCTTTAGGCTATCACAGTTGTTAATCTAAGAGGGGAAATGCCAAGGAATTGATGACTATGTATGTGTAAGAACCATCTACTAGCTAGATATGTTCCAATGCTATGCTTTTATGCACTATATTACTATGGTTTCACCACCTATGATTATATGTTCTTCATTCTAATAATTAGATAGCTCCTACAATAATATTCTTTTTCTAAATGCATTTTGCCAGGATTAAAATTCCTTCGATGTTGCCTGCCAATCTGATGGTAATTCAAATTGTATGTTTTTATAGGTTATTCATATAGGCTTGCCAAGCATCTACCTTGTAGTATTCATTCAGTTTTATGAAGACCACAATTTCTTACATTGCTGTTGCTATATTAATATTGACACATCTCTGTTTTTTGCCTACCGATTGTTCCTTGTGAACTAGGTCGAAAAATATACGAGAAAAAACACAGTCAAAGTGCCGAGTCAGTAGGGACATGTTCCCAAAGAAGTAACATTACCCCTGCAAGATATAAGGTACTGTGGACATTCTTCTTCCCTTCGATCTACGATGTACGGTTTGTCATAAGCATGGCATGGCTATTTCAGTTCTCTTTGTAGCCAGGAAACTACTGTTACAACCGAACAGAGCATGGTTTCATCACCCTAACATAGCGCCATCTGAATCTGATGGATACATATAGTTTTTTGGTGATTCTTTATTGTTTTAAGAGGCTGTCTGTTTCAGGTTTTTATTGGTTGTTAGTTTGTTATGTTGAAGCATGCCATTTGGGTTTCAGCCTATCATATTGTGTGAATCCAAGCACCACCAAGGCAGTAAGGTACATGTTCACGTTTGCTCTCCTCTATTTATGCATGCAGATTTATGTTTTATCAATAGAAATATATATAGCAGTGGTTTATATGCCTGCTGTTGTATGGTTCAATAAAAGCACACCAGTTGTTGTATTTCACAGTATAAAGCATGAATTGGTCGTAGCTGTCCAGATTTTTGGATTGTTGCAGTATTTCATGTTTCCCTCGATTATTGGCAATTGTTCTTATTTCTGATCAATAACAAGAAGTGACTCGATTATGCAATTCATTTTTGTTGTAATGCATCCCAGTTCTGCTCTATGACATTTATTCAGCCAAGAATTATATTGCTCTTACCTATTATTTGTGTGATGTGCTTTATTCATTGTCCTGCCTATTAGCATTTTAGAAACTTCAAACTTGATTTCTAAGTAGCTTCCGAGATACGCCGTGAGTGCATCTTCTTAACGTGCACTTTGAAGCTCAAGAATTTTCAATTTGCATAAATGGATAGTTTTGTTGTACTGAATTTCTCGGTTATGTTGACATTTACTTAAACGCAGAGATGCCACTGCTCGAGTTCGCATGATTGTTTATCTGAAAAAATATACACCGCTAGGGTTGTATACATGCTCAGTCAGCCACTTTATCCTCGCATCAGATTGGAGCTCTACTCTGCATTTAACAACGGACTATTTAAAGTGTGTACGTGCCTATCAGCTTGGCGTGGGAAACGGTAGAATCCCTGTCGCTGCCATCGTCTAAAATATGTGTGTATCTAAAGGTAGTGCACACATATGGTTTCAGCATGCAAAGCGAGAACCTCAGATTTAATTTCTAGGGTCATATAATTGCTATAACGAGTCATAAATATGCAAATTTCTTGGATTATATAATTTTACCTCCTGCTTCATATATTCTTTGTAGTTTCATAGTTGGAGAATCTCTCTGCTTTTGGGCTGTTGTAGACTGCTCTTTCAACATTGAATTTTCATTCTCATATATGTGCTTGCCATCTCGTATGATTCACTGTCGTATCATGTAGGTTGTTGGGGTTCTAACAATTTGCATGCTTCAGGCGATGCTGAAGCCCAACCACAAGTACATGACTCACGTGGCTGAGGAGGCAAAATATTGGCCATCATCATGTTCTGCGCGTCAATTCACCGTCCTTATCCTGCTTATGGGAGTCTTTCAGTGTGTAGAAATCCTGTGGATAGTTTGGTGGACGCAAATAGGATACACGTAATGATTATAAATACTCGAAGATTATAGCTTGCAAGCTTGACAGAAATTATAGCTTGCAAGCTTGACAAAAAGGGTTGTGAGAAAACTCTGGTGCTCATCTACTCGCGACTAATCACTGATTTACATTGATATGCTTAATATAGCATTTTAGAAATTATGAAAGATGGGTTCATGCGAGAGAAGCTTTTTGCCGTCAAACATGTCTTCGCTCTCCTGAACAATTACTAAATATATTGTATTTTGGAGTGGTCTTCTTTGTAACATTCACGGTTAGTGGTTTAGGTTTATTTAAACATATAGGTGCCTCCTTGGGGAAGCATATAGAGATGAGAATGAATACAATAAATGAATGTTAATTGCTATTTTCTCTTTTTTTCCAGGTTGTATAAAAAAGGTTGTTACTCCGATTGAATTTTTTTCATATGTTTTGTAAGGCCTGGGAAAATTATTATTACTTTTTCACTTATACACGAATTTTACGGGATCGTGCGCCAAGGCGCACATAAAAATCTAGTATTAAGCCTAGGATTTGACCAAGATCAAATGGGCATAAAAATTCATAAAAAATCAAAAAAAACCAAGCACATAGTATTATTATGTCATATAGTAAGCATTCAAGTTGATAAACAAGGTCTAAACAACAAACTAGACAAATCATGTATCTACCCCCTAACCCTAAACTCTGTCTTATGAAGTCAAGCATGAAGAGAAGTGGTTTTGGGTTTCAAACATGGAAATTTCAAAAACTCCCAAAAGCTTCTCATTTTTGAGTGACTAAGAAGGATTCAGGCTTACCTTTTCATTTTCATGTTTTAAACTTGTTCAAATCTTGGTCAAACTTAGGATTTGACCAAGATTCAAATGTGCATAAAAATTGGGAGGAAGGGTATGAATTACAATTCAAAAAAACAAGGTAACTTAAATACTTGGATGCCCCAAAGATGTGTGGAAGCCCAGAACAATGGCAAAACATGTGCGCACGCTGCATCCAATTCAAGTAGAACACATAGTAGGCATCGATAGTTTGACCTAAATTTGAAATCAAAGAGAAGGTGGTTAGAAAAAATCGAAATTGGCAAAGCAAAGCATGAAATCATAAATTTGTGATGCACGTACTATAGCTATGAAAAGTATCAAACAATGCATACCAAAATGATTTTTTAGAGGAATACTAGTTCAACTTATTTTAATTTTATATTAGTAGCCCAAAATCGAACTAGTAGTTGGTAAACAAGGTCTAAACAACAAACTAGACAAATCATGTATTTACCCCCTAACCCTAAACTCTGTCTTATGAAGTCAAGCATGAAGAGAAGTGGTTTTGGGTTTCAAACTTGGAAATTTCAAGAACCCCCCAAAAGCTTCATTTTAGAGTGACTAAGAAGGATCCATGCTTACCTTTTCATTTTCATGTTTTAAACTTGTTTACATCTTGGTCATAGCTAGTGTATTTGACCAAGATTCAAATGGGCATAAAATTTAAAAAAAAATGAAAAACCAAAGTACATAGTCTTCTTATGTCATATAGTAAGCATTCAAGCTGATAAACAAGGTCTAGACATATTCAAACCAAACAAATCATGTATCTACCCCCTAACCCCTAAACTTTATCTTATGAAGCCAAGCATGAAGAGAAGTGGTTCTTGGTTTCAAACATGGAAATATCAAAAACCTCCCAAAAGCTTCATTTTAGAGTGACTAAGAAGTATCCATGCTTACCTTTTCATTTTCATATTTTAAACTTGTTTAAATCATTGTCAAACCTAGGATTATACCAAGATACAAATATGGGCACAAAACCCTCTTAGCCAAAATCAACTACGAGCAAGATTTTCTGTATTGTAGATGCCCCAATTGACTCTCATCCCCAATGTAGTCTTTTTTATGTCAGTATAGACTTCTTTACTGGATGTATACTATCGTACATGGCATGCATTTGCCTAATGAGCAGCATTGTTTAGCCGTTCTAGCCAACCCGATCAATCTGTCAAGCTTCATGCACGAGATGCCATGTTTATGGCCCTTTTGTTGTGGCTTTTTTTGGCTTTTGGCTTTGGCAAAAGCCAAAAAAAGCACGTAAATAGGTGCTTTTTTGGGCTTTTGGATTTTGGAAGCCAAGAACAAAGATTCTATTCTTTTGGCTTCCAAAATCCAAAAGCCCAAAAAGCACCTATTTAGGTGCTTTTTTTTTGGCTTTTGCCAAAGCCAAAATAAGCCACAACAAAAGGGTAATTTACTCCCTCGCTCCGGTGATCCGATCCATATTTCTTGGTGCTAAAAAGAATGTGAATCGGAGGGAGTACTTTTCTTAGATAGTACTATATCAGTTCAAAAAAAAGTACAGTACTACTACATCACAAATGCATCAAAAGAGTACTACTGTACATCACAAGACCACGACAGTTGTATAGTATAGAGTTTAATGCTGAACTTTAAACAGGACCAGGAGCATCAGGGCCAGCAGCAGGGGCGTTGACCGGCAACAAACCAGGCAAAAGACGTAAGGAAGAGGCCATATGCTGCGTGCTTGGCCTTGATTGCAGGGTGGTGATTCTTCGCCGCTCGCCATGTATTCACGCCGTACCAGTTCCGCGTCGCCCGCGAGCGGATCGAAGCGATCCCGCGCGCCGGACACGCTCGAGGAGGCGTGGCGGCTCCAGTGCAAGCAGTCCGCCGCCGGGAGTCGGCGCGCGGCGTGCAGGTACAGAGGCTCCCTGTACATGCCGTCGTCGCTCCGCGAGTTCGCCCCGGGCGGGCTCTGGTACAAGGCGGATCCGCCGCTCAAACCGATGAGCGGCCCCGTCTTCAACAAATGGCGCGCCGACCGGGAGAGGAACCGCCGGTCGAAGGCGGCGTGGGAGGCGAGCACCAGCGGCGGATTCGCGCCGCCAGCCGGCGAGGAGGCGGAGGAGGCGGAGGAAGGGGAAGACCCCCTCTTCTTGAAGGCGCTGGCCGCGTCCCTCAAGGACGATGCCGACAAGAAGAGGGCGGAGGAAGAAGACAAGGCGGCGGCCATCGCCGCCGTGAAGGAGAAGGAGGCGCGGGATGCGGAGGAGAACGCGACCATCATCTTCCTCGACGACTAGATAGGTTAGAAGTCGCGATAAGGATCGCGCAATTCTGTATGTATGATCCGTATGTATGATCAACTATGAATTATGAACAATGAACTATCAAACCAAACCACATAGTTTTTTTATGTCATATAGTAAGAATTCAAGTTGATAAAACAAGGTCTAGACATATTCAAACTAGACAAATCACGTATATCTACCCCTAACCCTAAACTCTGTCTTATGAAGTAAAGCATGAAGAGAACTGGTTTTGGGTTTCAAACATGGAAATTTCAAAAACCTTCCCAAAAGCTTCATTTTGGAGTGACTAAGAAGGATGCAGGCTTACCTTTTCATTTTCATGTCTTAAACATGTTTAAATCTTGGTTAAACCTAGGATTTGACCAAGATCAAATGTGCAAAAAAATCAGAAAAAATCAAAAAAATGAAAACTAAAGCACATAGTATTCTTATGTCATATAGTAAGCATTCAAGTTGATAAACAAGGTCTAAACATATTCAAACCAGACAAATCATGTATCTACCCACTAACCCTAAATTCTGTCTTATGAAGTCGATCAAGCATGAAGAGAAGTGGTTTTGGGTTTCAAACATGGAAATTTCAAAAACCTCCCAAAAGCTTCATTTTAGAGTTACTAAGAAGGATCCATGCTTACCTTTTATTTTCATGTTTTAAACATGTTCAAATCTTGGTCAAACCGTACCTAGGATTTGACCAAGATTCAAATGGGTATAAAAATTCAAAAAAACTGAAAAACCAAAGCACATAGCCTTCTTATGTCATATATAGTAAGCACTCAAGTTGGTAAACAAGGTCTAGAGATATTCAAACCAGAAAAATCTTGTATCTACCCCTAACCCTAAACTTTGTCTTATGAAGTCAAGCACGAAGAGAAGTCGTTTTGGATTTCAAACATGGAAATTTCAAAAACCTTCCCAAAAGCCTCATTTTGGAGTGACTAAGAAGGATGCAGGCTTACCTTTTCATTTTCATGTTTTAAACATGTTTAAATAAGGATGCGTGATTCTGAAACCTCATACACATTGTTGCAAAAGTAATTACATCACCTAAACAATACTACCAGTTCATAATTCTAAACTTATGTACAATCTTGGAAACATATAACGCCAGCCTAGTTCACCAATTATCATCATCCCTCTTGATGCGCTTGCCGGTGCCGCTTGTACCTGCCTCCCATGGGTTGGCAGTCCAAGTTCTGCACTCGTTCGCACTTCGTGTGTCGGGAATCCTTGTTGGAGCTTCCCAACCAGATACAGGCCCTGCCCTTGCTAGCTCACCACATCCAGCCGTTGCCCTAGCTTGCTCACCATGTGAACCGCCATCCCACGGAGACCCCGAAGTAGGCTCGCACGGGTCCTTTATCCATGGTGGCATTTTCTTCGGATCAAATGGTATGTTGTGCCTAAAGCAATAAGATACAAATTCCCAGTAGGTTGTCCCGACACACTGCTTCTTCTCGTCGCGCCAGGCAGGGGGAAGAGCGGCCAACCTAGCCGCTTCCTTGCAATCCGGGCAAACCACTTCCCTTGGAATTGGTTGTGCTTGACGATATGCCCAAGAGGCAATAATAAAATGGTTATTATAATATATCTTTGTGTTTATGATAATGTTTGCATACCATGCTATAATTGTATTAACCGAAACATTGATACATGTGTGTTATGTAAACAACAAGGAGTCCCTAGTAAGCCTCTTGTATAACTAGCTTGTTGATTAATGGATGATCATGGTTTCGTGATCATGAACATTGGATGTTATTAATAACAAGGTTATGTCATTAGGTGAATGATATAATGGACACACACCCAAATAAGCGTAGCATAAGATCAAGTCATTAAGTTCAATTTGCTATAAGCTTTCGATACATAGTTGCCCAAGTCCTTCGACCATGAGGTCATGTAAATCACTTACACCGGAAGAGTACTTTGATTACATCAAACGCCATTGCGTAAATGGGTGGTTATAAAGATGGGATTAAGTATTCGGAAAGTGTGAGTTGAGGCATATGGATCAATAGTGGGATTTGTCCATCCCGATGACGGATAGATATACTCTGGGCCCTCTCGGTGGAATGTCATCTGATTAGCTTGCAAGCATATGAATGGTTCATAAGAGATCACATACCACGGTACGAGTAAAGAGTACTTGTCGGTAACGAGGTTGAACAAGGTATGGAGATACCGATGATCGAACCTCGGACAAGTAAAATATCGCGTGACAAAGGGAATCGGCATCGTATGTAAATGGTTCAATCGATCACTAAGTCATCGTTGAATATGTGGGAGCCATTATGGATCTCCAGATCCCGCTATTGGTTATTGCTCGGAGAGGAGTCTCGACCATGTCTGCATAGTTCGCGAACCGTAGGGTGACGCGCTTAAGGTTCGATGTCGCATAAGTAGATTCGGAATATGAGATGGAGTCCGAAGTTTTTGTTCGGAGTCTCGGATGGGATCCAAGACATCACGAGGAGGTCCGGAATGGTCCGGAGAATAAGATTCATATATGGGAAGTCATTTTCAGGGTTACCGGAAAAGTTCAGGATTTTTCGGTATTGTACCGGAGGTTCTAGAAGGTTCCGGAGGGTACCATAGTGGGGCCCACCTATCCCGAACGTCCAACATGGACCGGAGGGGGTCACATAGGCCCACATGGGCCAGGCACACCAGCCCCCCAAGGCCCATGTGGCTGGATCAAGTGGATAAGATCAAATCCCTTAAAATTAGGGACTTAACTTGGGGGGGAAGTTGCCCCCCTTGTTTTGGCCGACCCAAAGGCTTGGAGGGGGGGCCAAGGCAGCCCCCCCACGCCTATATAAGAGGGAGGGGAGGGCTGGGGCGCAGCACATGATTTCCCCAAGCCCTAGCCGCCCCTCTCTCCCTCCTCCTTCTTCCTGCGCAGGCTTGGCGAAGCCCTGCAGGAATTTCTCCTCCACCTCCACCACCACGCCGTCGTGCTGCTGGGATTCCGAGGGGATCTACCACACCTCCGCTGCCCGCTGGAACGGGGAGAGGAAGGGCTTCATCGACACCGTACGCGCGACCGAGTACGGAAGTGCTGCCGGATTGCAGCACCGGGGACGATCGTCTACACCAACAACGAGATCTAATCTCGTAGGCTTTGGAAATCTTCGAGGGTTAGTCTCATATCAATCTCGTTGCTCCGATCTTGTAGATTAGATCTTGGGTGTTCCATAGATTAGATCTTGGATTTATTCGCTTCGGGGAACAACTTCCCTTGGAATTGGTTGTGCTTGACGCTGCCCATCATTGATTTTTTTGAGTCGCCTGTACAACTCAAAACTGACATACCCATCAATCGCAGCATACCTCAAGTTTACTTCAGGCAATGGCATGCACTCCCATTGATCGTGGCTGCTAGTAGGGAACTTGGTCTTCATGTCTTTGTAAGATGGGTCAATGATGGCGGCTGCCAAATCACCCATGCCAGTCCTATTGCCAGGACCATTGAAATTGATCATATCCTGAATGTCAATCCAATTATGTTTAGGAATTTTAATGCCATCTCTAGCAAACCTGCTAGAGTCACCCCTGATGTCAACAGTTGTGAAACAAATTCCTTTATGTTGAAGGAATTCTTGCAGTGCCAGATTATCAGGACTCCTGCATGTTAACACAAATCAATCTTGTAAGATCGTATATGCTGAAATAGTACACATATTTTTCTTCCAGTAAACTGTATACTTGTTGCAGTGAAACAATGATTTTGCATCAGTGATACACATCAAAATAACATGAATTATTGTTGCGACTATATGATCTAATTATTTAAGTGTCAAGTTAAGATTCAGTTACTATATGTTAATATCTTGACATCCATGCCGATTATCGGTGAGTATGAGTACATGAAATTTGTGCAAATTTTGAGTACCAAAATCATGAAACTAGATATCGTGGTCAATCCAAAAAAATTATACAAGTATGTTGGATATTACGTTCCAGACCACATTTTTCATACAAGTTAGTTTGTTCGTGTTTTCATACAAGTTAGAACCTAGTCTATGTCGAAATAAAAAAGCAGATCCAAGATAAAGGAAGAGTTTCTATATTAAAAAACAAAAGGATAAAGGAAGGCATGTGAAGAACATACCTGCAGAAATGGTACACCAGGACGTGGTCGTCCATGGCCAACTGAACGACGGCGGTACTTACTTGGTCCGCAGTGTATTCTAGGTCGAGGCCGACGAACCTGGACCTGTCCTCTAGTAGCTTTTGTTCGTACATCTTGAGGGTGTGCTCGAGAACGGAAGGGTCATTCGTGTAGACCACGTTCACCTTGGTCGTCCCATGGGGAACGACGCTCCTCTTTAGCGTAAACAGGCCGCCGTCGGCCATGGCAGCGCTGAAGCACGTCGAACTGATCGGAGGGATTGAGGGGGAGGGAGGGAGAGCAACTGCAAACAATGGGGTTTTTTGGAACTTGCCGAAATGCAGGGGAGAACGAACCGCCAGGGGTTGTTTAGTGGGGACAGATGGGAATAATACTGCGATGAGGTTGAGGAATTAACTCCAACCGCCATTTAAATCTAGTACTCCCTATAGTCAGTTGATAGGAAATGGACGGGCAAGATTGATTCTAGGGAGGCGAACCCCAGTATTTTCCCAATTTATTTGAGTTGTAATATAACCATCGTTAATACTTGAATTGAAAAATATTTACAAAATTAATTTATTATATACTACATGATGAGATAATCCAACAAACCATGGAAATGCATGGCCATCCAACCATGTCACCCTCTTGTGAAAATTGTATAGGTGGTAGTGTGCGCAATACACGCGGTAGCCACTTCACAAATACATCCTTTTAATTTTGCCCCCCTTAATTCGGCCAATAAAAATGAAAAGACTTTATGTGGAAAACCAAAAAAACTGTATTTGGCAAAGTATAGTCGAAAATAAGAAGTTTTTCATTGATCTCTTAAAAAAGGGGTCATGATTCGAAAGTTCGCCATGCATGGTTCTTGCGGTAACCAAGCTAGCTCACCCATGTGGCAAGAAGCGAATCAATGTCCAACATGCATGGTTCCAAAAATATATATTTACAGAATGATTCTGCTTCTCAAGAATATTTGCATGCCATCATGTTTGTTATTTTTCCTAGATAAAAGTAGTAATTGGTGACTTCGTGATTGCCTTGCTTGCTGATTTCAATAAGTTTGAACCTCATTTTGGCTTTATTTCAAATTTAGGCAAAAACTTCTTGGCAATCGACTTTGTGAGCTACTATACTTGGATGCAACCCACATTTTCGTTGGCTAATGTTTTCTGATTCCACAACAATAGGGCACATCCCTATATCATCCCAAATTTTGAATTCTTTTTAGTTTGGTTGATGACCACCATTCATATCCGAACTTAATTAATTGGAGTACACATGATGGTTTCATGGTAAGCTAGTTTGACAAATTAGCCTTCGAAATGGCGATTCGCCTACCATGCATGCATGTTTGGCCTACCCGTGAAATTTTGATTTGTGGTATTGTGCACACACGTACTGCACATGATAGCGAATAAACAAAACACATATTCGGACCCCTTTGGCCAGCAAGGGCATGTTTGGTTCCTAGCCACAATTTGTCAAGAAGCCAAAATTTGGCAGCCATGCATATAGTTTATTTGGCATGTGTTTGTTTTTTGCCACAATTTGGCTTATCACACTTCATTGCATGTATATATGGTCCATTTGTCATAGACTCAACTTTTTTTTACAAAGTTTTGACAAAGTTTGGCTTTAATATTTTAAGCCACAATTTGGTGGCTAGCCATACTAGCTTTTTTTTTGGCTAACCACACTTTGGCTTTGGAAAAATGTGGCTACCAAACATGGGTCCTAATAAAAAGAAAACAACACACTAATGTGTGGTAAACCAAAAATCCCTACTTTGCAAAGTTGCATATGTGCAAAAGGGGGGCAATGCATGCATTATTCAGAAGTTGATTGTGGTTTTCGTAGTGTAACCAATTAATTAAGCTTACATATGGGAAGAGGCTAGCGAGGCGAACTCAAGCAGCTATGGTTCCAATGTTGTCAAGTTTGAAGTGGACACTGCATGAAGCTTGCTCAAATTAATGGGTAGAAAGCCAAAAGCAGTCCATATTTATTCTATATGTGTGTGAATAATAACTCTTCACCCCAAACCTCTATGTATGATAGGGTTTTATATTTTTTACTTGTTAGTAGTAAGTACATGTCATGTGATGGCTCCATGCACATGTTTCACAACTTTTTTCTGATTTGTTTCTACCTCATTTGGTTGGTTTCAAATTTGCTCAAACTTCCTATGCGCGCTATGTTGTACTATTGGGACCCATGTTTGGGCTTAGTTTGTGGTACCACACTTGCAGGGTACCTCCAAGTATTTTATTCCCAAAAATTATGAATTCTAATTAAATGGTGAACTATAAACTGATCATCTAAAGTTGGAAAATAAAATCCATATATAGCTACACATCTAGATATGTGTATAAGGTAGACAAACTGCATTGCCACACATGCCTTATATAAGTTTGTTTTTTCTAGCGGAGTGGATTCCCTAATCACCCCACGGTTGTGACATTGTCAATGTTGTCATGATAAATAACATTGCGAGACTTTCCATCTTATTCTTTTTTGTAGAAATGATTGTCCCATTATGGCAAACGTCCCCATTCGTTTTTCAAATTAAGTAAACGTTATAGGATGAAAATTCATTGAAGTGACAAATTTTCTAGATTTCTAACTATTTTAGCTCATTCAAACAAGTTTGCAATAGGCCGACCTGTTGTCCAGTGACAATTTTAGAGTACAATTTGATCAACATCACAAAAAAGTGCTTTTAAGGCTCGTAAGTAGTATCATACATGCCATGTTGGCAAAAATCTAATGTGTCACATCAATTATGAGGTGAGATATGAGAGTAGTATTATAACACATAAACCTAGAAAACTTAGAAAACTTCATGACAAATACATCATGTACACACATTTGCATTGAGATTCTACAAAACTTTAAATATGACATAAGTATGAACCATATTATGATACTATGCATTGTGGAGGTAGTATCACAAACTAGTAGTGTATGATACTACGTACTACGTACTTCCCATTGTGACTAGTCTTAATCACTCTGACCTCGCCGTCTCGCCGTCTTACTATAGTACATACTACACCCCCACTCCGTCTCTCATACAGCGGCTGCGCCTGTAGATATCTTCGAGGATCTGGGCGATTTTGACCCGCTTTTCGGCGCTCGCCGTTTCAAGGTGAAGACCCCAATCTTAGCATGCATGTTGGACCAATTAGGAGTACAAAATTATGTTCTAAATGTTGCTCAAACTTTCCATACAACTAATATATAACTTATACTACGTAGGTTACACCATCGAAATAGGTATGACCAGTTGAGAAATGGGAACAATAACTTGGAACCTTTCTTACTATCGAGTGGGACGTGTGATATTGGTGTGACCCTGCTTTTTTCTTCTTCTACATAATGGCTACATGATGGTTCTAGAAAGAAGTGTATGCTGTTGTGGTATCTCTTGACGCGAATCCCTCTAATCACAAGCGTTAGATTTTGGAAACCAACGGTTAGTACTGCTGTTACATCTCTAGTTCAAAACTGGTGCATTTTGTATGTTGTTGTAGTAGTCTAGTAGATAGATTCAGATGCATGGTCAGGAGTGCAAACATTTCGCAACTAGTTGATCCCTCATCTTATTGTCGGATGTCACATTTCGAGTTTGTAAAAAAATGTAAATTCAAATCATAGTCACGGGTTATGTTGTATCTTTCGCACATCTAAACATTTGTTTCAAAAGGTGACCATATGTGAGCTGTGGAAAAAAGAAAAGACCAAAGTGAATAATATTCCTTAACTATTCACATATCATTTGTCTTTTTTGTGCAAGCTAGAATTTTTTTTACATACTCATCTGTGACCTGTGGAGCAATACACAACATAATATGTGTCCCAGTTTTGTTTTTCTTCATATTTTTTAAAAGTGCAGAAGTGTGATATCCGATAATAGGATGCGAGTGCAACTAGTTGCAAATGAGATGCTAATGCATGCTGATATGATACTACCTCTGTCCATAAATAGATGTATGTCTTTTGTCGTGGCCCCATCCTACTTCTGCATTTTCTTTACGGCCATTTTTGAGTAGTTGCGACCTGGACGTGATCGGACTAGTCGATACTCGATAGTAGTCGTAGTACTGTACAACTTCTGCATGTGGCGTCAGCCTCTAGAGTAGTAGTACTAGCTAACGGATAGATTATATCTGGAGAAACTGACATGGCCATTGATATGACAAGACTATACCCGGATTCGGACGCATTGTAGTGACTCCATCAATGTTCCGCTATGATGGTCTATTTTACTGCTACACCAGATTGTCGACGCAGAGGATTCCTTGGCTTCCGCGCAAGACCCTTCCCAAAGAAGGCATCTGCTCTGGCCCGTTGATTCTATGTGGACGGTTCCAGATTGCTTTATGTGTTTTTGTACAGTATCAGATACTAGGTTTTCCTTCCCTCCATATTAGGGGTTGTTTGGTTTAGGGGATAGGTTTATGGGATGAGAGTATCCCCAACCACCTGGCTAGGATAGCCAATTTTTGTTGTTTGGTTGTGTAGGAATTGAGTGTAGGACGAGAGGTGGGTAGTGGTATAGATTTTTTTTGTTTGCTCGAAATGTTAGGGGTGGCTATAAGATGGTGAGATTATCTCTACACACATCAAATATACCACACCTCCTATTTTTATAGCCCAAAAAAATACATAACCGGTGGTATGTGAATTGATCTGGGTAAAAATATTACACAACCGTACAAATATTCAAATCCTATAGTCAAATCCTACATAACTCCTATAGTCAAATCCTACATAACTCCTATACAAATTGTACGAATCAAAGGATATGATTTTCCCCCTATATAGCTTGTTTGATTTGAAGAATTGAATCCTCCAAAATTTCTATGTATTGTTTTCTTATACTAGTACAACCCTATAGGATTTCTAATAAGAGGTTAGACCTCTTGGAAAAATTCATATGCATCTGTGACAACTATGCTATGCACTCTCAATCTCTATAGAAATTTCCTTTGTCTTTCCGATGATACCATCACACACCTAGCTCTACCAATTCATGTAGATTTCTTTCCCGTAGGATTCAAGGAGGCATATGTCATAGCGATTCTCCATTATTCTATCATATGAATCTAACATGCCCTCTCAGTTTGAGTGATGCAAAGTGGCCACTATAAGATTTATTTAGTCAGATTAATTGGTCATGCATACACTAGTTGTTTTCTATCTTTCCTACACATGTCAATTAGCGAAATTTATAAGTAAAATCCTAAAATTCAAATAAATTGCTGAAAATTGGAAATAATATTACAGTTGTAGCAAATTACTAAATCGATCCAGAAATTATGTACATGGCTTCAGTAGTCCGTAAATGATGTCCTTGGAGTAGTTTGTGAGTTAAAGAACGTCCATTTCGTCAAACTGACATGGCCTTTGATTTGACAAGAGAACACTAATATTTTGTACCTGAATCAGAGTGGTAAAGGCGTACAGCTCGATCAATGCAATGGTATGATGGCTATGCAGCTATACCTATATAGGAGTAGACTACTAGTAGACTTTGGGACACAGAGATTTGGCTTCCGCGGCCGACCCCGAACAAGATTCTTTTACATTGCCCATCTTTTCACTGACATTGAATCGCTGAAACTTGGGGTCCGCCTGTGGCAGGACCAGCCTGTCAATGGCCCAAAGTCTTATGTGCTCCCGCCCTTTGATTTTGGATGGACGGACAAGATTGCCCAGTCCCATCCCTGTCCTGTTCGTTCCAGTTTTCATCCTCCTCCCCGGGGAACCCTCCCCGGAGAGCTCTACACCGACCCCTTCTATCCCCACCTGCTTGTCCCTTCCTTCTTCCTCCAGCGATTCATCCATCGTTCAACAAGTTGTCTAAGAAGAACATGAAGAAGTGTAAGAAGAGGAAGGAGGCGTTGTTGTCTGAGACTAAATCCGCGGTGAAATCCATCCCGCTGAAAGTCCTGCAAACTCCGACTTTGAAAGTGTACCAGCGGCGCCGGCGGACAGGCATGTCTGCGCTTCCATCGCAAGCTCAGTCTGCGCTTCCATCGCAAGCTCAGTCTGCTTCGGGCTTGTTGGGTCAGGGCAGAGTAATCCAGCAAGAGTCCTGGTAGGTTTTTATCGCCATGTGCTTTCTTTGCCCCCATGAACGCAGATTACAGCAAGGCAAACAGATCCAACTATTTTTTTACCCGGGAGAACCAGCTATTTGACCGTCTTTCTTCCAGGGCCGCCCGTTCAAGTGTCGCCCTTCCTACCGATGCCGAGAAATCGACCGTGTTTCGCCAAGATGGTGGGTACGAAGCTCCCCGGTATGTTTCCATCGCCATGCCGAAGTTTCTCTGCCTTCTGGCTGGCTAGCGGATCAAACAATTTAACCGTCTTTCTTCCATGGCGGCTGGTTTCAGCGCCATTCCTACCCAAGTTGAGAAATCGCTCGTTTCTCGCCAACCTGGTGGGTACGAAGCTCCTGGGTATGTTTCCATCGCCATGCCGGATTTTCGTTGAGTCCTTGCTGGCAGGCGGTGCCAACTAAACCGGCTATCATCTTCCAGGGCCGACGGTTCCAGGCTCGTGCTTTCTACCGCAGGATCCACTTCGTACTTAGCTATCGAGGACCCGTTGTTTGATGAGCACTTGTTAGCTCTCAAGAGCATTAATAATGTATGCACTATATAATATATATCCATTGCTTTTTTTTCTTCCTCTTCATCTCCGTACTGCATGAGGGCTTCTTTAATTCGTAGGACTTCTATAAGAATTGTGTAGCATTTAGATCCTATGGTTTTTTTTCCTACATTAGTTGTTTGATTTATAGAAATATATCCTATGTTTGTTCCTTTTTTCGAAATGGGGGACATATCACAGCCTCTGCATCAAAATGATGTATATGGCTGCTTTATTGCTTTCTTCAGTTCATACACAAATTATGACAACTTCTCACGGATCAGCTAGAGTCGACACAAAGATCCACCAACGAAACATAGAAAACAGCGGGTGCCAAAAAGGCAAAAACACATCAGTAAGTAATTCTATGAGGAAACTGCCAGCCACCCTGGCTGTAAAAATCCCGTGCGGCTGTCTCTAGTCAGTTGCACCCAGACTCCATGATATCCTGCTGATCCTCGGGCTGGAGATAAGAAACATACGGATCTAGTGAATAATCATAGGGATAACCTGCAAGAAGGGATGAGATTTGGGTTTATTAAACTCGACTTCATTTTGTACATTCCAAATAGCCCATAAAATAGCGCATACACCCTCTGTAATGTATACAAAATCCTATGCTTTTCCTAATCTTATGATTTTCATATCCTGTGAATGAAAAAGGATCCCTGATTCGTTCCTGGTGAATTTTTCCATGCAGGAAGGGATTATGAGATTAAAGGGCCACAACACCACCCTTCAGAACAGAAACCTCAAACTCTTGCATAGGTTTGGTATCATGAATGCAGAATCAGAGACGAATGCCCAGTCTCCGGGAGAGGAGCAGCCAGTGCGCGTGTGTGCATCTTCGGCCGTGTATGTTTCCATTGCCGTGCCGCAGTTTCATCGCCTCCTTGCTGGCTGCCAGATCCAACTACTTAAATGTCTTTCTTCCAGGGATGGCGGTTCCATCGTTGAAGAGGTTCCTATGGACAAGGACTTTGCAGCTCTCAGGCATATTGAAGAGGTTGGCACTCCATTTGTTTATTTCTCCCCCCTCATCTGCACTCTGCATACTTCATTGCTGTTGAATTTGCAATGCAGGATGTGATAACACGATTCTCCGCGAAACTGGACCAGATCAAGGGCCACAACATCATCCTTCATAAGAAAATCCGCCACCTCGTGGGCAGGTGCATTTTAAATCGTGCCATATCGAAGGAGAATGCCCGTTCCATGCAATCTTCTTTTGATAAACGGTACTCAGACGTTCTCGCGGAGTGTGAGAAGTTGAAGAAGGAAGTCGAGGAACTACGCGCCCAGCCACCGATGAGTGTGGTCACTGACAAGGCTGGTCAGTGTGATTGCAACTGTGACTGTGAAAGTTTTCAACAGGAAGTGGAGTTGCATGCTGAACATGCGCAATATTTCGAGACGAAGTACTTGAAAGTTCGCACAGAGTGCGATAAGTTGAAGAAGGAAGTCGAGTGTCTCCGCTCCCAGCAGCCAACTATTGCGACATCAGGAGACCAGGGTGTGCTAATTGCAGCCAGAATTTTGGAATCGATGAAAAGTTGAATTTGGCTTTGTTGTGCAATATAGCAAGACCTGTTCCTCCTCTGCCTTCGTCTTTTGGCATAATTGCTTTGTCTTCAGTATTGACTCCTGAATGCTTCGTATATTTCTGACTGTTTCTGAATTATGTACAACTTTTGTAATATTGGTCAAACTAGTTTTGACCAGGGTTTGTGTAGGGTGGTTGAATTTTTTTGGTTGGTCCAAATTGTGTTGTGTGGTCCAAATGTGATGTATCATCACACCACCATGTGCCCCGCCACCCCCAGGTTTTGGTAATGCCATTCTGATACATGCTTCATAGAAGGAACATACATTTTTTCCGTTAGGGCATGACAATTTTGAAAAATTCAAACAAAAATGGGAAGAGAGAATGGTAACATCATTTTCCATGTGATGCCCCTGTGCCAAATTTTGGTTCATTTTAAGAATGTAAGGTGACAAATTACTCGAGGAAGCTAGTTGGAGTAGACGGGCATGACCGGATTGGCATAGGGGATTTATTTTTTGAAGGATGTTATTTTTCATGGACAATATCTGACACAAACAATAAAATGTTAAGGTCTCATATTATTCTGAATGATTGTGAATTACTTATGACGTTTGGAAGTATTGGTATACGTGAGAATCGAGTACATGCACGACTTCACGCGTCCACAACTAATCGGCCTCATCGTCTCTCGCGTCCACAACTAATGCCATTCTGATACAGAGAGTCAGAGGCTATAAAATAATCGGCCTCATCGTCTCTCGCGAGCTCGTCCTCTCCCCTCCCATCAACTCACCGCACCTCCGAGGCATCGACTTCCTCGTTTCCAACCGCAGCAGCATGAAGACAGGTCTTGCGTACGAGGCGGAGCAATCGGCGGCCGCTCGCGCAGAGGATGCCTCTGCGGTAGTGGCCGTCGCGGCGGGTGAGGCTTCACCGGGTACCCAGGCCGCTCGTCTCCTCTGCTTGTCTGATTCTTCGACCTCGGTCGAAACGGGCGTCCTGGCCGTCGAGGAGAAGGTGGATAGCAACGCCGTTGCTCCCGCCGAAGATCTGCAAGGCGTTGCAGGCCACCACGGCGAGGTCTTCCTCGACCCGGTGCTGGACGCGGACCTCGACCCCTTCGACGATTTCGGCCCAAACGTTCAGTTCCAGGAGGATGTCGAGGGTGACGACGAGGAGGTACTGCTCTTTTACCGAAACTGTCCCGATCCTTTTTGTGTCATATTACTGTTCACGTGGTTTGCACGAACCTGGTTCTTGATTGATTTGATCTCCTACCTTGTTCTTGTAGACGTACTTGATTCTACGGTTCGTACGGTCAGATTCTAGTTTAATTTCGACTAATCTGCCATGTAGTTGGCTTGATTTGTCATATAATTAATTTATGTGTTCATACTTAGTGGACTTGCAATTGTTGTGGCTTATGTTCATTGCTGTTCATAGGGTTTTCTCGTGATTTAGTATGATTTCTTCTGCCATTTACTTGTTCTACACATTTAATTTTAGGGTTTCTAAGGTTTGCTTATGATAGTGCAGTATTTATTCGATCTGTCATTAAGCACCTGATTATTATGTACTTTATAATTCACAGGAATATTCTGATGACATGGACGACAACAAGGAGCGCAGGGACCAGAAGAGCCGCTACGTTCTGAAGCGGCTGAAGGGTGGTGAAATTCGTTTCCGCAAGCGCGGGGAGCTATTTTGCCCATTCTGTGGCAAAATCCTCCAGAAGGACATCCGCAGCCTGATCCAGCATGCGACGGGTGTAGGCCTAAGTACATCGGGGAAGCACCGCCCTGCAACCAAGGCCAAGCACGCAGCATATGGCCTCTTCCTCCAGAATTACGTCTTGCCTGGCTTGTTCCCAGTCAACGCCCCTGCTGCTGGCCCTCATGCTCCTGGTCCTGTTTAAAGTTCATATGTGTAATCTTATTCCCTTTGGAAGTTCAGTATTAAACTCTACTAGTACAACCGTGGTGGTCTTGTGATGGTAGTACTCTTTTGATGCATTTGTGATGTAGTAGTACTAGTATTTTTTTTTGAAATGGTATAGTACTACTAGTATCTAAGAAAAGTACTCCCTTCGATTCACATTCATTTTACACCAAGAAATATGGATCGGAGTGAGGGAGTAAATTAAACATGGCATCTCGTGCATGAAGCTTGACATATCGATCAGGTTGGCTAGAATGGCAATACAATGCTGCTCATTAGGCAAATGCATGCCATGTAAAGAAGTCTATACTGACATAAAAAAAGACTACATTGGGGATTAGAGTCAATTGGGGCATCTACAATACAGAAAATCTTGCTTGTAGCTGATTTTGGCTAAGAGGGTTTTACTCACATTACACGTGCCACTTTCCTTGTCTGCAAAACAAGTTCCAATAAAGGAAGAGGAAAGAAAAGGACATTGTGGGCGAGATTGAACACCTTTTTTATGTGTTAAGCTGAGGCCTCGTTAAGCTGAGGATTTCGACTTAGGCCTAACAGCTCAGCACACCCACAAATAAATCTCCTTGCGCGCACCACTGTCAGCAAAAATAACAGAATTAGCACGCAAGATTAAGAACGAAGTGAATTTAATTAACTTGGTTAGCTTTTCAAGCAATATATTCAGAGAAAGAGCACACATGTTCGGCTCGAAATAATCGTAAGAGAAGAACAATAAATCTAAGGCACCCCACTTCATCGGAAGAAGGGGCGCGACAACGCATGGATTCATATATACCTTGAGTCGACGCTGGCTCATAGAAGGGCGGCCGCGCCTCGAGGATGCCGGCGACGTCTCCACCTCGGTATCACATGTGACTGCTTCTCGACGGGCGGTGCGCCGCGCCATGTAGAAGATCTATCAAAAAAGGAGAGCCCGATGACGCTACTGACGCCTCAACCTTGATAGCACCGGCCTGTTGCTCCGCACTGAGATGCGCCACATGCAAGATTTAGCGGATGCGCCAATTTAAGAGATATGTCATGATCGTTGTAACAAATTTCACCGTGATGATGATTTGATCCTGCACTCGGCCTTGAACACAAGTACTAGTACAGTCTCACAATTTTTTTTATCATTATACTTTGCGAGATTTAGCGGATGCACCAATTTTAGAGATATGTCATGATCGTTGTAACGAATTTCAACGTGATGATGATTTGATCCTGCACTCGGCCTTGAACATAAGTACTAGTACATTCTCACAATTTTTTATCATTATACTTTGCGAGATTTAGCGGATGCGCCAAATTCAGAGATAGATCATGATCATGGTAACACACTTTTCAATGTAATGATGATTTGATGTTGCACTCGACCTTGAACATAAGTCCTAGTACGGTCTCACAATTTTGTATCATTATACTTTGCAAGTTTTAGAGGATGCGCCCATTTTCAGAGGTAGATCATGATCATGGTAACAAATTTTAAACGTGATGATGATTTGATGTTGCACTCGACCATGAACAGAAGTACTACTACTGTCTCACAATTTCTTTATCATTATACTTTGCCAGATTTAGCGGATGCGCCAAATTTAGAGATAGATCATGATCATGGTAACAAATTTTCAACGTGATGATGATTTGATGTTGCACTCGGGCTTGAACAGAAGTACTAGTACGGTCACTAATTTTTTTAGCATTATACTTTGCAACGAATGCACCAATTTCAGGTGCATGTCACCAGATCTGTGTCCGATGATGATCATGGTAGTAACCGATGTTCAACTTGATGATGATTTGATTTTACAGTCGGCCTTGAACAGAGGTACTAGTACGGTCTCACAATTTTTTATCATTATACTTGTACCTTAGCGAAATTCAAAATCTCATAGCGGCAAAACTTCCCGCCCACAAAATACAAAAATTTCACACGCTTCCAAATTCCGATTCTACCCCTGTGGAGATGACAGCAAAGTCGGTTGGTGGGGGGGTCTGGCCGTCATTTTTTGGATCACCACCTCCCTAGCCCCGGATACCCTCCCAAAAAAATTCATTTCCCTCAGTCTCTCATCTGAGACCACCCACCGGAACTTCTCAAGTCCCTCTCTCTACCACCTCCACGACCACCGCACCGGAACATCCCCGCCGGACTTCCCTGGCCTACCCGAGCCCTCGCGATCCTCGTCATCCGGCTGCCTGCCGGAGCCGCTTCATCGACGCCGTCATCAACCGGACCGGATCATCCCCGCCGAACCTCGAAACCATATATGCTCATCCAGCAGTCTACCGCAGTCGCTTCAGCTGCGGCATCGTCCACCCCACCGGAGCCGCTTCGCCGGATCCGTCGTCCACCGCATCGGATCTTGCTCACCGACACCGCTGTGCATGAACCGGATCTGCTTCACCGGCGCCGTGCATGATCTAAACTCTTCTACTGTCGCTTTTCTATTGCTTGCCTGCAAGTTCTTGTTTAATCTTGGGGGAACCTGTTTGTGCTAACGACGCGCCGTTACGTTTTTGCAGATGAGATGAGTAATCATGAAGTGTAATGGCCGTCTCTCCAACCCCAAGTAGCACATGTAGCGTACTTCATCACCGGATCTATCAACCCCAGGAAGATCTGCTGTGACTCCCACAGAGTGCTTCTCCTAATGTAAGTCCCTTGTTTTAGCGCCATGTTCTGGGTTCAGATGCTTGTTTGTCTGAAGCTCTTTTAGTTCATTCCTAGCTATGACCGTAACACGTTGCTATTTTCTACTTCATTGCTAACTTTAAGCGATTGAACATTTTGGTTTGCATTCCCTGCTCTGTAGATGTAGCCATCATAACTTCTATCTTGCTCAGTCGTTGTTACAAAAATTATACTGTAGGTATTATAGTAACATCCTGCTATTATTTAGTTCATGGCCAATTTTAAGTAATTGCACATGTTGGTTCGCATTCCCTGCTCTATAGCTTTTGGCATCGTAACTTCTATATTTGGTTTACATTCCCTGCTCTGTAGATCTAGCCATCATAACTTTATCTTGCTCAGTCGTTGTTACAAAAATTATGGCCTGCTACTATGTTGTTTGTGCCAATTTTTTACTCCATGAACATGTTGGCTTGCATTCCCTGTACTACAGGTGATGCCATTGTTTTGTATCTAGTTCATTGTAAGCTAACAAAGTAAGGACTTAGTTTGGCATGCTATCACTCTGCTATCTAGCCTGTAGTACAAATAAACTTGTCATACTACTAGATAATAATTTTGCGTGCCATCTTGTTCTTCAAAAGCTGCATTATTGACTTGTTTCTCTGACTTGGCATGACGCTCACATATGGAAAGCTGAACATATTGGTTTGCATTCCCTCTTATACAAGTTCACAGGTGATCCCACTATATTCTGTATCTGGTCCATCCTAAGCTCCAGCATTAACTATCCTCCATGTGTTGCTCATTACAAGTTTATATCCCGAAACATCTTGATTTGCATCCCCTTCACTATAAGTTCAGGAGTATTATTTAGTTCACGGCCAAAATGAAGTAATTGCACTTGGCACATGTTGGTTCACATTCCCTCCTCTTTAGCTTTTGCCATCGTAACTTCTATTTTTGGTTTACATTCCCTGCTCTGTAGATGTAGCCATCATAACTTCATCTTGCTCAGTCGTTGTTACAAAATTTATAGCCTGCTACTATGTTGTTCATGCCAATTTTGTACTCCCTGAACATGTTGGTTTGCATGGGACTCGACAGTAGTAAGTCTGCTGTTTCATTCTAACATGCTCTGTTATATTGGCTGTTGGTATGCGGCATGCACTCTTTGTTTGCTTATTGTGCGCATTACAATGATCTTGTTATAACGACGAAATGATGAGTTCCAAATTCTTTGCCAAACAATATTGTAGTGTCTTTGCCTTTCCATTGTTGTTGTCTTAACTTGTAATGTCTTTGTTTCAGATATAGGTGCTGCATGGACAACTTAAAAGATTGCCGGATCGCTTCATTGTATTGCTAGGTTTAATTACCATTCAATTTCTCTGGGTTCTGTAATATTTTTTTCAATGCCTTGCAGCTGATGTAATATTTAGTTAGTTTTTATAGTTCTTTCGCGCATTTTTTCTTTGGTGCTTGTGGTAAGTGAGGCTATCCGACAGAAATCAATGCTGCGTAAATATTCTCAGTATCTAAATCACGAATTCCCATCCCTTAAACGGCCCAATTAAGCGAAATCACATATGTGCCTGCCCGCAAAATCCTAAAGCGCATATTATGCCGGCATATAAACAGCAACTAAACGGGCTGGCCCACTTACTTCTTGGGCCAGCCCATTTGATTTACGGTGGACCCACACACTTTAAGGTGGACCCCACCAACTACTGGGCCGGCCCACTAATTAGTTGGGCCAGCCCATTTGCTTTTGGAGGACCCCACGTAATAAATGGGCCGGCCCTTTAAGAGGAAAGTGGGACCCACCTGTGTTTTTGGCCCCACTATCTTGTTGGGCCGGCCCACTTGCTATATGGTGGACCCCACATACTAGTTGGAACAGGAAAGTGGGGCCCACCTGTGCTTATTGGGCCGGCCCACTATCTTGTTGGGCCGCCCACTTGCTCTATGGTGGTCCCACATGGTAAATGGGCCGACCCTTTAAGTGGAAGGTGGGACCCACTGTGTTTTTGGCCCGCCCACTATTTTGTTGGGCGCCCACTATTTTGTTGGGCGCCCACTTTCGTATGGTGGACCCCACATACCAAATGGGCCGCCCATTAACAGAATGTGGGACCCACTGTGTTTTTGGCCCGCCCACTATCTTGGTGGGGCCCCACTTGCTATATGGTGGGCCCACATACTAAATGGGCCGCCTTTAACAGAAAGTGGGACCCACTGTGTTTTTGGCCCGCCCACTATCTTGTTGGGCCGGCCCACTTGCTATATGGTGGACCCCACAAACTAAATGGGCCGACCCTTTAACGGAAAGGACCCACTTTTGGCCCGGCCCACTAGCTTGTTGGGCCGGCCCACTTGCTATACGGTGGACCCCACACACTAAATGGGCCGTTTGAAAGGACCCACCTGTGTTTTTGGCCCGGCCCACTTGCTTCTTGGGCGCCCATTGCTGTAAGGTGGACCCCACATGTTAAATGGGCGGCCCATTTAAGTTTTGACCAATCAACCTTAGAGGTTAGGCCCGGCCCACGTAACTAATGGACCAGCCCAGCTATATAGTTGACCGGTCAAACTATGTCATCTGGCCCGGCCCGCTTAAGACGTGGCAGGCCTCGTGTGGGCCTACCATCTACCACGGGGTTTCAGCGGTTAACGCCGTTAACTGGCAGTTAACGGCGTCGCCACGTGTCAGTTTGCATGACGTCAGCAGTCAACGGGCTCCCGAAAACACTTCCGCAACGGTCCGATTTTCCGTGGCGGAAGGGCGCCCAAGCGCGACGGACCGAAAAAATCGTCGTTGGACTTTGCCTGACGCAGTTTCGACAACGGAACCCATATCGTCGGGTTAGGCCCATAGGCGACGAAAAATGCCCCTTAGTTGACGATTTTGGGACGTTGTCTATCAGAACTTTTCTTGTAGTGCTTGTAGGTTATGGAGTTGATTATCGCTATGATAGTATTGATGTGATTTATTCCCCCTTCATAGTGTAAAGGTGACAGTGTGTATGCTATGTTAGTACTCGGTCTATTTTGCAAAGATCTATTATGCTCTAAGGTTACTTAAATATGAATGATGAATGTTGTGGCGCTTGTTAACTCCGGCTTGAGGGAGCTCTTGTAGCCCTACACAACGAATGGTGTTCATTATCAAACAAGAGTATATGTAGCACAAATGAGAGAAGTTATTATTTATTATGCGATCAATGTTGAGAGTGTCCACTAGTGAAAGTATGATCCCTAGGCCTTGTTTCCAATACTGCAAACACCGCTTATTTACTGTTCTACTGCATGTTTACTTGCTGCCATATTTTATTCAGATTGCTATTACCACTCATATACATCCATACTACTTGTATTTCACTATCTCTTCGCCGAACTAGTGCACCTATACATCTGACAAGTGTATTAGGTGTGTTGGGGACACAAGAGACTTCTTGCTTTGTGGTTGCAGGGTTGCTTGAGAGGGATATCTTTGACCTCTTCCTCCCCGAGTTCGATAAACCTTGGGTGATCCACTTAAGGGAAAACTTGCTGCTGTTCTACAAACCTCTGCTCTTGGAGGCCCAACACTGTCTACAAGAATAGAAGCACCCGTAGACATCAGTTAGCTCTTATGCAAGTCTTGTTGATACTTGTCTTGAAAGTACTATTCATGAAAAGTTTTGCTATAT
The DNA here is from genome assembly GCA_030979885.1 of Lolium multiflorum. Classification (NCBI taxonomy): domain Eukaryota; kingdom Viridiplantae; phylum Streptophyta; class Magnoliopsida; order Poales; family Poaceae; genus Lolium; species Lolium multiflorum. The sequence continues at coordinate 135,072,198 of CM061751.1, read as the reverse complement.
GATTCAGTTGTTTAGTCATTATCTCTTTGTTAGCAATCTATTGCTTTGAATCACACCATTCATCTCATATGCTTTACAATAATGTTGATCAAGATTATGTTGGTAGCATGTCACTTCAGAAATTATTTGTTGTTATCGTTTACCTACTCGAGGGCGAGTAGGAACTAAGCTTGGGGATGCTTGATACGTCCCAAACGTATCTATAATTTCTTATGTTCCATGCTACTTTTATGACAATACTTACATGTTTTATACATACTTTACATCATTATTATGCATTTTCCGGCACTAACCTATTAACAAGATGCCGAAGTGCCAGTTCCTGTTTTCTGCTATTTTGGTTCCAGAAATCCTACAAAGGAAATATTCTCGGAATTGGACGAAATCAACGCCCAGGACCTTATTTTCCCCGGAAGCTTCTAGAGAGCCGAGAGAGGCACCAGAGGGGAGCCCTAGGGCCCCACCCCAAAAGGCGGCGCGGCCAAGGGGGGGGGCGCCCCCCTATGGTGTGGGACCACCAGGACTCCTCCGAGGCTGCCCTTCCGCCTATAAAGTCTCTCCGCCTCGAAAACCCTAAAAACATAAGCCACGGGACGAGAAAAGTTACGCAGCCGCCGCCATCGCGAAGTCAAGTTCGGGGGACAGAAGTCTCTGTTCCGGCACGCCGCCGGACGGGGAATTGCCCCCGGAATCCATCTCCATCGACACCACCGCCATCTTCATCGCCGTTGTTGTCTCCCATGATGAGGAGGGAGTAGTTCTCCCTCGAGGCTAAGGGCTCTACCGGTAGCTATGTGGTTAATCTCTCTCTCATGTACCTCAATACAATGATCTCATGAATTGCCTTGCATGATTGAGATCCATATGATGAGCTTTGTATCACTATTAATCTATGTGTTACTCTAGTGATGTTATTAAAGTGGTCTATTCCTCCTTCATGATGTAATGGTGACAGTGTGTGCATCATGTAGTACTTGGCATAGGTTATGATTGTAATCTCTTGTAGATTATGGAGTTAACTATTACTACGATAGTATTGATGTGATCTATTCCCCCTTTCATAGTGTAATGGTGACAGTGTGTATGCTATGTTAGTACTCGGTCTAAATTGCAAAGATCTATTATGCTCTAAAGGTTACTTAAATATGAATGCCGAATGTTGTGGAGCTTGTTTACTCCGGCTTGAGGGAGCTCTTGTAGCCCTACACAATGAATGGTGTTTATTATCAAACAAGAGTGTATGTAGCACAAGTGAGGAGAAGTTATTAATTTATTATGTGATCAATGTTGAGAGTGTCCACTAGTGAAAGTAGGATCCCTAGGCCTTGTTTCCAAATACTGCAAACATCGCTTGTTTACTGTTTTACTGCATCTTTACTTCCTGCAATATTACCACCATCTATACCACATGTGTTTTACTATCTCTTCGCCGAACTAGTGCACCTATACATCTGACAAGTGTATTAGGTGTGTTGGGGACACAAGAGACTTCTTGTATCTTAATTGCAGGGTTGCTTGAGAGGACTATCTTTGACCTCTACCTCCCTGAGTTCGATAAACTTTGGGTGATTCACTTAAGGGAAACTTGCTGCTGTTCTACAAACCTCGCTCTTGGAGGCCCAACACTGTCAACAAGAATAGAAGCACACGTAGACATCACACAACAATGCAAGAAAATAAAGATACAAAGGTATTGCTACAGTAGTAACAAGCACCTTGACTCAAATATAAAACAAAAATTGCAGAAATAAAATAATGAGTTGTCTCCCATAAGCGCTTTTCTTTTTAGGCGCAGAAAGTGAAAATCAAGTAATATCAAGAGAAGAAGCATCAACAGAGGAGTTTGGAGTTTTCTCAACTATGCATTGTATCTTATCTATGTAAGTTTCAGAAACTCCTCTTTCATTACTTTTAGGCTCACTATCCTCCTCAAATAAATTTTCAGGAACAATCCAATCAAAATTCTTTTCTAGTGCCTCATGCATTCCTATGAGCTTATAAGGTATTGGTATTTTAGTCTCCCCCTCACAATTGGCTTCATTAGTGTACTTTAGCCTATCTTTTTCCATCCTTTCAAGGGTATTTGCAACATTGATATAAAAGCCAAGCATCTTATGTTGAATAAAGACTTTCCTAGCTTCTCTAGCTACATCACCAAATTCTTTAAGAAGGGTTTCTAAAACAAAATCTTTCTTCTCTCCTTCTTCCATATCACAGAGTGTAAGAAACATGTGTTGCATTATAGGATTAAGATTAACAAATCTAGCTTCCAACATGTGCACTAAAGAGGCAGTAGCAATTTCATAATTAGGAGCAAGTTCCACCAAGGATCTATCTTCAAAATCTTCAACCTTACTAACATGATTGAAAAATTCTTCTATATTATCTCTTCCAATGATAGACCCACTCCCTACCGATATATCTTTCAAAGTGAACTTAGGGAGAAGCATGATGAAATAAACAAGGGTAAACTGATAAATAAAGTAAATGCGAGTAACTATTTTTTTGTGTGTTTTTGATATAAAGAAAGCAAACAAGACAGAAAATAAAATAGAGCAAGACAATAAACAAAGTAAAGAGATTGGGTGTGAGAGACTCCCCTTGCAGCGTGTCTTGATCTCCCCGGCACGAAAAGTAGCTGCTTGTGACGGTAAAGCACACGTCCGTTGGGAACCCCAAGAGGAAGGTATGATGAGTACAGCAACGAGTTTTCCCTCAGTAAGAAACAGGTTATCGAACCAGTAGGAGATGAAGATCACGTGAAGGTTGTTGGTGAAGGAGGTAGTGCGGCGCACACCAGGGATTCCGGTGCCAACGTGGAACCTGCACAACACAATCAAACTACTTTGCCCCAACTTAACAGTGAGGTTGTCAATCTCACCGGCTTGCTGAAAACAAAGGATTAAACGTATGGTGTGGAAAATGATGTTTGCTTGCAGAAAACAAAAGAGAACAATGATTGCAGTAGGTTGTATTTAAGATGTAAAAGAATGGACCGGGGTCCACAGTTCACTAGTGGTGTCTCTTCAATAAGATAAATAGCATGTTGGGTAAACAAATTACAGTTGGGAATTGACAAATAGAGAGGGCATAACAATGCACATACATATCATGATGACTACTATGAGATTTACTTAGGGCATTACGACAAAGAACATAGACCGCCATCCAGCATATATCTAAAAAGTCCACCTTCGGGTTAGCATCCGCACCCCTTCCATTAAGTTGCAAACAACAGACAATTGCATTAAGTATGTGCGTAATATAAACAATACAAATATCCTTAGACAAAGCATTGATGTTTTATCCCTAGTGGCAACAGCACATCCACAACCTTAGGGGTTCTGTCACCCCCAAATTCAATGGAGACATGAACCCACTATCTAGCATAAATACTCCCTCTTGGAGTTACAAGTATCAACTTGGCCAGAGCCTCTACTAGAAACGAAGAGCATGCAAGATCATAAACAACACATATATTATAGATCAATAATCAACTTGACATAGTATTCCATATTCATCGGATCCCAACAAACACAACATGTAGCATTACAAATAGATGATCTTGATCATGATAGGTGATACGTCTCCAACGTATCTATAATTTCTTATGTTCCATGCTAGTTTTATGAAAATACCAACATGTTTTAGTCATACTTTATAATGTTTTTATGCATTTTCCGTGACTAACCTATTAACAAGATGCCAGTGCCAGTTCCCTGCTGTTTTTGATTTCAGAAAAGTTAGTTTACAAATATTCTCGGAATTGGACAAAACAAAAGCCCACGGTCCTATTTTCCACGGAGTCTTCCAGAACACCGAAGAGGAGACGAAGAGGGGCCACGAGGCGGCCACACAATAGGGCGGCGTGGCCCCACCTCTGGTCGCGCCGCCTATGGGGTGGGCCCCTCGGGCGCCCGACGCTGCCCCTTCACCTATTTATTCCTTCCATCGCGAAAACCCTAGTACCGAGAGCCACGATACGAGAAAAGTTCCGAGACGCCGCCGCCGTCAACCCTACCTCGGGGTTCAGAAGATCGCTCCGCACCCGGAGAGGGGAATCATCACGGAGGTCTCTACATCACCATGCCCGCCTCCGGACTGATGCGTGAGTAGTTCATCCTTGGACTACGGATCCATAGCAGTAGCTAGATGGTTGTCTTCTCCTCTTGTGCTATCATGTTTAGATCTTGTGAGCTGTCTATCATGATCAAGATCATCTATTTGTAATGCTACATGTTGTGTTCGTTGGGATCTGATGAATATGGAATACTATGTCAAGTTGATTATTGATCTATCATATATGTTATTTATGTTCGTTGCATGCTCTCCGTTGCTAGTAGAGGCTCTGGCCAAGTTGATACTTGTGACTCCAAGAGGGAGTATTTATGCTAGATAGTGGGTTCATGTCTCCATTGAATCTGGGGGAGTGACAGAACCCCTAAGGTTGTGGATGTGTGTTGCCACTAGGGATAAAACATCAATGCTTTGTATAAGGATATTTGTATTGTTTACATTACGCATACTTAATGCAATTGTCTGTTGTTTGCAACTTAATACCGGAAGGGGTGCGGATGCTAATTCGAAGGTGGACTTTTTAGGCATAGATGCATGCTGGATGGCGGTCTATGTTCTTTGTCGTAATGCCCTAAGTAAATCTCATAGTAGTCATCATGATATGTATATGCTTCTCTATTTGTCAATTGCCAAACTGTAATTTGTTCACCCAACATGCTATTTATATTATTGGAGAGACACCACTAGTGAACTGTGGACCCCGGTCCATTCTTTTACATCTGAAATACAACCTACTGCAATCATTGTTCTCTTTTGTTTTCTGCAAGCAAACATCATTCTCCACACCATACGTTTAATCCTTTGTTTTCAGCAAGCCGGTGAGATTGACAACCTCACTGTTTAGTTGGGGCAAAGTAGTTTGATTGTGTTGTGCAGGTTCCACGTTGGCGCCGGAATCACTAGTGTTGCGCCGCACTACACTCCTTCACCAACAACCTTCACGTGGCCTTCATCTCCTACTGGTTCGATAACCTTGGTTTCTTACGAGGGAAAACTCGCCGATGTACTCATTATACCTTCCTCTTGGGGTTCCCAACGGACGTATGCTTTACCGTCACAAGCAGCTACTTTTCTGGCGCCGTTACACCCAGGGATTTCTAACTCCCTACACGCCAGCAATAGGCAACTCACAAGATCTAAACATGATGGCACAATAGGAGAAGACAACCATCTAGCTATCTATGGACCCGTAGTCCAAGGATGAACTACTCACGCATCATCCGGAGGCGGCATGGTGATGTAGAGCCCTCCTGATGATTCCCCTCTCCCGGCAGGTGCCGAGGAGATCTTCCGAACCCCGAGTTAGGGTTGACGGCGGCGGCGTCTCCGGAAGTTTCGTATTTTGGCTCGGGGCCCCCGCGCCGCCCTATGGGGTGGGCCCCCGCCTTCCTCGACTCCTCTTCGGTGTTCGGAACACTCCGTGGAAAATAGGGCCGTGGGCTTTTGTTTCGTCCAATTCCGAGAATATTTGTAAAACAGCTTTTCTGAAATAAAACAAAAACAGAACTGCACCGTGGCATCTTGTTAATAGGTTAGTCCGGAAAATGCATAAAAACATTATAAAGTGTGAACAAAACATGTAGGTATTGTCATAAAACTAGCATGGAGCATAAGAAAAGCTCAAGAGGATGATCTTGTTGGAGAGGCCAACATACAATGTGGGCACAGTACATGTTGCTGATTGGAGAAGACTCAGAGAGGCCAATCCCTATCGGTTCGAGGAAAGGACTTACCTTGGTGGAGATAGGGAGTTCTGGACCAACACTCAAGCAAGCTTATGGGATGATTTTTACAACTCCAGAGTGCATGAAGAATGGTGTCATTGTGATGCCCAAGGCCATCAACAAGGAAGTACTCACCATGCATCAAGCCAGTAAGTACCGCTTTGTTTGATACCTTGCAGCAGATGGGACTGTTTGATCTTGTGTGTTTGAAGCCCGGTGGTACAAAGGGAATTGGGTTATATTGTCCAATCCTCTTCCGTCAATTCCATTGCACCGTGTTCTTTCATGATGATCCCGCCGCACCATGACTTGGATGACTGGACAAGAGAAATACACCGCAATTATCTTGATTTTTGTGAAGCCATGGGATTTGGTGGCGGCCGTGCTCATGGTTTCAAGATTCACTCTCAGGATAAGTTCACTCATGGGGACATTGCTTTCTGCTATCCTCCAGAGCCTACAGCTGATCCTCCTATTATCTCCGGGATGTACCATTCTTACTTCGTGCTTGCCAAGCTCTTTCGAGAGAATCTCATAAGCAAGTCAGGAGATACAAGTGAATGCAGGGCTTATCATTTGAATCTCATGTACTATTGCCCTCCTGAAAACTTGAAGACTATTGATGGCTGTGACTTCCTCTATTGTGAACTGAGGCGCTCTGTTCGAGACCGCATGACTCCCAACTATGCTCAGTACATTCAGAGCTCATCAACGAGTTGTGCCAACTCCCAACAGCAAGAAAGGACGGCTTGTCAAGATGGAACCGTACAAGATTCCTCAACAGGGAGATAGACCAAGTTCCACTATGATGCCTTCGAGCGCCGCTCCAAGGAAAGGCATGATCCTGCAGCTAGCTCCAGCTATTCTAGGCACCCCAAGCGCGGTGCCTCTCGTTTCTTAGCCAGCCTGTGGCGATGTGCAAGAATACCAATGATATTGCTCATCAAAGTCTTGCCTTGAGCCAGGAAACTAGGAGGCGCCAAAATGAGTTCATGGTTGCAAGGAATCAGCCTGTTCCTCCCCTGGACCTGAGATGGAGCCTGTGGTTGCACCAACTTGGGAGATGCCTCCCATTGATGATGAGATGCTCCAGAACTTTGATCTCTCCATGTATGCTCATGGTGGTCTTCCTTCTATATCTTCTCGTGATCCCGACTCTGGACATGGAGAAGATGATGATGAAGACAATGAAGAGAATGAAGAGAGTAGAGTCTAGGATCCGCGGGGACAGAGTTCTACTGATGGGAGCGATAGCATCCCTACTTTTGTCTTCGCCTTTTTGGTGTTACGATGCCAAAGGGGGAGAAGAGAGTAGAGTCTAGGATCACGGGGTTCCCTTGATTGCACAAGCCATGCTTGACACTTTATTTGCTTCTTATTTGGCTTGTGCTTATTTGCTTGCTTTTCATTTCAAGAACCATTTGCTACTTCGAATTATTCGTGTATGGACAAGTATTTGTATGCTTAATCTCTATGTTAGGATGATTATGCTTTATGCTTATATATCTTGATATATACATGTCCATACCATGCTTGTTTCCTAAAGATATTGGGGGAGCTTCTCATATTCCACAAATGGTGCACTTTGCATTCAAACGCAAATTCTCCAAGTGCACACATTATGGGGGAGCTGTCTTAATATCTTATATGGAATCAAGATTTAAGCTTATCATAATATCTATATGTGACTCTAGCTCGGTTTGTCATCGTATACCAAAAAGGGGGAGATTGTAAGGGTATTTTACCCTTATCCATTATTTTGGTAACAATGACACCGTTGCTAGAGTATTTGGTCTAATACATGTCTATGAGATTATTCCAGGTATTAGCCAAAAGGCATAATGGTGTATCAATGGAACAAGAAGGTAAAAGGAGACCCCCCACTTCGACGAAATGAAGAAGAGTCGTCGAATCGGTGGCTAATGGCCCGGTCGGACCGGTCGTGGCGCCGGTGGCACGTCCGACCGACCCCTAGACCGGTGCACACCGGGTGAGATCCAGGGGACTTTTCCCCTTCGCCCGAAGTGGCCCGGCCTAGCGTCCGGTTTGGACCGGACTGGTCCGGTCTGGCCCGGTCCGACCGAGTTGTGGACGGGATGCCTCGACACAAACCGCTCCTGCTCCGGTGACATCCGGAGGCAATGTCTGCACGTCAATTCTAGCTCCGGTCTCGGTCCGGTGCCTGGCCCGGTCAGGGCCGGATGGTCCGGCCCCCGGCCTGGCAGACCGGCCTCCTCTGACCGCCTTCTCGAAGAAATTGTTGAGGTGTCAAGTTGCAACGGCCATATTTCAAGTGACACTATAAAAGGCCCTTCTCCTACCTTTGAACAGCTAGGCACTACACTACAAGTTGTTCTTGAGCTCTCTCTCTCTCATACTCTATCAGAAACACCAAAAGCCTCGATTTCCCTCCTCCTCCACCCAAACTCAAATCCCTCCGGGGATAAGTTAGAGGAGGGACTGATCTACCGTTCCACCAAGCCAATTCTTGTTCCCCTTGTATTCATCAAGAAACTTGCTCTCTAGGGTTCCTTGGAAACCCTAGGTGGGCAAAAGAGGTCCGGAAGCATCCGGGCTGTGGATCTGCTCCTGACAAGATTGTGAAGGTTTGGAGGCTACCTCAAAGTCTACCACAAGTGAGTGAGCTATTCCTTCGTGGGATAGGCTCCGGAGAATAGGGTGAGCCTTCGTGGCGTTGGGGAATCGTGGGACCTCCACCCCTCCAAACGTGATGTACCTTCTTGCAAAGGAAGGAAACACGGAATAAACCTCGTCTCCGCGTGCTATCGGTTATCTCTAACCGAACTCTTACTTGTGATATAACTGCCGTGAGAGCCTTCGTGCTTGAGTTACTTGTATCATCATATAGGGTGCCTCACCTAGTTTGCATTAGGCTCACCTTATATTCCGCAAAGCCTAATATTGCAAAGAAAGAATTAAAATTTATAGAAACCTATTCACCCCCCTCTAGGTTTACCATCTCCCTGAGGACTACTCACACATGATATCAAGATCAAATACAAAGATGAAAATCATTGTGCAAAATACTTAGATTAAAATCACGATATTCTTACAATGGTCGCCAATTCTCAAGGAGATCTCTATTAGGTGATGGCTATGTCTATGGAGGAGATTGGAGATGGAATGGATGAACTATGGTGATGGATCTCCTTCGGTGTGTTGCAGATGGATCTGGTGGATGGCGGCTCTGTTTGGCGACGAATGGCTCTCTCTTCTGCCGTTCCCTTCACGACTTTTTATTTGACCTCGGGAACGCAGCCGTGGGTGGTATGGACAGACGGTACGGGCAAGGCTTGCCCATACCGATGCCCGTTAAAGCCCCTTGAACCGCCTTTCCGAGCATAGTCAACTTTGTCATGCCCCCGACGCGATTTTCTTCAGTAATTGCAGGTCCATTTGTCATTATGACGTGATTTCCTGCACAACATCCAAAAATAGAGGAGATTGCACATCTTTGCATTGATTAGACATTAGTGGCAAGTTGAGAGGTAAACTTAGTCAATTTCTTGACTTAGCTAGGGGTTTAAACGCGAGAAAATATGGTGTATTTCACAGCCATCAGTTCACAACACTAGAGTATAAATCTTCTCTTGTATTGTCTTGGGTAGACATGGCTATGGTTAGCATCTATAACCTCTCTCACTTCTCAATGCATTGAAACAACATATTGCTGTACCGAAGAGTTGATGATATGATCATCTAAATATATGAGTTGCTTAGGAATTCTACCTTGCTATCTTCTGTAGTTTGTTCTTCAAGAAATCTGATAGACCTGCATCTTGTGGTATGCCTCCACCTCCTAGCTGCTTCATCTTGGTCCTATCTAATGTACGGAGTGTCTCAAGGTTTTGGTTTCCTTGTATCATGGTACTAGATGAGCCAATGAATGAAGTGTGAGGCTCCTTTTATAGGCTCGAGCTTGCTCTAGTATCATGACACATGGGTGGATGACTCTCGTTTAAGTTAGATGAGTAAAGGTGTTTGGTTGTCATGCTCTTATCCATAGCAATCATTTAAGCATGAGGTGACATTGCTTAGGATTCAAGGCATGTAGATATTTTCATCCTATGTGGCATTGGTATTATCCTCTCATGTGATTTATTTTTGGATAGCCAAGTGGCATTCGACACTAAATGGTTTGTGGATGATTTTATACTTGTGAATGAGTCCCTATATCATGTGTAAATATCTCCGTATTATAATTGTGCTCAAAATGTCAAAGGTAAATGTTATGCCCAAATTTTGGATGGTTATGTTTGATTTCACCAAGGCATGATCATATGAGTTTTGAAAATACTCATAGCTAGTTTGATTCAAATAGTTTGAACTATAATTTGTAATGTAAACGATTTTAGTTTTGTGATATTCCATATATTTAATAAGTTATGATTTAAATAATAATGTCAGACTTTTATGGGCTTTAGACCTTGTGGTTTAGCATATTTGATAATAAATTTAAAAGTGAATTAAATTAGTAGTTGCTAACTTTTAAGTGTTAACAAGTTAGAGTTTCATTCTTAAATAATGTGTTGTTATTTTAATTTAAGTTTCATTTGATCCAACCCATAGATCAAATCACTTTTACCCAAAATAGGTTTTAGCAAAGATCGTACTGAGGTTTACAGCGCTTGACTTGATGAGGTACTTCAATTTCATTAAGTCAAGTGATACTTCACTTACTGTTATAAGTTTTATTTAAAAGCGTGAAAATTACCTAGATTTTATATGCATGAATGCAATGCACAAATATGTATTCTTTCTTTATGTAGCCTCTAAACCTGGAATGTTACAGGCGGCGAGAGAGGGAGCGCGTGGTTGCTTGGCAGGAAGACCTTGGCCAAGAAGCACCGACCACAACTACGTTTAAATGTCGCGCTTGCGCTAATAAGAAGACCTCGGCCAAGGTAGCAGCCGCGGTGGCGACCCCAACCAAGGCAGTAGCCACAGCGGCATCACCGGCAGCCAGCCCAAGAATAATGGCCACGACATCAGCGACGAAGATTACACTATATTGGCCTCGGCTGCTAGAGCATTTCTTTCTAAGTTTTATTTTATGTTTTTTGAAAAATTCATCTATGTAAATTAGCCTAAATATGAACGGCTTTCGCTTATATGTTCACATTTCATCGAACTTTTTTTAAAAAATTAATTTTATTTCGGAGAGCTGACCGGGAAAACCTCATGCAAATCTGGTCGCCGGTGCCCTCTATACAGCCAGCAGGACGCCCATCGGGCTGGCAACGCTACACAGCGAGTACAAGCGGGCCCTCCGTGTGTGCGTGAATAAAGCGGGACTCGCGCGTGACACCCGGCAACGGCTGCCAGCCACCTCCGCTTTACAGCTTTTTCCTTCCCGCGGAAGCAAATCCTGTCCGTCCATTCCGCACACCACCACTCCACACTCCCATGTGATGCGCTGCCGCCGCTCTTTCCCTCGCTTTCCCCTCCACCACTCCCCCTCATCCACCGTCGCCCGCCGCCGCCGCCCATGACGCCGCCGCCGCCCTCCTCCGCCGCCGGCCGCCGCGGACGCGCTCGCCCAGATCCTGCACGCGCTGCTCCCGCCGCTCCTCCTCGCCGCCGCGTCCGCCACCGCGCTCCACTCCCGCTGGCGCGCGCTGCACGGCACGCTGCTCGCGCTCCACTCCTCTCTCCTCTCCGCGCCCGCCCCCGCCGCCGCCCACCCGCTCTTCGCCGATCTGCTCGCCTCGCTGCTCCCGGCGCTCCGCTCCCTCCACGCGCTCTCCGCGCGCTGCCAGGACCCGGCCCTCCCCGGGGGGCGCCTGCGCCTCCAGAGCGACCTCGACATCGCCGCCTCCTCGCTCTCGTTCCTCCTGCACGACCTCTCCCTGCTCCTCCGCTCGGGCCTCCTCTCCCTCGACTCCTCCTCGGCCTCCTCCCCCAACGCCATCGTGCTGCAGGTCCCCGCCGCGGCCGCATCCCGCGCCGACAAGTCGCTCTTCATCCGGGACGCCTTCGCGCGGCTCCAGATCGGGGGCCTCGACCTCAAGCTCAAGGCCCTCGCCTCGCTGCTCGACTTGCTCGGCAACAACGACGCCACCGCCGAGGCCGCGAACATCGTCGCAACCGATGGGGATGTGGCTGCCCTCCTCCGCATGCTCGACGCGTCGGCGCACTCGGCGCTGCGGGACCGTGCGGCGGCGGTCGTGGCCCTTCTTACCACCGCCTGCGCTGCGTCCAGGAAGGCGGTGTTCGACGAGGGTGGCCTTGGCCCCCTCTTACGCGTGCTCGACTCCGGCTCGGTACCGGCCACCAGGGAGCACGCCGTGGTGGCCGTCGAGGCCATCACCGCCGACGCTGGCAGCGCGTGGGCTGTATCGGCATATGGAGGGGTGTCCATCCTGATCAACGCGTGCCGTCCCGGCTCGGGGTCCCTGGCTACACAGGCGCTCGCCGTGGCAGCGCTCAAGAACGTGATCTCCATCGACGACGTGCGCGCAGCATTGGTCGAGGAGGGCGGGCTACCGGTTCTAGTCGATTTACTTGCAAGCGGCAGCACGGACACGCAGAGGAGTGCTGCTCTCTGCCTGTTGTCGATCGCGTCATTCGGCGACCTCGAGATGAAGCAACAGATTGTACAAGATGGTGCATTGCCGCCGCTGCTGCAGGCTCTGCACATCACCACTGATCTGGATCTTCAGAACTCTGTCCTACATGCTATCCACGAGCTCGCAGCAGTCCCTGCCGCCGCCAGGACCCTGTGCTCGTCGCCCCTGTTCTTCGCGCAGCTTACAGACCTCATGCGCCGGGGTGGCAGTGTCCTGTTGCAGCAAATGGCTGCAGATATGGTTGCTGACCTTGCGCCTGGCATCAGTGATGACACCAAGAGGTGTATGGCGCCATGTGTTGGCACACTCGTGAAGATGATGGAGGTGGCTAAGCCTGCTTCCGTGCAGGAGTCGGCTGGCCGTGCATTGCTTGCTTTGATGACCTTGAAATCCAATAGGAAGGAATTCGTCAGGGATGAGAAGAATCTGACAAGGCTAGTGCAGATGCTTGATCCCCGCAATGAGGAGATCGACAAAAAGTACCCAGTCTCAATACTTCTTGCACTTGCCATCGGTGGTGGGAATGGAACACGGCGACGGCTTGCAGATTCTGGTGCTTGCCAGCATCTACACAAGCTGGCTGATGCTGAAGTGCCTTGTGCAAAGAAGGCTTTGCAGAGGATATCCAGCAATCGATTCAAAAGCTTACTTTCCAGAGGATGGAATATGTAGTCCATCTGCTGCATTGGGGTAAGCTTGATCTTTTCCTTCAACTCCCTTGTTTCGTGACTCTTCTAATTTGTTTTTTTTTTTTTGCCATGGACTGAGTAAATATCAGTTAAGATGAAGATTAGGTCAATAATAGTAGCTAAGCTTTTAACTGACAACATGTTATGTGAGGATAACACATGCGAAAGTTCCCTGTTAGTCTGGGCGTTTGACGAATACCTGTGATTCTCATAGGTTGGTGACATGGTGTAGGCTAGTGCATGGATGTATCGGGCTATAATGCTCATACTGGGTTGTAAACCTAATAACTATTTGGTGATGTTGTAGTTACTTACACTCTCAAACTAAATGCTGGCATGATAAGATGGTCCTGCAATAATGTGGTTTATGTTGCCAATACACTGTAATTGGTTTTGTTTTTTGCAAGGAAATACACTGTAATTGTTAAATGTGAGTGGGTGTCAATGTGACATGGGCACATGGCCTGTCCATGAAGAGTTGGGTCATAGTGCTCATTCATAGTACACCATGGTGCATTAACTGATTCACCATAACATATAAGCAGCATCAGGTAGATAGGTAGGAAGATGATGAGGATGCATATACATGCCCTGCCTTCAGATGGTAGAAACATCAAGTAGGTAGCGAGGAGTGCACTGATAAAGGGCAATGAGATTAGTGAGTCCGAAGAGGAAAGTAAAAGGAATGCAAAATAGGTCAAGCACAGGGCAGTTGCTTTAACAGAAAATTTGGTTTGTGCAACCAATAATCGTGACTCTCGTGTTATCAAAGCATAAACGTTTTGTTGCAGTGTCAACTTTTAGCCTAATTCAAAATTGAACTGAAAGCATGTCAATTGTGAAGCCTCAGAAACTGCAGTCATGCATATGGGCAAGCGGCCTTCACTTGCTAAAATCATGATTACCCTAGTCTCTGACCTATTGCGGACTCTAGATTTTTTCACTGACGATAAAATGTTTTGAAGCATGGAAAATCGAGTCGTGCCTTCCATTGGCAAGATAATTTGGCCAATGCCATAAAAAATAGGTTACAAGTGTGTCTAACATACAAAACTACATTAGATAGCTATGGCCACTATATTAGATAAAAACATCACGGACCTTTATTAACCACATTATGCAACTTAATGGACTGTTACGTGTGTATTTATTGCTGACAATTTTCAGGCCATTTTGACCACTGGTTTCATATATTCCATTTGACCTTGATATACTAAAAATGCTAATCAAAAGTCTGTTCATTTGCATGTTATGTAAGACGAAGCTCGTATTGCCTTAACAAATTGCTAATTGTGATATACTACCTGTGTTTCAAAATAAGTGTCGCAGCTTTGTCTAGATATAGATGTACCTTGACGCATTTTAATGTGTAGATACATCCATATCTATAAAAAGTTGCGATACTTCTTTTGGAATGGAGGTAGTAGACAATAACTTGGAATTCTTGTTGGCAAATCAGAAAATTTTATACGGATGCCCTCTTTCCAATTCGATGCATCTGTCAAGTTGTGTTGTACTACCTTCTGCTCCAGTTGCTTTCTCCACTGAATTGATGGTTTCTAAGTCTATGTCAGTAACTTATTTATTTTTATATTTTGGCCCATTATTCTTCTATTACAGCTTATAATTTTGTCAGGTTGATCACCTGTAGTGTCTCAAGTTTGAGCTGGAATGTTGTGCCTAATATACAGTGAAAATACCTTTGTTTTCAATATCCCATGCACTCTTGTAATTGAGTTATGTCCATCGATCCTTATGACTCATTTTTATGTTTCTGAATGTGTAGCTGAAGAAAGCCCAGATGCGGAGAGCTTCTAATTGTAAAAGTATTTAATTAGGAGGCATCATACAAGGACACCGAGGAAGAGACCAGGGGAGTTCTCTGTTTCTTCGCGGCCAAAAGGTGCACAGTAGCAGCTATCACTAGTATATTGACAAGATAGAAGCATGGATGCGGCATTTTAGATTGTATCCTTGAGCTTTTATGTTTGCCCTTTCTTATTTCTTTATTTTTGTTGTCTGTTCCTATTTTTAACCCTCTTTTCTTTTCATTTTCTTCATTTATTCCTCACCCGACTTGTGAAGTAATTGCTTGTGTGTTGATTTGGAATGAAGCAAGTGTTTGGTCCAGTGTCTCATTGAATAACTACTGTGGGGGGCGGGGGATGCTGTTGGGGAGTATACTGTTCATTCTGATGTTGAACTTTGTTTATTTTGATCCGCGCTGATATTGTTTGTGATTGGCCTGTTAAGTGTTGACACGTGTTCTGCTATTTGGCTGATTCCTGTTAGGACTCTGTTCAACTACAAGCTGCACTTGTCGCTGACTAATCAACACCTTTCTCGTGACTAGATATTTGCCCTCAGATCTGAATGTCCTCTCCACTGAACTGGCCAATCTCAGCAACCACTTTTTGGATAGGTTAATTCTACAACTGTGTTTGGATGCTTCACATGGATCTCGACTCTCAAGAGAGGATAAATGCAGGACTTGGGAAACTTTGCATGATCATATTGCCATGTCCGTAGAAATCATTTGACCTGTCCGTTTGTTCCTGTGGTAGGGATTGTATTCATCTGGAATCCTTACATTATTTCAAGTAAAGGAGCATGGCCATAAGTAACGTCTCGCGTTGCTTAACCTATGTAAGAGCATCTCTAACAGAGCCCATAAATTTCGCTGGAACTGAACTTTTACGACGGATTTACGGGTTCGGGCCGAAAGTGGCGCAGAACGGGGCCTGAATCGGTGGGCCGGCCCGTATAAGAAGTTTGGAGGCCCGAGAAACTGGAGCGTCAACCCGTATATATACAGACCGCGGAGGGGAGTAGGGTTCCAAAACCCTACTCCGTCCGCTCGGCGTCCGCCCCTCCGCCGAGCGCACGGTTGGACTTCCGGCGAGCAATCGCGGAGCCATCGTTGCTGCTTCTCCACTCTCTCCACCACCACCGTGACCGCATGGCCGGGGCGAATAGCGGCGGCAGGGGAGGCGGATGGATTGGCGGGAGCAACTCTCCGCCGCGCACCCCGTCTTCCAGTCCGAGGCTGAGCGGCGCAAACGGAACCGCTCGGAAGCGCAGGGCGCGCGCTGGACCAACTGGGGTGTGACGCCGCCGGGGAAGCTCGCGTATTCGCGAGGGGTCGTCCTCGGCAGCGTCCGGCCATGCGCTGTGGCGGCCCGCCGCAGACAGCAGCGAGGAGGAGGAGGTGCTGGTGCGCAACCTGCAGCTGCAGTCGGGGGACTACGTCCTCAACGACGAGGAGGAGGCGACGACGGTGCAGCAGGTGGCCGTCATCTTCGCCGCCAAGGCGCGCGCGCTTCCGCCGCGAGAAGGCGGAAGCAGTCCGTGTCGTGCGCGAGTACGAGGCCGCGCAGAAGGAGGCGGCCGTCCGTCGCGTGAAGCAGGAGGTCGTCGACCTCGACTCCGAGTAGGCCACCGGCGTAGTCTTCCGCGGCGCGCAATGTAGGTCGCCGCCGGCAAAATTAGTTTAGTTTTGGAGCTGGTCGCCGATGACCACCTCAAATGCAATGTATCTATCCATCGTATCTATCGAATTATGCCTCAAATATGTTTGAATTTCAGTTTTAGTGCTTGTTTGCGATGATCATTTTACCGGCAAATTTTGAATTTGGTGTTTTTCGGTTCCGAATACGGGTGCTGTTCTGCGCCACGCTCAAAACCGCTCGTATTTTGTTTTTCGAGAGACTGAACTAACTTTTTTCGGTTCCGAAGAATAAGGGCTCTGCTAGAGAAGGAAGCCATGAACTATCCCCAACCTACATGAAATAGACAAATTTTCGCAAAAAAATTGCTGGTTGTATTAGTGGCAATTTAACCAGTATTTACAAACTGGCGATGCAAAACTGGAGATACAAAAAAATTGGACAGATCCAATCGACAACCAACTGAGATGGCGCATGAGGTTTTCCTTGCCAGACGTGTTTTATTTTCATAAACATAAGATAATTACAACTCCAGAAGTTTACACAATGCCAGCAAACCCATTATTGATAATGCTAAATTCAGAAACTGCAAATATACAACTCATGTCGCCTATCTATCCTACATGCCTATGTTCCAAAAAAGTGTCTGATAATGTTAAAGCTCCTCGGTCAACTTGGTAATATGACAGTTGTAGCAGACACAATAGTAGTACAGTAGACGGGCGGAGGCCGGCGGCATGGTGCGTGGCTGCTGGCGGCGGCTCGGCGGGCCCGATCTGGGCTTGGCCTGGGCCGGTCGGGCAGTGGCCGTTGCGGGCGCTGCGTGGCCGGTGCTGGGGAAGGTGGCCGGTGCTGGGGATGGTGGTGGCGCGTGGCCGTGTGGGGGCGGCGGCGCTGAGGGTGGCGGGGCGCCGCCGGGCTGGATCTGGGCCCTGCGGGCCGGCTCCGGGCGTGGGTGGTCTGGGCGTCGCGCGGCTGGCGCGGGAGGCCCTGGCCGTGGTGGTGCTGCAATGGTGCAGTGGTAGGTGCTGGTGGAGTTCGGGGGCGGCTGCCCCGGGCAGCGGCGAAGTGTTGGTGGGCATGGTGGAAGAAGGTGGTCCGGTCTTGGGCACGAAGCAGGATGGCGCGACAAGTCCCAGGCTAACGCCTTGTCTCGGTTGCTGGCCGGCCGGCAGCTGGCCGAGGCCGGCGATGGCGGCGGCTTCGGGCGCCGCTCCCTTCTTGAAGGCATCGCCGAGGTGACGTTGTGGCTTCTTGTCTGGGTTTGCTCCGGGGAAATCCCTAGATCCGCCGTGATCGGTCGATGGCGGCATTCTTGTGTCGTCTTCCCTCTTGAGGGCATCGATTTGGAGCTGCTTAGGCCGGAGGGACCCGTGGAAGTTGGATGGTGTTGGCGTCATGGGTTGCGTGGCGACGATGACAATGGTGAGCGGATCGGAGTTGCGGCATGTTCTTCGTCACCCCTGCCGTGATGGTGAAGTCGGAGCTGCGAGGCGACTTGTGGCAACGATGCCACTTGATTGGTGCTTGCGTCGGTGCAAGGCGTGCAACTTCTCCTATGAAGGTCACAGTTGAAGTCGGAGCTGCCTCCTCCTCGGCGTGCTTCACGAGGAGTCACTTGTTTGGCGGTGGCCGGCTTGAGCCTCACGGTGCCGCTTCGGCGAGGTCTTGGTGGTTGGTTCTTCGGTGAAGTCGGAGTCGCTGAAGAGTGATGACGATGACGTTGAAGGTCAACCGCGACGACTTCTCGCTTCGGTGGTCTGTGTATCTTGTGTGGGTTGCCAGGGTGGCTCTGTGCCCCCGCGGCGGTCGTGCTCCATGACGGTCGTCGGGGCACTTGTTTCGGTTTTCGGCCGGTTTTCCGCTAATAAACTGGCCAAATTCTGTACTTCTTCTTTATTAATGAAAATGGCAAGTCTTTTGCCTCGTTTCAAAAAAAAAAAAAAAAACAGTTACTCCATTTCTTAGCGTGCTAGCCATGCTACAAGATACACAGGACTCAGAAAGTCCTAGAAAGAAATGCCAATCTTGACACGTCCAGACTCCACAGGCCGCTTACTCTGTGCTTCTTTCTCAACACGAGAAAGATGCTGGTAAATGCTTTAAGCTTGAGATGTCAAAGAGCTCCATAAACCTTTGATCCGACACCCTTGCCTTCGCTCCGGCAAAACGCTGGTATTCGTCGAATACCGAAGTTAGACACCAGCGCTGCAGTTTCCTCAAGCATCCAACCACGCAGCCAGTTCGATGCTGCACATTTTTCGTGTTCACAGTCGAATTTAGATGTTATATCAATTTTTAGAGGCTAATCAAGCAGTAACACAAGCTGAAAAGTAATCGTGTTCTTTACCTTTCCCCGCTTGCAGTGAATAAGCACCGGGTGGTTTCTTGTGTCTACACAATAATTTGATATCTCGTCAGGGAAGAAGCGACTGAGAAAAGATGACTGAGATAAGAAATGAATCGGCAGAACATTATAGTACCTAGAACAACCTTTAAAGCCTCACGGATTCTGTCTTCAGGAATGTTCACAAAAGGCTCCTGAAATCACAACATCCATTTTCAGTAAGCTTCTGAATATAAGAAATGCCACTCTATGAAACCATCTTAGGTGGCAAGAGAAAAATAAAATCAACTGATAGAATTGCTGCCCTAAAAGGAGGAAATGACCAACACATACAAGACCACAACAACTTAAAGCAGCTTTCTTATACTTGCCAAGCATTGAACGATTTGTTTTGAATCTAAACATCAAGGCTCAAAATCTGAATTCCCCAACCATCTTACTTCAAATAATTAAGGATGAGGCTAAGCTTTGGATCGCCGCGGGTGCAAAGCATTTGAGTTTTGTAATAACGGGAGAGTAATCTTTTAGGAACTTCTTTGTTCGTTTTATTTTGTCTTGTCAAGTCTCTCCCACTTATTTAATGAATGGGTCTTTTGCCCCCTTTTTCAAATTTTTTTTTTTTTCTGTACTCTGCCCTATGATCCCAGTCTTGAACCTTCATCTAAATCTCAGAAATTATAGGGCAGAGTTCAGATTATAGGGCGGACTTTACCTCATGCAGAATAGCGCGGTCAGTTTTATTGTGTGTTGACACCTGATGTTTTTGTTTGCCAATTTTTGATAATATATATATAATAAGTAAATCTCAGAAATTGGATTTTGGTTTTACAAGGTGCATCACCAAAGTACCAAATAAACAACCTAATCCAGATAGAAGAATCTGGTTCCATCTTTATGTGGCACACTTTCAGCTTCCATGTGCCTTACTCCACTTCACGAAATTGCGAAGTGGAAGTACCTAGACACTCATACTTTTAAGTGATACGGAGTGTAGGCCTCATGGACTCGACAAAACAAAAAGTCCCTAGATATTCTCTTATTTCTTTTAAGCTCCACTGCACCAGGGAACCAAAAAAAAGTTATTGCATCCAGTAGATAGAAACATCTTATACTACTTTACTTATTCAGCTTAGAGAAAAAAGTATCTTGTACCTTTAGGATTATTGACGACATATATACATGTAATCCGGTTAATGAAGAACAAAAAAGATATTGGAAGTCCTATGCCTGAATCTTAAGCATAAAATGGTTATCATAACAAAAAATGACGCAACACAACGAAGTACAACACCGCATGTCCAAGACTACAGTAGCATAACAGCTCAAGTTTCAGACAGTTCCCATTAGCTTATAAAAAATGAGCCAGACGGAGTTACAAACAAGATCGTGATTTCAACATCTGAAGTTTTTAGGCAGACACTGACCAAATCCTCTTTTTGCCGATCGAATAGCCTGAATGTGTGTGGGGCCTGACATTACTCTACGAAGTGTATTCCAAGTGTTATTTAATATGCACAGAAAAATCTTTGCCAAGTCGAACACCGGATCCGAATTTCGAAAAGCTTCTCAGATTCGGTACTTCTAATTCTTCCAGTACTTGGTAGTTTTTTATATATAGGACCCACCATTATTTTGTGCGCTTATTTTGAAAGTTTAAATCATCCAAGGTGTTCAAAATATAAACTGTTGTTATTTATATCATGCTAAAATTGCAAATGCATAAAAGGGGATAAAGAGAACAGTTCCTCGCACATAAGTTGCTACTAAAATTATACTCCTACCATATGAATTAAATCCCCGAATTCCGACCTTCCTTACCATGAACTACTCGACAACGGACAGTTAAACCAGGTATCCAGCTTTCGCTAGTTTCAGCAAGTCATCTTCCTAACCACATCAAGTGTTGAAGGTGTATTCGATCTTTGATTTGGTAGACAGACGTTTTCAGCTAAAAGCGTCTATGGAGAAGCTCAACTTGGACAAGGCAACTCTGCAGGAAAGGCGTACTATGATGTGTCCGCACACAAGTAGTCAAGTACTATGGAGAAGATTCGTGAAGATAGAACCACTGCAGCTTTCACTACCGTGTGGACAAATGTTAGCAAGGAATCCGTGAGTAATCAGGAAAGCATATACAATTAACAATTTTAAGAAAAAAACATGATTAATCAAGAAGAAATCAATTATGGTGTGCTATCAAGACAATCAACTACTCCGGAGTAACATGCATGTTTTCTTCCTTGCTTACCATTTCATTTTTACTAGAATTTCATTTATATTCCGTCGGAACAAGAACAACCATCGCGATCCTCAAAATGAACGAAAACAAAAAAACCAAAGGGCAAATGACAACGAGCTAAGAAATTTATCCATGGATGTCCATGTCAGACAGTGAGGAAAACGAATATGGATTGAATTTCTTCACCTTGGAGCCGTCGATTCCGAACTGGAACAGCCTGATCCCGCGGGCACGGAGGAACTCCTGGTTGGCCTCCGGGTACGGCTCCGGGCAGAGGTACCTGGCCGGAGGAAGGAAGTACACGACGCGCAGGCAACAAACAAATCAAAACCACGCCGTACACCGCCACCTCAACAACGAAGACAAGACACGTAGAAGTAGATGAGCAGTAGTAGTACTAACAGGACGGAACGGAGGCGGAGGGACTCGAGGAACGGCAGGTTGGAGGCGTCGGGGAACCCGGAGCGGTACACGCCGTGGTCCACCATGGCGAAGTTGAGCGGCGGGACCAGCTGCGGCGCCGTCTCCTCGCCTTCCGTCGCAGCCGCCGCCGCCTCGCCCTCCCGGCGCAGCAGGATCGTCGTGCAGGACGGCGGGGGCATGGCGTCCGTGTCGTCGTCCTCCTCGGGCGGCGGGCGGCGGCGGTGGTGGTGGTTGTCTTTGCGGCTCCGGGCGTCTTGGGTTAGCACTAGGCTGGTGGTGGCGGCGGCCTCCTGTGTCATACCTCGACGGAGGAACGGCGCCGGGGTGTGGGAGGATGAAGAGGATCGGCTCGTTGGGTTTTCAACTTGGTATGGGCGACGGACGGGTTTTGTGTCCCCGCACGCCTGCGCTGCATATTCGGTGCATATTCCCCTTGTTGGTAGTTGTAAACGTTTTGTGCTCGGAACCGGGGCCCGCCGAGCGGCCAGCTGTTTTGCGTGCCCCGTCGTGACCAGAGGTTTGACATATCTCCAAAGTGGTTTAACTAACAACGTGTTAGCTTTTCACTAACCTTTTCAGTTCCGATCAAAATATATTGGACCCGGGCTTTTTGGAGAAGATTCTTCCTAAAGTCACTCCGGATATGAACGAAAGATTGATTGCACCCTTTACTGATGAAGATGTGAGGAAAGCGATATACAATATTGGTGATTTAAAAGCTCCGGGACCTTTGTGGAAATCTTTTGCACCCCTTAAGTGCAAGATTTTTGTGTGGCTTGCGCTCAGATATAGACTGTGGACTGCGGATAGGAGGTTTAGGCATGGTTTGGAGGATCACACTTATGCATGCTACACCTGCCTGCAAGAGGAGGACACGATAGACCATATACTCACCCAGTGCCCCTATGCGAGGATGGTCTGGTTTGGCTGCTTAAACAGATGGGATCTACATATGGAGGAGCCGCAGGGGTACTATTCTCTCCAGGCCTGGTGGACCTCGACGAGAGATAGGGTGCAAATGAAGGACAGAAAGCGTTTTGATACCTTGCTGATCTTGGTGGCCTGGACCCTCTGGAAGCAAAGAAACGCTAGGTCCTTTGGAAATCGGCAAAAACAGCTAGACCCGTTGCAAATCATAGATAGTGTCACGGAGGAGTTCAAGCTTTGGGAGTTAGCTAGGGTAGGAGGGAGGGATGTCATGCCGCGAGAGTAGGCTTGTGTGAGTTGTGGAGTTTCTCCAAGAGAGCTGGTTGTAGCGTCTCTTGGTTCTTGTAAATTATGTTTCCCCCCTTCTATAAAGATAAGGTGCGCTATTGGCGCACTCTCAAAAAAAAAAAAAGCTCCGGGACCTCATGGTTTGCATGCCTTGTTTTTTTTTAAAAAATTGGCACCTGGTTGGATCTGATATAACACATGCTGTTCTGAAAGCTATTAATGATAAATGTATTTCCGAGGGGTGGAATGAAACGATTGTTGTTCTTATTCCAAAGGTGGTTGTTCCTGAGGAAGTCTCACAATTCATGCCAATATCTCTCTGTAATGTAGTTTACAAAATTATCTCAAAGATGTTGGCAGCTAGGCTCAAAGTAATTCTCCCCGAAATTATTTCTCCTACTCAAAGTGCTTTTGTCCCTGGGAGGTTGATTACGGATAATGTATTGGTGGCTTATGAGTGCATCCATAAGATCAAGAATAAAAGGAAAGGTAAATCTGGTTTGTGTGCAATCAAGTTGGACATGCACAAGGCATATGACAGAGTGGAATGGGAATTTTTGAGGAATATGATGATTAGGCTGGGTTTTCATGAGCAGTGGATTGATCTCATCATGCCTTGTGTCACCTCGGTGACCTATTCGGTGAGGTTCAATTCTCCAGAGGGCTTCACACCAACTAGAGGCATTAGACAGGAGGATCCTCTTCCCCCTATCTTTTTCTCCAATGTGCGGAGGGATTATCAAGTTGTTTGTTGCATGCAGAGGAGGTTCGTGGCATTGAAGGGATCAAAGTGCAGAAATGCACCATCAGTATCACATTTACTTTTTGCTGATGATTCTCTGATCCTAATGAAGGCAGATATAACTAATGCAACCTCATTGCAGAAGATTCTTGATATGTACTGTGCAAATTCGGAACAGCTTATTAGTGTGGCAAATCCAGCATTTTCTTCAGTCCTAATCTTAATGTGGATATGAAAGTTGATATCTGTAATACCCTGAACATTAATACTGAGGTGGTTTCTGACAAATATCTTGGTCTGCCTGCTCATGTTGGTGCATATAGAAGCGACTATTTTCTCCATTTTGTTGAGAGAATCCTTGAGAGAATTAAAGGATGGAAAGAAAAATATCTTTCAATTGGTGGGAAGGAGATTTTGTTGAAGGCTGTAGTTCAAGCTATTCCGATTTATGCCATGTATGTGTTCAAACTACCAAAAATATGTGCAAGAAAATTAAAGATGTTATTGCTCAATTTTGGTGGGGTGATGATGATCAAGGAAAGAAAATGCACTGGTATGCTCTATTTTCGTGCCCTCAGGTCCTTAGTTGTACTCAGTTTTCCCCAGCTCCTTAGTTTTTCCTCAGTTTTCCCCAAGCCCTTGTCTGAACCCGCAGAAGGAGCTCGGACGGAAGGAATCCGTTAAGTTGACCGTTCTGTGCTGACGAGTGGGGTCGTGTCGTTTGTGGGGCCGCGTCGTGTGGGGCTGGTAGGAAGGGACCGCGTGGGACAGGACGAGACCGTGTTTGTGTGGCCGTAGCGTGTGGGGCCGTAGCGTGTGGAGCCGTGTGGGTCCGGGACGGGAGCACGAGTGGTTTCTGTCTCTTTCGCCCAGATTAGCAGTTTTCAATGTACCATTTTCCTCTCTCTCGCTCGATCTCATTCATATTTGATAGCCCAAATTGGTAGCAAATCTAGAGCAGCTTGTCCTTCTGTTTTTTAACGCCATTCATTTCTTTATGCCTTCGTTTTTACCCAATCAGGTAGGAAATCTAGGGCACAAATCCAGAGAGAAAATATAGGATAAGCTGCATACAGCAACCAACATAGCATAGATATATTCAGGACAGATCCAAAAGTAGTACCGATAGATCCAACATAAGCTACATTTTACATGAATTTAAGCTGCTCTACAGATAGAGCAGTCACATACAGAGAGTGCAGTAGGCACGTTCAACGCCTCCAGGTAGCGCGTGTGACTCGCTTGGAGGTTGCGCAGGTGAATCCCAAGTGCTTTGTGTTTGGCCATGTACGCATGCACGTTCACGGTCCTTCCAACTCTAGCGCCACATCTGCCAATGGATTCAGCATGGTTCACCAGGGAGTTGAAGTCGGTGGCGCGGAGCTTCCTGTTGCAGAAGGGGCACTTGTAAATGCCTCGAGAAGGGGCCATCGTAATGGCCGGACTGCATCGAGGACGTGACGAGTCTTGGTGTGGAAGGACTCGTCGTCGCTGTCGACGTCGCTGCTCTGCACCTGTCACGTAGCACCAAAGATCGTGCAAAAAACACGGAGTCAATTGCAACGATGATGGAACAGAGAGTGAACAAAAAATCATGCATGATAATATGGGCTCGAAAAAAGAGGTAGCCTCAGTTACATTGGACACACTTATATCCAGGATTTGAGTCAGCAAACCAAAGATCATGCACAACAAATTTTTACACACCAATTGTTTACTGACCAAACCCTGAATCAATTTATGCCCAAATATTCATCATCATCGGCACAAATCTTAAACAAAAGCAAATCACAAACACTAATAACGCAAGATCTAACACAAAAGGATCGAACTAGGAACAGACGAATAGTAATAACGCAAGATCTAACACAAAAGGATTGAACTAGGAACAGACGAACAGTAATAACGCAAGATCTAACACAAAAGGATTGAACTAGGAACAGACGAACAGTAATAACGCAAGATCTAACACAAAAGGATTGAACTAGGAACAGACGAACCGTAATAACGCTAGATCTAACACAAAATGATTGAAATGAGATAAGAACAAGGGAACAAAGGGTTACCTCCGGCTCGTTGTCGACGATGCTGGTGTCGTAGGGGTTCTCCGGCGCGTCGTATCTGCACGTTCGCACGGGTCCCAATCGACGGGGATGGACGGTGGCGGCGGCGATGCGCCGGCTGCTACGTTGGAAGCAGCGACAGGGCCTGGACGGGGCGGCGGCCGATCCGCCGGCTGCTACGTTGGAAGCAGCGACAGGGGACGGCGGGGCGCGCCGATGGCCGGCTGCGTTGGAAGCAGCAATGGCCCGGACGGGGGCTGATGTGCCGACAATGGGCATCTCATTTTTCTCCATCGCCGGCGGTTTTCTTCGGGGTTTTTTCTTCGGTTGTGGAGAAGATGATGGGACAGGAGAGGCGGTTGCAGTGAGCCAGTGAGAACGTGCGTCGAGGGAGAGAAAGAGGGGCTCTATAAAGACGAAGGTGGCTGATACGTCTCAAACGTATCTATAATTTCTTATGTTCCATGCTACTTTTATGACAATACTTGAATGTTTTATACACACTTTACAACATTATTATACATTTTCCGGCACTAACCTATTAACAAGATGCCGAAGCACCGTTCTGTTTTCGCTGTTTTTGGTTTCAGAAATCCTAGTAAGAAAATATTCTCGAATTGGACGAAATCAATGCCCAGGGTCCTATTTTTGAACGAAGCTTCCAGAAGACCGAGGGGGAAAGGAAGTAGAGCCACGAGGTGGCCAGACCATAGGGCGGCGCGGCCCAAGCCTGGCCGCGCGCCCCGTGGTCTCCGGGCCCTCGTCGCCCCCTGACCTACCCTTTCGCCTACAAATAGCCTTCGTCGCGAAATCCCCTGTACCGAGAGCCATGATACGTCGCAAACGTATCTATAATTTCTTATGTTCCATGCTACTTTTATTACAATACTTGAGTGTTTTACACATACTTTACAGCGTTATTTTACATTTTCCGGCACTAACCTACTAACAAGATGCCGAAGTGCCAGTTGCTGTTTTTCTGCTGTTTTTGGTTTCAAAAATCCTAGTAAGGAAATATTCTCGGAATTGGACGAAATCAACGCCCAGGGTCCTATTTTTCCACGAAGCTTCCAGAAGACCGAGGGGGGAAAGGAAGTGGGGCCACGAGGCGCCGCCACACCAGGGCCGCGGCTGGCTAGGGGCCCGCGCCGCCTGTTGTGTGGGGCCCCTCGTGCCGCCTTGACCTACCCTTCCGCCTACTTAAAGCCTCGCGCGAAACCCCAGTACCGAGAGCCACGATACGGAAAACATTGCGAGAGGCCGCCGCCGTCCCATCTCGGGGATTCAGGAGATCGCCTCCCGCACCCTGGAGAGGGGAATCATCACCGAAGGGGCTCTACATCATCATGCCCGCCTCCGGATTGATGCGTGAGTAGTTCATCCTTGGACTATGGGTCCATAGCAGTAGCTAGATGGTTGTCTTCTCCGCTTGTGCTTTCATTGTATTAGATCTTGTGAGCTGCCTAACATGATCAAGATCATCTATTTGTAATGCTACATGTTGTGTTTGGCGAGATCCGATGAATATAGAATATTATGTTAAGTTGATTATCAATCTATCATATATGTGTTGTTTATGTTCTTGCATGCTCTCCGTTGCTAGTAGGCTCTGGCCAAGTTGATACTTGTAACTCCAAGAGGGAGTAATTATGCTCGATAGTGGGTTCATGCCTCCATTAAATCTGGGACAGTGACAGTTATAGGTTGTGGATGTGTTGCTACTTGGGATAAAACATTGATGCTTTGTCTAAGGATATTTGTTTTGATTATATTACGCGCCATACTTAATGCAATTATCTCGTTG
The DNA here is from genome assembly GCA_030979885.1 of Lolium multiflorum. NCBI lineage: Eukaryota > Viridiplantae > Streptophyta > Magnoliopsida > Poales > Poaceae > Lolium > Lolium multiflorum. Next base: position 135,044,839 of record CM061751.1, on the reverse strand, counting down.
TTCGCAACTTAATACTGGAAGGGGTTCGGATGATAACCCGAAGGTGGATTATTTAGGCATAGATGCATGTGGATAGCGGTCTATGTACTTTGTCGTAATGCCCTGATTAAATCACATAGTAATCATCGTTGATATGTATTGAATCTTTATTTGTCAATTGCTCGCCTGTAATTTGTTCACCCAGCATGTTAGTTATCTTATTGGAGAGACACCTCTAGTGAACTGTGGACCCCGGTCCATTCTTTTACATCTGAATACATTCTACTGCTTTTACTGTTCTTTGCAAACAACCACCATCTTCCACTCGATACGCTTAATCCTTTGTTTTCAGCAAGTCAGTGAGATTGACAACCTCACTGTTACGTTGGGACAAAGTACTTTGATTGTGTTGTGGGTTCCACGTTGGCGCCGGTTTCACCGGTGTTGCGCCGCACTACATTCCTCCACCAACAACCTTCACGTGCTTCTTGGCTCCTACTGGTTCGATAACCTTGGTTTCTTTCTGAGGGAAAACTTGCTGTGTGCGCATCATACCTTCCTCTTGGGGTTCCCAACGGACGTGTACATCTACGCGCATCAAGCTCTTTTTCTGGCGCCGTTGGGGAGATCAAGACACGCTGCAAAGGAGTCTCCACTTCCAATCTCTTTACTTTGTTTTTGTCTTGCTTTATTTTATTTACTACTTTGTTTGCTGCACTTAAACAAAACACAAAAAAATTAGTTGCTAGCTTTACTTTATTTACTGTCTTGTTCTCTATATCAAAAACACAAAAAAATTAGTTACTTGTCTTTACTTTATTTGCTTAGTTTATTTTACTACTGTTACAATGAGTAATCCTGAAGTCGAAGTTCGCTCTTTTAAGCAACAAGGTGGAGAAAGTTTTAAAGATGCTTGGTACAGGATTAGTAATGCTCATCATAGGTGCATTAAGAAACACTCCACCACTATCCTTCTAGGAACTTTTATGTTGGTTTATCTAGTTGGAATAGGTATGTTCTTGATACTCTTTCGGGAGGTAATTTCCTAGGTACTCCCGCTTTAGAAGCTAGCTGCATCATTGAGAGTCTAGTTGGGATACCACCTGTTAACGAAGTTAAAATTGAATCTCTCTTGAGGACGTTATGAAAAAATTGGAAACCATAGAGAAAATTTTTCCAAGTATTGAAACTAGATTGGGAATGCTACTTGATAAAACTAATGAACTTGATAAATCCTTAGGAGGAATTGATGAAAGAATTAGTGTCTTAGGAGCTTGTGTTGTCCATGATAATCAAACCAATAGGATTGATGAACTTGAAAAGGCTATGGGAACCTTGGGTTCAACCTTTTCTTCTCTCAAGTATAAGGAGAAAGCTTATGTGGGTAGAGAGCAAAAATTCATATGCCTCTAAAGTGCCTAAACAAAAGAATTATTATAGGCCTAAAATTGCTAAAACCCCTAGCACACCATAGAAAATTTAGATAATGGAGCACCTAAAGTACCCTCTGCAAAAAGTTGTGTTTGCAAGAAAAATAATAATGTTGATGCTTCGTCTCTTGATGTTACTTGATTTGCACTTTCTGCGCCTAGCTGAAAGGCGTTAAATAAAAAGCACTTCTTGGGAGATAACCCATGTGTTTATTTTACTACAGCAATTTTTGTTTTGTTGAGTCTTGGAAGTTGTTTACTACTGTAGCAACCTCTCCTTATCATGTTTTTGTGCCAAGTAAAGTTTCTATGCTAAAGTTGATGTTATATTTGGGATCGCTGCGCAGAAACAGCATTGCTGTCTGTCACGAATTCTGGCATAAGTCTCTGTAAAAAATTCGAAAAAATCTGCAAAATTACGAGCGTGATCCTCAGATATGTACGCAACTTTCATTAGTTTTGAGTTTTTCCATTTGAGCAAGTTAAGTGCCCAGTCCAGATGCATCTTTACGGACTGTTCTGTTTTTGACAGATTCTGTCTTTTATTTCGCATTGCCGCTTTTGCTATGTTGAATGAGTTTCTTTGTTCCATTAACTTTCAGAAGCTTTGTGCAATGTCCAGAAGTGTTAAGAATGATTGTGTCACCTCTGAATATATGAATTTGTGGTTATGCACTAACCCTCTAATGAGTTTGCTTGAAGTTTGTGTGAAGAAAGTTTTCAAGGGTCAAGAGAAGAGGATGATATACTATGATCAAGAAGAGTGAAAGGTCTAAGCTTGGGGATGCCCCGGTGGTTCATCCCTGCATATTTTAAGAAGACTCAAGCATCTAAGCTTGGGGATGCCCAAGGCATCCCCTTCTTCATCGACAACATTATCGTGTCACTTCTAGTGAAACTATATTTTTATTCCGTCACATTCTTATGTTCTTTACTTGGAGCGTCGGTTTGTTTTTATTTTTGTTTTGTTTTGAATAAAGTTGGATCTCGCCATTCTTATATTGGAGATATTACGCTCCGCTTTTTCTTATGGAACACTTGTGTTCTTAATTGTGCTTTAATATTCATGGCGAAAGCTTATTGCTTCGTTAAATTGTTATTTGGTTGGAATTGGAAAGTGCTGCATATGGTTTGGTAAATTTGGCAATTGTTTGAGCTCTCATAGATCATGTTTAAGCTCTTGCATCATGTAGTTTAATCTATTAATGAAGAACTACCGTAGAGCTTGTTTAATTTGGTTTGCATGATTGATCTCTCTAAGTCTAGATATTTTCGGGTAAAGTGTTTGAACAACAAGGAAGACAGTGTAGAGCCTTATAATGCTTGCAATATGTTCTTGTGTGAGTTTTGTTGTACCTGTTCATACTTGTGTTTGCTTCAAACAACCTTGCTAGCCCAAACCTTGTACCGAGAGGAAATGCTTCTCGTGCATCCAAACACCTTGAGCCAAAAACCATGCCATTTGTGTCCACCATATCTACCTACTATGTGGTATTTTTCTGCCATTCCAAAGTAAATTACTTGAGTGCTACCTTTAAATTTCATTCCTCTACCTTTACAATATATAGCTCATGGGACAAATAGCTTAAAAACTATTGTGGTAATGAATATGTAGTTATGTGTCTTAATTCTTATAAGTTGCTTGTTGAGCGGTAACCATGTTTTCTGGGGACGCCATCAACTTTATCTTTGTTGAATATCATGTGAGATGCTATGCATGTTCGTCTTGTCTGAAGTAGTGGACTTCGCGATGAAATGGTTTGAGTATGCATATGTTAGAGAAGAACATTGGGCCGCTAACTAAAGCCATGTATCATGGTGGAAGTTTCAGTTTGGGCATACAACCTCAATCTCTTATGAGTTGAATGCTTAAGCATTAAAAGAGGAGTCCATTATCTGTTGTCTATGTTGTCCCGGTATGGATGTCTAAGTTGAGAATAATCAAAAGCGAGAAATCCAATGCGTGCTTTCTCCTTAGACACTTGTACAGGCGGCATAGAGGTACCCCTTTGTGACACTTGGTTGAAGCATATGTTATGCGATGAGAATCCGTGTTTCCGAGATAGTAGGACAAGGTGCGAGCACTATTGGTACTCTATGCATGAGACATGCAACTTGTAGGAAGTATTATGCATAGCACATATGAATTATTACTACCGTTGACAAAATTGTTTCTATGTTTTCAAAACAAAAGCTCTAGCACAAAAATAGTAATCAATGCTTCCCTCTGCGAAGGGCCAATCTTTTACTTTATGTTGAGTCAGTTTACCCATTCCCTTCTATCTTAGAAGCAAACACTTGTGTTAACTGTGTGCATTGATTCTTACATGTTTACTTATTGCACCTGTTATATTACTCTATGTTGACAAATATCCATGAGATATACATGTTACAAGTTGAAAGCAATTGCTGAAACTTAATCATCCTTTGTGTTGCTTCAATGCATTCTACTTTGAATTTATTGCTTATGAGTTATCTCTTATGCAACTCTTATTGATACTTGTTTGAAAGTACTATTCATGAAAAGTTTTGCTATATGATTCATTTGCTTAGTCATTATCTTTGTTAGCAATCTTTTGTTCAGATCACTCCATTCATCTCATATGCTTTACAATAATGTTGATCAAGATTATGTTGGTAGCATGTCACTTCAGAAATTATTTGTGTTATCGTTTACCTACTCGAGGACGAGTAGGAACTAAGCTTGGGGATGCTTGATACGTCGCAAACGTATCTATAATTTCTTATGTTCCATGCTACTTTTATTACAATACTTGAGTGTTTTACACATACTTTACAGCATTATTTTACATTTTCCGGCACTAACCTATTAACAAGATGCCGAAGTGCCAGTTGCTGTTTGTTTTTGGTTTCGAAATCCTAGTAAGGAAATATTCTCGGAATTGGACGAAATCAACGCCCAGGGTCCTATTTTTCCACGAAGCTTCCAGAAGACCTAGGGAGAGACGAAGTGGGGCCACGAGGCACCGCCACACCAGGGCCGCGCGGCCGCCTGGGCCCGCGCCGCCTGTTGTGTGGGGCCCTCGTGCCGCCCTTTGACCTACCCTTCCGCCTACTTAAAGCCTCCGTCGCGAAACCCCGTACCGAGAGCCACGATACGGAAAACATTGCGAGAGGCCGCCGCCGCGAATCCCATCTCGGGGGATTCAGGAGATCGCCGGAGAGGGGAATCATAACCGGAGGGGCTCTACATCATCATGCCCGCTCCGGATTGATGCGTGAGTAGTTCATCCTTGGACTATGGGTCCATAGCGTAGCTAGATGGTTGTCTTCTCCGCTTGTGCTTTCATTGTATTAGATCTTGTGAGCTGCCTAACATGATCAAGATCATCTATTTGTAATGCTACATGTTGTGTTTGGCGAGATCCGATGAATATAGAATATTATGTTAAGTTGATTATCAATCTATCATATATGTGTTGTTTATGTTCTTGCATGCTCTCCGTTGCTAGTAGAGGCTCTGGCCAAGTTGATACTTGTAACTCCAAGAGGGAGTAATTATGCTCGATAGTGGGTTCATGCCTCCATTAAATCTGGGATCGTGACAGTAGGTTCTAAGGTTGTGGATGTGCTGTTGCTACTAGGGATAAAACATTGATGCTTTGTCTAAGGATATTTGTGTTGATTACATTACGCCATACTTAATGCAATTATCTGTTGTTCGCAACTTAATACCGGAAGGGGTTCGGATGATAACCTGAAGGTGGATTATTTAGGCATAGATGCATGCTGGATAGCGATCTATGTACTTTGTCGTAATGACCTGATTAAATCACATAGTAATCATCGTTGATATGTATTGAATCTTTATTTGTCAATTGCTCGCCTGTAATTTGTTCACCCAGCATGTTAGTTATCTTATTGGAGAGACACCTCTAGTGAACTGTGGACCCCGGTCCATTCTTTTACATCTGAATACATTCTACTGCTTTTACTGTTCTTTGCAAACAACCACCATCTTCCACTCGATACGCTTAATCCTTTGTTTTCAGCAAGCCGGTGAGATTGACAACCTCAGTTACGTTGGGACAAAGTACTTTGATTGTGTTGTGCAGGTTCCACGTTGGCGCCGGTTTCACCGGTGTTGCGCCGCACTACATTCCTCCACCAACAACCTTCACGTGCTTCTTGGCTCCTACCGGTTCGATAACCTTGGTTTCTTTCTGAGGGAAAACTTGCTGCTGTGCGCATCATACATTCCTCTTGGGGTTCCCAACGGACGTGTACATCTACGCGTATCAAGCCACGATACGGAAAACCTTCCAGAGACGCCGCCGTCGCGAACCCCATCTCGGGGGATTCAGGAGATCGCCTCCGGCACCCTGCCGGAGAGGGGAATCATCACGGAGGGCTCTACATCATCATGCCCGCCTCCGGATTGATGCGTGAGTAGTTCATCCTTGGACTATGGGTCCATAGCAGTAGCTAGATGGTTGTCTTCTCCGCTTGTGCTATCATTGTTTAGATCTTGTGAGCTGCCTAACATGATCAAGATCATCTATTTGTAATGCCACATGTTGTGTTTGGCGAGATCCGATGAATATAGAATATTATGTCAAGTTGATTATCAATCTATCATATATGTGTTGTTTATGTTCTTGCAAGCTCTCCGTTGCTAGTAGAGGCTCTGGCCAAGTTGATACTTGTAACTCCAAGAGGGAGTAATTATGCTCGATAGTGGGTTCATGCCTCCATTGAATCTGGGATCGTGACAGTAGGTTCTAAGGTTGTGGATGTGTTGTTGCTACTAGGGATAAAACATTGATGCTTTGTCTAAGGATATTTGTGTTGATTACATTACGCACCATACTTAATGCAATTATCTGTTGTTTACAACTTAATACTGGAAGGGGTTCGGATGATAACCTGAAGGTGGATTATTTAGGCATAGATGCATGCTGGATAGCGGTCTATGTACTTTGTCGTAATGCCCTGATTAAATCACATAGTAATCATCGTTGTTATGTATTGAATCTTTATTTGTCAATTGCCCGCCTGTAATTTGTTCACCCAGCATGTTAGTTATCTTATTGGAGAGACACTGATACGTCCATTTTGCATCACTATTTTATATCATAATTTGCTGTTATTCATTGATATATTTCATATTTAGAGATGATACTTATGTTATTTCATCTATTTTGCATGTTTCATGATCATTGGAGAATTATTCACCGGAGTCAGGATTCTGCTGGAAAAAGCACCGTCAGGACACCATATTTCTGAAGATCAACAATTGACGGAAGTTATACAAAAAATCCTATTTTTCCAGAAAGCGAAGGGAGCCAAAAGGAGGGGCTGAGAGGGGCCACCATGGGCCGCCCCCATAGGCCGGCGCGGGACCAGGCCTGGCCGCGCCGCCTTGTGGGGAGGGGGCCCACAGCCTTCCGGCCGCCTCTCCTTTGCGTACTTCTTCGTCCCGAAAACCTAAGCCCTGGGAGTTACGGAGAATTGACAGAGCCGCCCGCGGGGCGGAGAAAAACAGAGAGAAAAGAGCTCTCCGGCAGGAATCCGGGGAAATTCCTCCCGGAGGGGGAAATCGACGCCATCGCCATCGTCATCGAGCTGGACATCATCGCCATCATCATCACCATCATCTCCATCATCTACACCGCCATCTCCACCGCTGCATCTCGTCACCGCTGTAACGATTTGGGTTGGATCTTGATTGTTTGATAGGGGAAACTCTCCCGGTGTTGATTACTACTTGTTATTGATGCTATTGAGTGAAACCATTGAGCCAAGGTTTATGTTCAGATTGTTATTCATCATTATATCACCTCTGATCATGTTCCATATGATGTCTCGTGAGTAGTTCGTTTAGTTCTTGAGGACATGGGTGAAGTCTAAATGTTAGTAGTGAATTATTGTTGAGTAGTATTCAATGTTATGATATGTAAGTTGTGGTGTTACTCTTCTAGTGGTGTCATGTGAACGTCGACTACATGATACTTCACCTTTATGGGCCTAGGGGAGTGCATCTTGTATTCGTTTGCTAATTGTGGGGTTGCCGGAGTGACAGCAACCTAAACCCCCGTTAGTATATCGGTGCAGGAGGGATAGGGATCTCAGAGTTTAAGGCTGTGGTTAGATTTATCTTAATTACTTTCTTGTATTTGCGGATGCTTGCAAGGGGTATAATCACAAGTATGTATTAGTCCTAGGAAGGGCGGTGCATTAGCATAGGTTCACCCACACAACACTTATCAAAACAATGAAGATTAATCAACCGTATGAAGCGAAAGCACTAGACTAAAATCCCCGTGTGTCCTCAAGAACGTTTGGTCATTATAAGTAAACAAACCGGCTTGTCCTTTGTGCTAAAAAGGATTGGGCCACTCGCTGCAATTATTTCTCTCGCATTTTATTTACTTGTACTTTATTTACCTGCTATATCAAAACCCCCTGAAAACTTGTCTGTGAGCATTTACAGTGAATCCTTCATCGAAACTGCTTGTCAACACCTTCTGCTCCTCGTTGGGTTCGACACTCTTATTTATCGAAAGTACTACGATACACCCCTATACTTGTGGGTCATCAAGACTATTTTCTAGCGCCGTTGCCGGGGAGTGAAGCGCTATTGGTAAGTGGAATTGGTAAGGAAACTTTTGATGTACGTGCTGATTTTGTTTCTGCTTGTTGCTATAAGTCATTATGGAGAGATCCTCCCTTGAATTTCTATTTGGGAAATCTACTACTACTGCAACGGTAGTGGATGAGGCGCCAGGTGAGGAAGTAATACCATATAAAATACCTATGAAAATTATTGAACGTGTTGTGGATAACCGCTATGAAGGGGATGGAACTGTTCATCCTGGAGATCATTTATTGTTTTTACATGAATTATGCGGGTTATTCAAATGTGCAGGTATTTCAATGGATGAAGTTAGGAAGAAATTATTTGTTATGTCGCTATCTGGTAAAGCGGCGCATTGGTATAAACTGCTGAAGGATGGGCGTTCTCTTGATTGGAAGGATATTGTGCCTCTATTTTACTCTAAGTTTTATCCTCCAAGTGAAATTCACAAAGACCGCAACCGTATATATAACTTCTGGCCTCATGATGGAGAGAGTATTGCCCAAGCGTGGGGGAGATTGAAGTCTTTAATGCTCAAATGCCCCATTCATGAGCTCCCTGGTAATATTATTATTGATAATTTCTATGCAAGACTGTCTTTTCAAGATAAAACCTTGTTGGATACTGCTTGTTCTGGATCATTCACGCGTAATAAAGAAGAGTTTAAATGGGACCTTCTTGATCGAATCCAAGAAAATACTGAAGGATGGGAGAACGACAAAGGTAGAGTGTCAGGTATAAATTATAATTATGAATGCATTGAAACTTTTATGGATACTGATGAATATCGTAATATAAGTGCTACATATGGTCTTGACTCTCAAGTTGTTGCAAATATTTATAAAGCCTTTGCCTCTCATTTTGAATTGCCTAGGAAGAATTTTGATAAGTATCATGAACCATATAAAGATAAAACTGATTCACCTAAAGGTAAATGTATTGAAATTAAAACTGTTGATCATGTTCTTCCTGAAGCTTATATTGAAAAAACTCCTTTCCCTGCTAAAATGAAGGAGTATTCTGTTATAACTAGTGTAGTTAATAAAAGTGCAAAGAAACCCATAGAACCTGAAGAACAAATAAAAGTTGAACCTGTTGCAATAGTTAAAGATCTTGTTACTGAAAATGTGGAAGATGGTCATATTATTTTTTGTGAAGATGCTTCTAATATTGTTTCGCATCCTAATAAGTCTATGAAAGCCAGTGTTCCTGTGCTCTCTGTTCGAATTGGTGATCATTGCTATTATGGTTTATGCGACATTGGTGCAAGTATTAGTGCCATTCCTTATGAGATCTACACAGAAATTATGCATGAAATTGGTTCTTGTGAACTTGAAGATATTGATGTGGTTATTCGGCTAGCTAATAGAGAAACTATCTCTCCCATTGGTATTGTTCGAGATGTTGAAGTTCTATGTGGTAAGATTAAATATCCTGCTGACTTTTTGGTACTTGGTTCTGCTGCTAGTAAGTCTTGTCCTATTATTTTTGGTAGACCTTTTCTAAATACATGTGGAGCTATTATAGATTGCAAGAAAGAGAATTTTTTTACTAAATTTGCTGGTGAATCTTATGAGTTTAATTTCTCTAAATTTGCCAAAACTCCTTATAAAGCTGATTTGCCTAATGATGATTTTAGAGTTGAACAATGTGCATCTATTGCTCTTGCTCCTAGTAATCCTTTGCAGCAACATTTGGAGAATAGTGAGAGTGAAGTTTTTAGGGAAGAAAGGGATGAGCTTGATGAAATTTTCCTTCGTCAACCTATTCTTAAACATGACTTACCGGTTGAAGATTTAGGCGTAACACCACCACCAAAGGAAGATCATGTATTTGATTTGAAACCATTACCTGATAATCTTAAGTATGCTTATATTGATGATAAGAAAACATATCCTGTTATTATTAGTGCTAAGCTTTCAGATATCGAGGAAGAAAGGTTATTGGAAATATTGAAGAAACACCGAGGAGCTATTGGCTATACTCTTGATGACTTGAAGGGGATTTCTCCTGCTATTTGCCAACATGCTATTAATATAGAAGATGGTGCAAAACCTGTTGTTGAACATCAGCGTCGTCTAATTCCCAAGATGAAGGATGTGGTAAGAAATGAGGTATTAAAACTTCTTGAAGCAGGTATTATATATCCTATTGCTGATAGTAGATGGGTTAGTCCTGTGCATTGTGTTCCTAAGAAAGGAGGTATAACTGTTGTGCCTAATGATAATGATGAGCTTATTCCTCAAAGAGTAGTTGTAGGGTATAGAATGTGCATTGATTTTCGAAAAGTTAATAAAGTTACTAAGAAAGATCATTACCCTTTACCTTTTATTGATCAAATGTTAGAAAGGTTGTCTAAAAATACTCATTTCTGTTTTCTTGATGGATATTCTGGGTTTTCACAAATTGCTGTTAGAGCTAAAGATCAAGAGAAAACCACTTTCACTTGTCCCTATGGAACTTATGCTTATAGGCGCATGCCTTTCGGTTTATGTAATGCTCCTGCTACTTTTCAAAGATGCATGTCTGCTATTTTTTATGGCTTTTGTGAAAAGATTGTTGAGGTATTCATGGATGATTTTTCTGTCTATGGAACTTCTTTTGATAATTGCTTGCGAAACCTTGATAAAGTTTTACAGAGATGTGAAGAAACTAACCTTGTTCTTAATTGGGAGAAATGCCACTTTATGGTTAATGAAGGAATTGTATTGGGACATAAAATTTCTGAAAGAGGTATTGAAGTTGATAGAGCTAAAGTTGAAGCAATTGAGAAGATGCCCTATCCTAGGGATGTTAAAGGTATTCGTAGTATTCTTGGTCATGCTGGTTTTTATAGGAGGTTTATTAAAGATTTCTCTAAAATTTCAAAGCCTCTTACTAATCTTCTTCAAAAGGATGTACCTTTCGTTTTTGATGATGATTGTAAGAAAGCCTTTGAAACTCTAAAGGAAGTCTTAACAACTGCTCCTATAGTTGAACCTCCTGATTGGAATTTGCCTTTTGAAATTATGTGTGATGCTAGTGATTTTACTGGTGCTGTCCTTGGACAGCGAGTAGATAAAAAATTGAATGTTATTCATTATGTTAGTAAAACCCTAGATGCTGCTCAAAGAAATTATGCTACAACTGAGAAAGAGTTATTAGCAGTAGTTTTTGCATGTGACAAGTTTAGACCCTATATTGTTGATTCAAAAGTCATAATTCATACTGATCATGCTGCAATTATGTACCTTATGGAAAAGAAAGATGCTAAGCCAAGGCTTATTAGATGGGTCCTTCTTTTGCAAGAATTTGATTTACATATTGTAGATAGGAAAGGTGCTGATAATCCTGTTGCTGATAATTTGTCTAGATTGAAAAATATTACTTATGATCTTCTTCCTGTTAATGATGGTTTTCCAAATGAACAATTGGCTGCAATTAAGGTGAGCTCGCGAGAGAGCCCTTGGTATGCTGATTATGCTAACTTTATTGTTTCGAAGTATTTGCCTCCAACCTTTTCAGCTCAGCAAAGGAGAAAATTCTTTTATGATTTGAGGCATTATTTTTGGGATGACCCACACTTATATAAAGAAGGAGTGGATGGTATTATGCGAAGATGTGTCCCAGAATATGAACAACAAGAGATATTGAGTAAATGCCATGGTAGTGTTTATGGAGGACATCACGGAGATAGAACCGCACAAAAGGTTCTACAATCAGGTTTTATTGGCCAACACTTTTCAAGGATGCAAGGAAGTTTATCTTATCTTGTGATGAATGTCAAAGAGTTGGTAATATCTCTAGACGCAATGAAATGCCTATGAATTATACTCTTGTTATTGAACCATTTGATTGTTGGGGATTCGACTTCATGGGTCCTTTCCCTTCTTCAGAAGGTAACACTCATATACTTGTCGCTGTTGATTATGTTACTAAATGGGTAGAAGCTATACCTACAAAAAGTGCTGATGGTGAGACCTCTATAAAAATGCTTGTAGATGTTATATTTCCTAGATTTGGAGTACCTAGATATATTATGACTGATGGAGGTTCTCATTTTATTCATGGTGGTTTTAGAAAAACTCTTGCCAAATATGGTATTAATCATAGAATTGCTTCAGCTTATCATCCTCAAACTAGTGGGCAAGTAGAATTATCGAATAGAGAAATTAAAGCTATTTTGGGAAAGACTGTTAATAAATCTAGAAAGAATTGGGCTAGTAAATTAAAGGAAGCATTGTGGGCTTATAGAACTGCATATCTATACCTAATAATAAAAGCAAAAGGGCTTCTTGTTGGTCTGTCAGAAATTGCCCCTGTTTTTCGCTGAAATTACACATCCTGCCACCGCCAAGTTAAAATAACGTTTAGTCTGTGTGCTGAGCCGAGCTTCGGCGGTACGTACGTGAGCCAAGGCCCGTCGATGCCAACAAAGTTCTGTGGCCCATCTACTGGTGGCCCGGCCCAATAGGTGCCTCAAGCGGTTCCACTTGTTCTACACGAGCGCAACAAGAGCGCTCCGCCACGGGCCGGACTCCTCAGGCTGGACACGATTCATGCAGAGTAGAAACCTTGATCGATCCAAACACGAACTTGATCGATCCAAACACGAACTCGATCGAGTCAATGGCCTACATATAAACCGCCGAGGACACCATCGATTCAATTTACGCCGGTGCCGAGAAGCGGAACGGGCGATCCAGCGGCGACTCGCCGAAGTTCGCTGGCCACGAAACCAAGCTTTCCGTCGGCAAGGATGCCGCTCACCGGAGTTTATGCCTCACCAAAGTGGCCGGCGGCCAAAGTCTAGATCATTGGCAGATGCGTGGCCTTTGCTATGCGCCTGCGCCTGACTCGATCAGCTCAATGACGAGGACGGTCGCTGACATTGTCTCTGCTGCTCCACGGCTCGCCAGCCGGCCGGAATCCGAAGAAACGACGCCCGCGGCCGCGACTAGGCGAGCGTTTCTCACATGTGCAAGCTAGATGGTTTGGCGATCGGTTGGGAGCTATTTTCTATCGGACGATTGATGGATTGCCCAGCGACAACCATCAGGATACATCGCTGCTACCTCCACATGACGCGAGACTAGCGGCCCAGCAGTCTGGCCTGGTTCGTGCTTGCTTCAGCAGAGATGAAGCAGGCGATCCACATCTCGTACAACAGGTCCGCTCCTAGCTTCTCCGGCCCCAATTCAGGGTCTCGTAGTCACCAAAGAACCAGGGCAGTTTCTCGTCGAAGTCAATAGCACCCTCGGGAGGGGCGATTCAGAGCAGCCGCCATGGTGGTGGTTGTGTGCAAGAGGCCATTGCATCAAAAGATAATTGTATCAGTTGGCGTATGTGATAAAATGCACTTGCAGAACCATGAGCTGAAGTTACATGGAAGAGACCATCGGAAGAGATCACCATATATTTCAGCAACAATTTTATATGTTGGTAATGTTGTTGTGCCGTTGTGGTGCCCTTAGATCATCAGATAGCTAGAGACAGTTCATCACTTCAATGAGTACTATATGGGATCCTCAACATGAAACAATGAGCTCCAAACGGCGATGCGGCCTGATACTGTAATAATTAATCCTTATGTGTGCAGACCGGATTGATTTTACTACCTTCTTCTTTATTTCGTTTGATTCTGAAATACTTCTTGCAAAACTGGTCCAAGCTATCTCTTTATTGTATTCTTTCCGAAATGTATATCTGTGGATCTGTAAATGAAGAATTCCTATTTGTATATCTGAGAAGCTACAAATGCAAATAAGAAATTCAGTAGTGCATATTTTGGTGTAGTGCTACAATAGGTGGACTACACTAATGGAGTAATGGTGGTTGACCAAAAGTTGTGGAATAATTAGAAGAGGTTCGGAGCGGTGGCAAGAATTAGCAGCTGCAAACAAGAATACCCGTTCTCTCTCTCTCCAGCTTACCTCCAGTAGCATTTGAGTATAAATAAATACTTTAGTACTACCTCCATCCAAAAATAAATGACTCAACTTTTTTTTAGATACATATGTTTCTATAACTAAAATATATCTAGGTACATTCGAATGTAGACAAAACTAAGAAACTTATTTTTAGATGGAGGAGTATTTATGAAAATGGCTTTCCGTTTGGTTTGTTTAAGCTAGATTGTCAGCAGTAATGCAAACCTCACATGTCGTAACAAAAAAATATAGAAAGGGACATATTTGATTAGATAAAATTATAGAAATACATTGTCGGGCAAAAATTGAATTAAACTGAACCGTTACCACAATATTATGCGTGTAATAGCTCTAAATTAGTTTGGATTTATATCTTTCGAAATTTAAGGATGACAACAACCGTCATTACAAGTGTGCGATATTATCAGTTGGCGCAGTGTGTGACTCACAATATTTGTAGGATTGATTATGTGCCATGAAAAGAGGAAAATGTGACCACCATCTACTATCATGAGATTCTCCCAGAATGCATGATCAGGACAAAGGTTGAGATGTCCGACGTGACCAAAGGGCATAGGTGATGCCTGAGCAACCAGAATACCGCCACAACTGTAGAATGTCAAAGATATCTTCCGGTGCAACGCACGGGCAGTCTTCCTAGTAAAAACCCTATGGGAATGTCTCCTTATAAAATGGTTTATGGAAAAGCTTGTCATTTACCTTTAGAACTAGAGCACAAAGCTTATTGGGCTGTAAGAGAACTTAATAAAGATTTTAAACTTGCCGGTAAAAAGAGGTTGCTACAATTGAGTTCTTTAGATGAATGGAGAAGTGAAGCTTATGAAAATGCTAAACTTTTTAAGGATAAAGTTAAGAAGTGGCATGATAGAAGAATTATTAAAAGAGAATTTAATGTTGGAGATAAAGTCCTATTGTATCGGTCTCGTCTCAGATTTTTTGCAGGGAAATTACTCTCAAAATGGGAAGGACCATATGTTATTGATGAGGTATATCGTTCAGGGGCAATAAAAATTAGCTCTTTGGAAGGTAACGCCACACAAGTAGTGAATGGACAAAGACTCAAGCATTATATTTCTGGAGATTCTTATAATGAAGATATTGATGTTATTCAAGTGATAACTCCGGAAGCTTTCATCAAAGATCAAATTGACAGTTCTGCAGAGTCCGACTTTGAATAGGTAACAGTTTTAGTAATAAAAAGTCCGCGTTTAGCTTTCCGAACAATATTTCTGCTGTTTTTGGAAAATATAAAAAATTACGAGATCGAAACGGAGTGGAGGAGACGCGCGAGGGCCCGTCACCATAGGCCGGCGCGGGCCCCACCCTGGCCGCGCCGCCCTATGGTGACAGCCCCTCGGCGTCCCGTTTCCACTCGTTTTCGTCTGGAACCTTCCTTTTGTCGTAAAAATATTTGCTATATAATCCCCCGGACCCCTGAGGTCCGTATATCGTTTTCTCGTCGTGTTTTGTTTCGAGCTGTTTTCTGCCATATTTGTTTTTGATCTAGAAGCACCATGGTCTCCAACAACAAAGACAAGGAACCTTGGGAAGAGGAGATGGATGAAGGGGTCAATAAGGGAGTGAAGAAGATAGCATCAGCAAAAAGAGAGCGGGAAGCTATGGAGAGTAAGCCAATCTTGGTGGGATCGGTTAACACTGGGCGTTCTTTTTCTCATAACTTGCAGGGACTTCTTCCGCCTGCTCTTAGCCTCGACTCTTTCCCTTGTGTGGAGGAAGCAATACGGGTTACCGATGAGTTTTGTGATCAATATCGTGCTCTAAGAAGGGAAGTGGAGATACTTCAGGAGGAGAACCAGCGACTTCGCAGAATGCTGGAATATTACTCGATTCCCATCACAAGGCCGCCACCGCCACATTCGGATAACAATGAATCTCTTCGAGTTTTAGTGCAGAACTGCCAAACTGAGAAGCTGAGGCTGAAGGAGATCCTTAAGAAGCGCGAGAAGAATCCATCACCATCACCGCCGAAGGAGTAATTCATCATCGGTATTGGCATCCCCTTGGTTTGTTCCAAGCTTGGGGAGTGCCGCGGTATCACATCATCACTATCTTTATCTTTTACTATCAAGTAGAGTCATATCATGAGTAGGGAAGTTATCATATAGAATAGTTTGCAGTGTGGAAGTATCTCTCCCTTAGTTGGTTATCTATGTATCCGTTGGTGTGAGTTATCGTTATGGAATATTAATGAGAAGTCTTATCATTTACTTTTTGCACACCTTATTTTAGTTTGCAATCTCTATTATATGATCACTCTTGACATTAGTATTGATATCACTTTGGGAGCATCAAGTAAATCTATTTGGTTTTGGCAAACTTAGCATTGGTCAAATAGCAACAACACCTTGATGTTTAAATAGAAAAGGGAAATACATGTAGATATAGTACTTTATTATCTTTCTGCCAATGAGTTTAGTATTCTGAAGTTAAAATTGCTTGTGCTTATGAGAAAGATGCATGATTGTTTCTATCACATGTATATTTGTTTGTTTCCCTCAACCTTTATGCTTGCTATCAAACCTTGCTAGCCAAAAACCTGTATTGAGAGGGAATACTTCTCATGCATCCATAACCTTAGACCAAACCCATGCCATTTGTGTCCACCATAACTACCTACTATGTGGTATTTTGCGCCACTCCAAGTAAATACTTCATGTTCTACCTTTAAATAATTCAAACTATATTACTCCTTATTTGTGTCAATGTTTTATAGCTCATGAGGAAGTATGTGGTGTTTTATCTTTCAATCTTGTTGGGCGGACTTTCACCAATGGACTAGTGGCACATCCGCTTATCCAATAATTTGCAATAAGAGCTGGCAACGGGGTTCCCAGCCCCAATTAATAACCTTCATTAATAATTCTCTTCACATGTTTTGCCCTGATTTATCAGTAAGCAATTTAATTTTGCAATAGACACTCCTCCATGGTATGTGAATGTTGGAAGGCACCCGAGGATTCGGTTAGCCATGGCTTGTGAAAGCAAAGGTTGGGGGGAGTGTCATCCATAATAAAACTAAAATACATGTGTAAACAAAAGAGAAGGGGATGATCTACCTTGCTGGTAGAGATAACGTCCTTCATGGGAGCCGCTCTTGGAAAGTCTGTTTGGCAAGGGGGTTAGAGTACCCACTACCATTCGTTGACAACAACAAACACCGCTCAAAATCTTACTTTATGCTCTTTATATGATTTCAAAACTTGAAAAGCTCTAGCACATGATTTAATCCTGCTTCCCTCTGCGAAGGGCCTATCTTTTACTTTATGTTGAGTCAGTAAACCTATTTCCCTCTATCTTAAGCAAGCAATTGAGTTGTTGTGAACCAACCCTTTATGCTATGATTCAGTTAATCATGTCTTTTATGCTTTCTTGTTTAGTACAAATTTTATCTGAATGAATATGACTTTGAAAGTTATCAATGATTATGAGAAGATTGTTATGATTGAGGATGAAAGCCCTGCTATATAAATTCTAATATGAAAGCTTTGCTTAGAAGATAAGTGCAATCCTTTAGTAGTTCTCTGACCAAGAACAAAGTTTGCCATAACCGTTTATGATTTCCTATGCACCTCTATTTGTGATTTCTCTTTACTTATTTCAAGATGAGTTATATGAAGAGAATGTTTACTAGAATATCTTGTGTGAATCAATATGATGCTTCTTGTCCGTATTTCATTTATCGACTCTTCACTTCATAAACATGTGGTCTTGTTTATTGAGCTCAGTTTCGCTTGGGGACAAGCGAGGTCTAAGCTTGGGGGAGTTGATACGTCCATTTTGCATCACTATTTTATATCATAATTTGTTGTTATTCATTGATATATTTCATATTTAGAGATGATACTTATGTTATTTCATCTATTTTGCATGTTTCATGATCATTGGAGAATTATTCACCGGAGTCAGGATTCTGCTGGAAAAAGCACCGTCAGACACCATATTTCTGAAGATCAACAATTGACGGAAGTTATACGAAAAATCCTATTTTTCAGAAGGCGAAGGGAGCCAAAAGGAGGGGCCGAGAGGGGCCACCATGGGCCCCCATAGGCCGGCGCGGGACCAGGCCTGGCCGCGCCGCCTTGTGGGGAGGGGCCCACAGCCCCTCGGCCGTCTCTCCTTCGCGTACTTCTTCGTCCCGAAAACCTAAGCCCAGGGAGTTACGGAGAATTGAGCCGCCTCTGCGGGGCGGAGAAACACCGAGAGAGAAAGAGCTCTCCGGCGGGCAGGAATCCGCCGGGGAAATTCCCTCCCGGAGGGGGAAATCGACGCCATCGCCATCGTCATCGAGCTGGACATCATCGCCATCATCATCACCATCATCTCCATCATCTACACCGCCATCTCCACCGCTGCATCTCGTCACCGCTGTAACGATTTGGGTTGGATCTTGATTGTTTGATAGGGGAAACTCTTCCGGTGTTGATTACTACTTGTTATTGATGCTATTGAGTGAAACCATTGAGCCAAGGTTTATGTTCAGATTGTTATTCATCATTATATCACCTCTGATCATGTTCCATATGATGTCTCGTGAGTAGTTCGTTTAGTTCTTGAGGACATGGGTGAAGTCTAAATGTTAGTAGTGAATTATTGTTGAGTAGTATTCAATGTTATGATATTTAAGTTGTGGTGTTACTCTTCTAGTGGTGTCATGTGAACGTCGACTACATGATACTTCACCTTTATGGGCCTAGGGGAGTGCATCTTGTATTCGTTTGCTAATTGTGGGGTTGCCGGAGTGACAACAACCTAAACCCCCGTTAGTATATCGGTGCAGGAGGGATAGCAGGATCTCAGAGTTTAAGGTTGTGGTTAGATTTATCTTAATTACTTTCTTGTATTTGCGGATGCTTGCAAGGGGTATAATCACAAGTATGTATTAGTCCTAGGAAGGCGGTGCATTAGCATAGGTTCACCCACACAACACTTATCAAAACAATGAAGATTAATCAACCGTATGAAGCGAAAGCACTAGACTAAAATCCCGTGTGTCCTCAAGAACGTTTGGTCATTATAAGTAAACAAACCGGCTTGTCCTTTGTGCTAAAAAGGATTGGGCCACTCGCTGCAATTATTTTCTGCATTTTATTTACTTGTACTTTATTTACCTGCTATATCAAAACCCCCTGAAAACTTGTCTCCGTGAGCATTTACAGTGAATCCTTCATCGAAACTGCTTGTCAACACCTTCTGCTCCTCGTTGGGTTCGACACTCTTATTTATCAAAAGTACTACGATACACCCCTATACTTGTGGGTCATCAGACACCTCTAGTGAACTGTGGACCCCGGTCCATTCTTTTACATCTGAATACATTCTACTGTTCTTTGCAAACAAACACCATCTTCCACTCGATACGTTTAATCCTTTGTTTTCAGCAAGCCGGTGAGATTGACAACCTCACTATTACGTTGGGGCAAAGTACTTTGATTGTGTTGTGCAGGTTCCACGTTGGCGCCGGTTTCACCGGTGTTGCGCCGCACTACACTCCTCCCCCAACAACCTTCACGTGCTTCTTGGCTCCTACTGGTTCGATAACCTTGGTTTCATACTGAGGGAAACTTGCTTCTATACGCATCATACCTTCCACTTGGGGTTCCCAACGGACGTGTGCATCTATGCGTATCAAGCTAAATTTCTGGCGCCGTTGCCGGGGAGATCAAGACACGCTGCAAGGGGAGTCTCCACTTCCAATCTCTTTACTTTGTTTTTGTCTTGCTTTACTTTATTTTTATTTACTGTCTTGTTTGCTTCATATTAAAAACACAAAAAAATTAGTTGCTTTACTTTCTGTCTTGTTTACTAGCTCTATATCAAAAACACAAAAAAATTAGTTACTTGTCTTTACTTTATTTGCCTAGTTTACTTTTACTACTGCTATAATGGGTACTCCTGAAAATACTAAGTTGTGTGATTTCACTAGCACAAATAATAATGATTTTATATGTACTCCTATTGCTCCACCTGCTACTACAGCAGAATTCTATGAAATTAAACCTGCTTTAGAATCTTGTTATGAGAGAGCAATTTTCTGTGTTAGTACTGATGATGCTGCTGCCCATCTTAATAATGTTGTTGAACTTTGTGAAATGCAAAAGTATAAGGATATAGATGGTGATATTATAAAACTGAAATTGTTTCCTTTCTCATTAAGAGGAAGAGCTAAAGATTGGTTGCTTTCTTTGCCTAAAAATAGTATTGATTCATGGACTAAATGTAAAGATTCTTTTATTAGTAAATATTATCCTCCTGCTAAGATTATATCTTTGAGAAGTAGCATAATGAATTTTAAACAATTTGATAATGAACATGTTGCTCAAGCATGGGAGAGAATGAAATCTTTGGTAAAGAATTTCCCAACCCATGGACTGACTACTTGGATGATCATCCAAACCTTTTATGCAGGATTGAATTTTTCCTCGAGGAACCTATTGGATTCAGCTGCTGGAGGTACTTTTATGTCCATCACCCTGGGCGCCGCAACTAAATTACTTGATGATATGATGATCAATTACTCTGAATGGCACACTGAAAGAACTCCTCAAGGTAAGAAGGTAAATTATGTTGAAGAAACCTCTTCTTTGGGTGATAAGATTGATGCTATTATGTATATGCTTGCAAATGGTAGATCTCATATTGATCCTAATAATGTTCCTTTAGCTTCATTGGTTGCTCAAGAAGAAAATGTTGATGTGAATTTCATTAAGAACAATAATTTCAACAACAATGCTTATAGGAATAATTATGGTAACAACAACTATAGGCCATATCCTTCTAATAATGGTAATGGTTATGGTAATTCTTATGGTAATTCTTACAACAATAATAAGAGTGTACCCTCTGGTCTTGAAGTCATGCTTAAAGAATTTATTAGTACACAAACTGCTTTAATAAAACTGTTGAAGAAAAGCTTGGTAAAATTGATGTTCTTGCTTCTAAGGTTGATAGTCTTGCTCTTGATGTTGATCTTTTAAAATTGAAAGTTATGCCTGAGGAAGTTAAAGATGCTAGGTTTGCTAAAACAAATGCCATCCAAGTTCGAATTAATGATAATATTAGAATGTTGGCTGAATTGCATGCTAGGTGGGATAGAGAAGAAAAAGAAAAACTTGCTAAAGAGAATAATGTAGCTAAAGTATGGACTATTACCACCACTAGTAATGTTGATTCTTCACATGTTGCTACACCTCCTACTATCAGTGGTAAAATAATTGGTGTTGGCAATGTTTCTACTCCTAGTGCAAAGCGTACAAAACTGCCTGAAACTGCTGTTTGTGATAAAACTGCTGAAATTTTTCAAAATATTGGTGACAATGATTCCATTGCTGTAGAACATAATGGTTTAGATTTTGATGATTGTCATATTACTGAAGTTATAAAGTTCTTACAAAAACTTGCTAGAAGTCCCAATGCTAGTGCTATAAATTTAGCCTTTACAAAACATATTACAAATGCTCTCATTAAAGCTAGGGAAGAGAAATTAAAACTTGAAGCTTCTATTCCTAGGAAGTTAGAAGATGGTTGGGAGCCCATCATTAAGATGAAATTCAATGACTTTGAGTGTAATGCTTTATGTGATCTTGGTGCAAGTATTTCTGTTATGCCTAAAAAGATTTATGATATGCTTGACTTGCCACCATTGAAGAATTGTTATTTAGATGTTAATCTTGCCGATAATGTTAAAAAGAAACCTTTGGGGAGGATTGATAATGTGCATTATGGTTAACAATAACCTTGTCCCCGTTGATTTTGTTGTCTTGGATATCGAATGCAATGCATCTTGTCCTATTGTGTTGGGAAGACCTTTTCTTCGAACCGTTGGTGCCGTTATTGATATGAAGGAAGGTAATATTAAATATAAATTTCCTCTCAAGAAAGGTATGGAACACTTACCTAGAAAGAGAATGAAGTTGCCTTTTGATTCTATTATTAGAACAAGCTATGATGTTGATGCTTCTTCTCTTGATGTTACTTGATTTGCACTTTCTGCGCCTAGCTGAAAGGCGTTAAAGAAAAGCACTTCTTGGAAGATAACCCATGTTTCATTTTATTTACTGTATTGTTGAGTCTTGGAAGTTGTTTACTACTATATCAACCTCTCCTTATCATGTTTTTGTGCCAAGTAAAATTTCTATGTTAAAGTTGATGCTATATTTGGGATTGCTGCGCAGAAACATCATTGCTGTCTGTCACGAATTCTCGCAGGGCTCTCTGTAAAAAAAATCTAAAAAATCTACAAATTTACAAGCGTGATCCTCATATATGTACGCAACTTTCATTAGTTTTGAGTTTTTCCATTTGAGCAAGTTAAGTTCCCCTGCCAGATTCGTCTTTACGAACTATTCTGTTTTTGACAGATTCTGCCTTTTATTTCGCATTGTCGCTTTTGCTATGTTGAATGAGTTTATTTGTTCCATTAACTTTCAGAAGCTTTGTGCAATGTCCAGAAGTGTTAAGAATGATTGTGTCACCTCTGAATATGTGAATTTATAATTATGCACTAACCCTCTAATGAGTTTACTTGAAGTTTGTTGTGGAGGAAGTTTTCAAGGGTCAAGAGAAGATGATGATATACTATGATCAAGAAGAGTGAAAAGTCTAAGCTTGGGGATGCCCCGGTGGTTCATCCCTGCATATTTTAAGAAGACTCAAGCATCTAAGCTTGGGGATGCCCAAGACATCCCCTTCTTCATCGACAACATTATCAGGTCACTTCTAGTGAAACTATATTTTTATTCCATCACATCTTATGTTCTTTACTTGGAGCGTCGGTTTGCTTTTATTTTTGTTTTGGTTTGAATAAAGTTGGATCCCACCATCCTTATATTGGAGATATTACGCTCCGCTTTTTCATATGGAACACTTGTGTTCTTAATTGTGCTTTAATGTTCATGGCGAAGGCTGAAATTGCTTCGTTAAATTGCTATTTGGTTGGAATCAGAAAATGCTGCATATGGTTTGGAATAACTTGGCAATTGTTTGAGCTCTCATAGATCATGTTTAAGCTCTTGCATCATGTAGTTTAATCTATTAATGAAGAACTACTGTAGAGCTTGTTTAATTTGGTTTGCATGATTGGTCTCTCTAAGTCTAGATATTTTGGGTAAAGTGTTTTGAACAACAAGGAAGACAGTGTAGAGCCTTATAATGCTTGCAATATGTTCTTGTGTAAGTTTTGTTGTACCTGTTCATACTTGTGTTTGCTTCAAACAACCTTGCTAGCCCAAACCTTGTACTGAGAGGAAATGCTTCTCGTGCATCCAAACATCTTGAGCCAAAACCCATGCCATTTGTGTCCACCATATCTACCTACTATGTGGTATTTTTCTGCCATTCCAAAGTAAATTACTTGAGTGCTACCTTTAAAATTTCATTCCTTTACCTTTGCAATATATAGCTCATGGGACAAATAGCTTAAAAACTATTGTGGTGATGAATATGTAGTTATGTGTCTTAATTCTTATAAGTTGCTTGTTGAGCGGTAACCATGTTTCTGGGGACGCCATCAACTCTTTACCTTTGTTGGATATCATGTGAGATGCTATGCATGTTTGTCTTGTCTGAAGTAAGTGCGATTTCATGATCAATGGTTTGAGTATGCATATGTTAGAGAAGAACATTGGGCAGCCAACTAAAGCCATGTATCATGGTGGAAGTTTCAGTTTGGACATACAACCTCAATCTCTTATGAGAATATTAATTGTTGTTGAATGCTTAAGCATTAAAAGAGGAGTCCATTATCTGCTGTCTATGTTGTTCCGGTATGGATGTCTAAGTAGAGAATAATCAAAAGCGAGAAATCCAATGCGTGCTTTCTCCTTAGACCTTGTACAGGCGGCATAGAGGTACCCCTTTGTGACACTTGGTTGAAACATATGTTATGCGATGATAATCCGTGTTTTCCGAGCTAAGTAGGACAAGGTGCAAGCACTATTAGTACTCTATGCATGAGACTTGCAACTTGTAGGAAGTATTATGCATAGCACATATGAATTATTACTACCGTTGACAAAATTGTTTCTATGTTTTCAAAACAAAAGCTCTAGCACAAAAATAGTAATCCATGCTTCCTCTGCGAAGGGCCATTCTTTTACTTTATTGTTGAGTCAGTTTACCCACTTCTTTCTATCTTAGAAGCAAACACTTGTGTTAACTGTGTGCATTGATTCCTACATGTTTACTTATTGCACCTGTTATATTACTCTATGTTGACAAATATCCATGAGATATACATGTTACAAGTTGAAAGCAATTGCTGAAACTTAATCATCCTTTGTGTTGCTTCAATGCATTCTACTTTGAATTTATTGCTTATGAGTTAGCTCTTATGCAAGTCTTATTGATACTTGTCTTGAAAGTACTATTCATGAAAAGTTGTTCTATATGATTCATTTGTTTAGTCATTATCTTTGTTAGCAATCTTTTGTTCAGATCACTCCATTCATCTCATATGCTTTACAATAATGTTGATCAAGATTATGTTGGTAGCATGTCACTTCAGAAATTATTTGTGTTATCGTTTACCTACTCGAGGGTGAGTAGGAACTAAGCTTGGGGATGCTTGATACGTCTCAAACATATCTATAATTTCTTATGTTCCATGCTACTTTTATGACAATACTTGAATGTTTTATACATACTTTACATCATTATTATACATTTTCCCGCACTAACCTATTAACAAGATGCCGAAGCGCCAGTTGTTTTCTGCTGTTTTTGGTTTCAGAAATCCTAGTAAGGAAATATTCTCGGAATTGGACGAAATCAATGCCCAGGGTCCTATTTTTGCACGAAGCTTCCAGAAGACCGAGGGAGAAAGGAAGTGGGGCCACGAGGAGGCCAGACAATAGGGCGGCGCAGCCCCCCGCGCCCTGTGGTCCTGGGCCCCTCGCGTCGCCCCCTGACCTACCCTTTCGCCTACAAATAGCCTTCGTCGCGAGAGCCACGATACGGAAAACCTTCCAGAGACGCCGCCGTCGCGAATCCCATCTCGGGATTCGAGATCGTCCGCACCCCGCCGGAGAGGGGGAATCATCACCGGAGGGGCTCTACATCCTCATGCCCGCCTCCGGATTGATGCGTGAGTAGTTCATCCTGGACTATGGGTCCATAGCGTAGCTAGATGGTTGTCTTCTCCGCTTGTGCTATCATTGTTTAGATCTTGTGAGCTGCCTAACATGATCAAGATCATCTATTTGTAATGCTACATGTTGTGTTTGGCGAGATCCGATGAATATAGAATATTATGTCAAGTTGATTATTAATCTATCATATATGTGTTGTTTATGTTCTTGCATGCTTGCTAGTAGAGGCTCTGGCCAAGTTGATACTTGTAACTCCAAGAGGGAGTAATTATGCTCGATAGTGGGTTCATGCCTCCATTGAATCTGGGATCGTGACAGTAGGTTCTAAGGTTGTGGATGTGTTGTTGCTACTAGGGATAAAACATTGATGCTTTGTCTAAGGATATTTGTGTTGATTACATTACGCACCATACTTAATGCAATTATCTGTTGTTTACAACTTAATACTGGAAGGGGTTCGGATGATAACCTGAAGGTGGATTATTTAGGCATAGATGCATGCTGGATAGCGGTCTATGTACTTTGTCGTAATGCCCTGATTAAATCACATAGTAATCATCGTTGGTATGTATTGAATCTTTATTTGTCAATTGCCCGCCTGTAATTTGTTCACCCAGCATGTTAGTTATCTTATTGGAGAGACACCTCTAGTGAACTGTGGACCCCGGTCCATTCTTTTATATCTGAATACATTCTACTGTTTTTACTGTTCTTTGCAAACAAACACCATCTTCCACTCGATACGTTTAATCCTTTGTTTTCAGCAAGCCGGTGAGATTGACAACCTCACTGTTACGTTGGGGCAAAGTACTTTGATTGTGTTGTGCAGGTTCCACGTTGGCGCCGGTTTCACTGGTGTTGCGCCGTACTACACTCCTCCACCAACAACCTTCACGTGCTTCTTGGCTCCTACGGTTCGATAACCTTGGTTTCATACTGAGGAAAACTTGCTTCTATACGCATCATACCTTCCACTTGGGGTTCCCAACGGACGTGTGCATCTACGCGTATCAGTGGCGTGTACCGCAACACGCGTCCGCTATGCACGGCTGCAGCGTGCACCGCTACACGAGTCTAACCCTGGGACGTTTGGTGTACTCAGTTATAACCTCAGGCCTTATACAGAAATTTTATCTGTACTCAGTTTTCCCCTCGAGGACTTAGACCGGCAAGTGCAATATACTCAGTTTTACCCTCAAGTAGCTGGTCAACAGAGAGTCAACAAATGAGATTAACATAGCTAATTGAGTCATTTCATGCGCAAAAAAATCCAAAAAAATAAAAACATAGTGGCAACTACTCATGGAGTCTTCCTACGCAACCTGCCACCTAGAAAACCTTAACAAACATATATAAATCAAGTTTTACCATAAATTGCCACTTCTCAGAATCACTAGTGTAGCTATGAAGATGCATGGTTTTCCACCCAAACCCCTTTGCAAAACATCTTTCCCAAAACATAGTTTGTCTAAATGATGCCATAATTGTCACACTCATGTATATTTGAATTGCAAATAATTTGATGTAGCCCAATATGAATTATATTGTACAAAACACACATTTTTCATTTTGTAATTCTTTTGTTTGAATCCCTTAGTCTATTTACTATTTATGTGCCCTTGGATTATGTACTACTCAGTTTTGCCCCAAGAGGAAGGTATGATGCGCACAGTGGCAAGTTTTCCCTCAGAAAGAAACCAAGGTTTATCGAACCAGGAGGAGCCAAGAAGCACGTTGAAGGTTGATGGCGGCGGATGTAGTGCGGCGCAACACCAGGGATTCCTACGCCAACGTGAACCCGCACAACACAAACAAAGTACTTTGCCCCAACGAAACAGTGAGGTTGTCAATCTCACCGGCTTGCCGTAACAAAGGATTAACCGTATTGTGTGGAAGATGATTGTTTGCAAGAAAACAGAAAAAAAGTATTGCAGTAGATTGTATGCGATGTAAAGAATAGGACCGGGGTCCACAGTTCACTAGAGGTGTCTCTCCCATAAGATAAAAGCATGTTGGGTGAACAAATTACAGTCGGGCAATTGACAAATAGAAAAGGGCATAACAATGCATATACATGATATGATAAATATAGTGAGATTTAATTGGGCATTACGACAAAGTACATAGACCGCCATCCAACCGCATCTATGCCTAAAAAGTCCACCTTCAGGTTATCATCCGAACCCCATCCAGTATTAAGTTGCAAAGCAACAGACAATTGCATTAAGTATGGTGCGTAATGTAATCAACAACTACATCCTTAGACATAGAATCAATGTTTTATCCCTAGTGGCAACAACACAACACAACCTTAGAACTTTCTGTCACTGTCCCAGGTATCAATGAAGGCATGAACCCACTAACGAGCATAAATACTCCTCTTGGAGTTAAGAGTAAAAACTTGGCCAGAGCCTCTACTAATAACGAGAGCATGCAAGATCATAAACAACACATAAGTAATAGATTGATAATCACCATAACATAGTATTCTCTATCCATCGGATCCCGACAAACACAACATATAGAATTACGGATAGATGATCTTGATCATGTTAGGCAGCTCACAAGATCCAACAATGAAGCACATGAGGAGAAGACGACCATCTAGCTACCGCTATGGACCCATAGTCCAGGGGTGAACTACTCACTCATCACTCCGAGGCGATCATGGCGATGAAGAGTACTCCGGGAGATGAATCCCCTCTCCGGCAGGGTGCCGGAGGCGATCTCCCGAATCCCGAGATGGGATTCGCGGCGGCGGCGTCTCTGGAAGGTTTTCCGTATCGTGGCTCTCGGTACGGGGGTTTCGACGGAGGCTTTACAGGCGGAAGGGCAAGTAAAGAGGCGGCACGAGGGCCCAGACGACAGGCCGGCGCGGCCGGGCCCGGGCCGCGCCGCCCGATGTCCGCCACCTCGTGGCCCCACTTCGACTCTCCTTCGGTCTTCTGGAAGCTTCGTGCAAATAGGACCCCGGGCATTGATTTCGGCCCATTCCGAGAATATTTCCTTACTAGGATTTCTGAAACCAAAACAGCAGAAACACAGAACTGGTTCTTCGCATCTTGTTAATAGGTTAGTTCCAAAATGCGTAAATACGACATATAATGTGTAAAACATGTAGATATCATCAATAATGTAGCATGGAACATAAGAAATTATCGATACGTTGGAGACGTATCAGCATCCCCAAGCTTAGTTCTGCTCGTCCCGAGCAGGTAAAACGATAACAAAGATAATTTCTGAAGTGACATGCCATCATAATCTTGATCATACTATTTGTAAACATATGTAATGAATGCAGCGATCAAAACAATGGTAATGACATGAGTAAACAAATGAATCATAGAGCAAAGACTTTTCATGAATAGTACTTCAAGACAAGCATCAATAAGTCTTGCATAAGAGTTAACTCATAAAGCAATAAATCAAAGTAAAGGTATTGAAGCAACACAAAGGAAGATTAAGTTTCAGCGGTTGCTTTCAACTTATAACATTTATATCTCATGGATAGTGTCAATATAAAGTAATATAACAAGTGCAATATGCAAGTATGTAGGAATCAATGCACAGTTCACACAAGTGTTTGCTTCTTGAGGTGGAGAGAGATAGGTAAACTGACTCAACAATAAAAGTAAAAGAAAGGTCCTTCAAAGAGGAAAGCATCGATTCTGTATTTGTGCTAGAGCTTTTATTTTGAAAACATGAAACAATTTTGTCAACGGTAGTAATAAAGCATATGAGTTATGTAAATTATATCTTACAAGTTGCAAGCCTCATGCATAGTATACTAATAGTGCCCGCAACTTGTCCTACTTAGCTTGGACTACCGGATCTTCGCAATACACATGTTTCAACCAAGTGTCACAAAGGGGTACCTCCATGCCGCCCGTTGATGACCCACAAGTATAGGGGGTGTATCGTAGTATCTTCGATAAGTAAGAATGTCGATCCCAACGAGGAGCAGAAGGTGTTGACAAGTAGTTTCGATGAAGGATTCACTGTAAATGCTCACAGACAAGTATTCAAGGGGTTTTGATGTAACAGATGAATAAAGTACGAGTAAGTAAAATGCGAGAGAAATAATTGCAGCGAGTGGCCCAATCCTTTTTAGCACAAAGGACAAGCCGGTTTGTTTACTTATAATGACCAAACGTTCTTGAGGACACACGGGGATTTTAGTCTAGTGCTTTCGCTTCATGTGGCTAAATAATCTTCATTGTTTTGATAAGTGTTGTGTGGGTGAACCTATGCTAATGCACCGCCTTCCTAGGACTAATACATACTTGTGATTATACCCCTTGCAAGCGTCCGCAACTACAAGAAAGTAATTAAGATAAATCTAACCACAGCCTTAAACTCTGAGATCCTGCGATCCCTCTTGCATCGATATACTAACGGGGGCTCAGGTTTCTGTCACTCCGGCAACCCCGCAATTAGCAACCGAATACAAGATGCACTCCCCAGGCCCATAAATGGTGAAGTATCGTGTAGTCGACGTTCACACGACACCACTAGAAGAATGACACCACAACTTAAATATCATAACATTGAATATTACTCAACCATAATTCACTACTAGCATTTAGACTTCACCCATGTCCTCAAGAACTAAACGAACTACTCACGAGACATCATATGGAATACAATCAGAGGTGATATGATGATGAATAACAATCTGAACATAAACCTTGGCTCAATGGTTTCACTCAATAGCATCAATAACAAGTAGAGATTAACACCGGGAGAGTTTCCCCTATCAAACAATCAAGATCCAACCCAAATTGTTACAGCGGTGACGAGGTGCAGCGGTGGTGATGGCGGTGTAGACGGTGGAGATGATGATGATGATGATGATGATGATGATGGAGATGATGTCCAGCTCGATGACGATGGCGATGGCGTCGATTTCCCCCTCCGGGAGGGAATTTCCGGCGGATTCCTGCCCGCCGGAGAGCTCTTTCTCTCTGGTGTTCTCCGCCCCAGAGGCGGCTGTAACTCTTCGTGAGGTACCCCTGTGGCTTAGGTTTTCGGGACGAAGGAGTACGCGAAGAGAAGGAGGCGAAAGGGGCTGTGGGCCCCCACACCACAAGGTGGCGTGGCCAGGCCATGGGCCACGCCGCCCATGGTCCGGGCCCACCTTGGGTCCACTCCCCCTTCTGGCTTCCTTCGTCATCTGGAAAAATAGGATTTTTGGTATAATTTCCTTCCATAGTTGATCTTCCAAAATATTGTGTTCTGGCGGTGCTTTTTCCAGCAGAATCCTGGCTCCGGTGCTCGATCCTCCAATAATGATGAAACATGCAAAATAGATGAAATAACATAAGTATTGTGTCCCAATATGAAATATATCAATGAATAACAGCAAATTATGATACAAAATAGTGATGCAAATTGGACGTATCAACTCCCCCCAAGCTTAGACCTCGCTTGTCCCCAAGCGAAACTGAGCTCGATAAACAAGACCACATGTTTATGGAGTAAAGAGTCGATAAATAAAATACGGACAAGAAGCATCATACTCATTCACACAAGACATTATAGTAAACAACTTCCTCATATAACTCATCTTGAAATAAGTAAAGAGAAATCACAAGTAAAGGTGCATAAGAAATCATAGTTGGTGATGGCAAACTTTGTTCTTGGTCGAGAACTACTAACGGATTGTACTTCTAAGCAAAGCTTTCATATTAGAATTTATAGCTGGGCTTTCATATTCAATCATAACAATCTCCTCATAATCATTGATAACTTCAAAGTCATATTCATTCGATAAAATTTGTACTAAACAAGAAAGTATAAAAGACATGATTAACTGAATCATAGCATAAATGGTTGGTTCACAACAACTCAATTGCTTGCTTGAGATAGAGGGAAATAGGTTTACTGACTCAACATAAAAGTAAAAGATAGGTCCTTCGCAGAGGGAAGCAGGGATTAAATCATGTGCTAGAGCTTTTCAAGTTTTGAAATCATATAAAGAGCATAAAAGTAAGATTTTGAGAGGTGTTTGTTGTTGTCAACGAATGGTAGCGGGCACTCTAACCCCCTTGCCAAACGAACCTTCCAAGAGCGGCTCCCATGAGGGACGGCATCTCTACCAGCAAGGTAGATCATCCCCCTTCTCTTTTGTTTACACATGTATTTTAGTTTTATTAAGGATGACACTCCCCCAACCTTGGCTTTCTCAATCCATGGCTAACCGAATCCTCGGGTGCCTTCCAACATTCACATACCATGGAGGAGTGTCTATTGCAAAATTAAGTTGCTTACTGATAAATCAGGGCAAAACATGTGAAGAGAATTATTAATGAAAGTTATTAATTGGGGCTGGGAACCCCGGCTCTTATTGCAAAATTATTGGATAAGCGGATGTGCCACTAGTCCATTGGTGAAAGTCCGCCCAACAAGATTGAAAGATAAAACACCACATACTTCCTCATGAGCTATAAAACATTGACACAAATAAGGAGTAGTATAGTTTGAATTATTTAAAGGTAGCACATGAAGTATTTACTTGGAATGGCAGAAAATACCATGTAGTAGGTAGGTATGGTGGACACAAATGGCATAGGTTTGGTCTAAGGTTATGGATGTATGAGAAGCATTCCTCTCAATACAGGTCTTTGGCTAGCAAGGTTTGATAGCAAGCATAAAGTTTGAGGGAAACAAACAAATATACATATGATAGAACAATCATGCATCTTTCTCATAAGCACAAGCAATTTTACTTCAGAATACTAAACTCATTAGCATAGAGATAACTAGCAGGGTGGCCCGCGCAAATTGCGCGGCTAGCAATGAGAGATGATTTGAATCTTTGGGTGTTTGATATTATATGGCCATTATAGTTTGTTGTCTCATTTTTGTAATTTGTATTAAATATATACATTTTTTATTATTTTTTAGTTTTAGATTTTTGTCGTATTTGTTAACTTATACTAAGGTCATGTTTGGATTATCGGTTATAAGATCTGAAATGTTTCTTCTGTGCTTTGATTATTCTGGATGTTTGTTATGGGAAATATGACCTCGTTCATGAAATCCTACCTGTCTGGCATGCAGCCAATTTACCGGTGTTATAAACTGTCTGAGAGATGAAAAAGGGCGAACCAAATGATAATGCTGGAAGTTAATAAGTGTTTTATTGCCTTTTTAAATCTTTAGAATGGTATAGCAAGCGTCGTCGTAATATGTAATATGTTTCGAACACTAAATTGGTTTGACGTTTTGTATGGTCTTTTTTCTTATGTTTTATTTAAAATACTTATGTGTACCCCTTTTTTTACTCACCTATTTATTCGTTGTGTACATTCTCTTGGTCCACTTAGTAATTAGAGCAATGCGACCAGTCATTATTACATCGCTGTTGTTGAGAAATCCCCTTTGTATTCTGTATCCTTGAGCCACTCTCCCGACAGTTCTAATCGATCTGGTTTTCTATCCATCTTCCAAGCTTGCCAAGCCATGCTGTTGAGGTCGAATGCTGTCCAAGGCGTTGACTCGTGCTGGAGCCTTTGATATGGCGGTTCCCAACCGGCGAGGCCGCACTTTGAGTTTGCATCTTCAGCCCGCAGCTTGGCCATCTTCAGCCCGCAGTTTGCTTCATCGGCAGTTCGGTGCAGGTACTTGAGGCCCCAAGGTCCATGGCCGATTTGTTCATCTGATTACTTTTAAATTTAGCTTTGGCGCATGAGGTGGAAATTTTATGTATTCCCATCATCCCCTTCCGATGGAATAATTTGTTTTGAGAGTTTATATAATACTGTATAGATTAGGATTTTGTGACTATCCGTGATAGATATTATTTTGAGATTTTTAACAGGACGGGAGTAGTTACACAGTTTTACTTCTACTTCATACGCTGCCAGACCAAGTACATGTGCAACTACAATTCCAGTAGTGGAAACTAAATCTGGAAAAGATAGTTGGCATGGAAAATGGTTAACCAACCAAGATTCAGACATGAATCGCAGTCTTTTAAATTCATTTGTTCTAGAGCAATACAGTCTTTCTTTAGTGAGATGTCACTCTAGGTAGTTTTTTTTACCAATGAATACTAATATGTTCATCACAGACATTTGGTGTTCTTTTTAAACTTTTGTGTCTGCTGCGTCAAATTATTCCACATGTACATAGATAATATTTTTTTAATAGTTCCTAAATACATCTAAATTTATACCAAATTAAGACAGCCTTCATGGGATGGAAGGAGATTGACCCTTGTCTAGAAACATGAAAGTTACTTGCACGTAGCTTAGGAAAAGTTCTTTGTCCTGCTTACATTTATAAATATCTTCTATTCGTTTGTTTATTACAATATCTCCTTATAAACAATATTCTTTGCTCTGTCTTCACTTGTACATTATTTGTCATCGATCAGGAGCTTTAATCCTTCTTTGCTTGTGACTATTGATAATGCCACATATAATTGCCCATGGCAGAATACTTGCTTATTCAAGTATATTCCTACCTTGTTCAAGGATTGACCTTGGCTCTTATTTATGGTCATTGCGAAGCATACGGATAATGGATATTAATTGCCTTCGTTTCACCACGAATGGCCATTTTGATTCGCTAGGTGACATGATCGATCCGAGGTATGTATACCTTTTCGCCAACATGTGTTCCAGTAATAATTTGTGCCTCGATGTACTTGTTTCCAAGTTGTGTTATTGTCATTCTTGTACCATTGCATAAACCTGCAGCTTGGTTGCTATTGCGTAGGACCATCACTGGCAAACCTACCTTCAGTTTTAGCTGATGGTCTGGGATTCCTGGGAACTTCAAGTTGTTTAGGAACTCAGTAGGACACATGTTCTCCATTCTACAGTTGCTAGTTGTTGTCTTGCACACAGTATCCAGGCTTCGGTATATCACCTCTTCACCTTGTATCTGTGTCATAAACACTTTTCTTGATTTTTGGCAGTGCATTTTCTGCTGTTTTGGATTGACTATTTTCATTTCCTTCATCTTCCGAGCCATCAGATACTACAATAGATCTTCGCCTCCTCTTTCTGGCATTGACACTTGTTGATAACTTTTTATATTGATGCTCTTTTCCGTGGCTTTTATCTTGTGGCTCTTCTTTCACACGGACCAGCTCAACTGTGTTTTTGTTAGTTTGGCATTTGTTGTTCTGTACCTGCAAATATACAATACATTGATTTAGTAAGAGACTTGTTCATAAAAAGTTCATATTGTCAAGTATTACGTCACCTGATTAGCTTGCTCATCCAATTTGATTGTTCCCTGTTTTAACATGCTGTCCACTTCTTCGTCCATCAAATCCTATTTTACACAATAATGAAGATTTTTAAATATTTTTCCTTAGAAAAATTAAGCAATATTTAATATTAAACTTTTAAGATTCACCATTACCTCTTCTTCTTTATCAACCAAGTTTTGTATCTCAAGCTTATCATCAGGAATAAATGTTTTCTTTACCGCATAGTTTTGCATACCTAGAGTGAGATTCTTATTGTTTAGCTTGAATCGAAAGATTAGTCTTCGTCCACATAATTGTTGAATAACCTTTGGAACTTCCTGGGATTTTCCATCTAAAGAGTCCAGCAACATTGAGACTGTTGTATTGAGCATTCTTTTGGCCTCTTCATCAAATAAAGTGCAACTTGTAGTAGTTGTATGATCACTAATCTGGAGCCGAATGCGGTACCTAATATCCAATTTTATTAGTGTAACTAAAATATGATAGTAAACATTGTTGGTGAAATCAGTAGAATATTCTTACCGCGGTGTTGCACGCTCAGGATATTTGTTGCAGTAAGTGCAATAATAACTATCAGATTCTTTGGTACAAATTTTGTTGCATACATCACATGACATGTACCACCATTGAATATTTTCTTCCAACCGATCAATGGTAGCTATTGTTGCGAACACAAAGTCCTAAAATTTCATTAAAATGTTAGCTCTTCAAATAGTATGGTTATGACTCACAAAATATTTATTTACTTTATCAGGTCTTGTAGGCTTATAAAGTAACATATCTTAGAAGAGTTGTGATGCAATCACCTGGTCTGTTGGGTTGTCATGCCTGATCACGGTAAGTTCTTGTATTGTTCTCCTTATGTAAAACATTTGTTCTTCCATTGTGCCTTGAGTGCTTTTATCTATCTCCATCATTTGGGGTATAATTTCTTCCGTCGAATGACTGCAAAAGGAAGATCTATTTGAATTAATAAATGAAGATATGTTATGATATGTTACTCAAAAACTAACTACTAACTCTATTTCGCACCTGTGAAGAAGTTCCCAAGTCTCAGGTATATCTAGATTTGTATATAATCTTGTGGCGCTAGTTGACTTTAGGGACAAACCTATTTAATGAACAACAAATATGTCAGTTTTTGTGTGTGGGGGAATAACAGAATGTATTCTATCATTGATTGACTTACCATAGAATTTTTGCACCATTGTTGATGTAACAATAACAACGGTTTGATGGCCAATTACATCCTCACTTAAATGATGTGCCAATCTTCCCCATAATATCTGCAGCTGTGTTCCTCTTTGTTATTTTTGATTCTATAGGCTTCATATGGGTAAGTAATCCAATGACATCTACAAATTGAAGATAAATTAAATTATAATGATTAACATTGCTAAACCAAAAACATCAACATATGTCTGAAAAATCCAAGAGTAACCACTTAGAAGTCAGTAGTATGACTATCACATACCCGAGCATTGTTTGTCTTTTTCTTTCCTTTCTTCTAGGGTATACTTGGTAGCAAACTCAAAGTAGTAATCTGAAAAATCATCTGATGTTCCCTTCACCTCCTTTACCTTTGTATTGTATGCAAAAGTAATTTTATTTTCATTGCTGATCGGGCGATATTTTGTAGATTGTACAACTTTAAAGTTGCTAAAAACATATACAGAACCCTCATTGATCTTTGATTTGTATGTATCTGTCCTATTCTTCCATATATTAGCATGCATTGTAACAACCTTTAAAAAAGAAGGAAAAGAAAATCTTAGCAGTAATAGAGACAGTAGAAGCAAAACCATTGTTAAATATGTATAAAAATACCTGGTCGTCCATCAATATCATGTCAATGCTTATAAGTTCATCCGTCGAAGGGTTGATTGAATCCGACATTCTTATTACTTTAACTTTGATGTTCCATGTTTGTCCACTTGTGGTAAGGTCGCTTAAATTCTTATATGCCATATAGTTGCTGCATTAGAAACAATATTCATGGGTACATATGAATGTTTATACATTGATTTTTAAAAATTGGGAGTGGAAGAGACCAAAATTGCAGTTGTTACCGGGAGATTACACTTGTTGCCTGAAGGTGATGGCGTGCCTTCGATCTACCGACGCCGTGCTGCCCTGTTGATTCATATGCAAGCTTTCAAGACTAAGTCTATTTGCAAGAGAACTTCATGTTGGAAGAGGAAGATCTAAACACACACCAAGATTGCAGCTATTACCGGAAGATTGTGGCGACGTCCCGCTGGCCTGTCGTGTTGTTGATTTCCGGCTTCTACCCTGTCATGTCATCAGTTTAAGATGTAATCAATTCGAATACAGACACCAAGACTGCAGTTGCCAAGATTGCAGGTATTACCGGAAGATTGTGGCGACGTCCCGCTGGCCTGTCGTGTTGTTGATTTCCAGCTTCTACCCTGTCATGTCATCAGTTTAAGATGTAATCAATTCGAATACAGACGCCAAGACTGCAGTTGTTACCTGAAGATTGCACTTGTTACCTGAAGGTAATGGCGTGCCTTCGATCTTGCAAGAAAACTTTATGGTAGAAGTGGAAGATCGAAACACATACCAAGATTGCAGATGTTACCTGAAGTTTGTGTCAAAGTCCTGCTTCTACCCTGTCGTGTCGTACCCTGTCGTGCGATGAATTGGGTCACTTACATATGCATCCTCTTTAGATTGGACGTGCATGGAGACCTATCCCTTTACCTTTTAAATATTATTATTTGTTGGATCGGTGGCTGTTCTGTTTTAAGATTGCGTGTACCGTTTTAATTTTCTACGTGGTGGCTCTCGGTTCTATCTGGTGGCTCTTTTAAATATTATTTGTTAGATCTGCGTCCGTTGCGTGTGTTCTGTTTTAAGATTGCGTGGCTGATCCGCGTCAGTTCTGTTTTAAGATTGCGTGCCTCTCGGGGCATTATGTACGTGCTTGTAGCGTGACAAATCTTCACCGTTGTTTGAGGTTGATAAATCTTCCCCGTTGGTTGTCTTGTGTTTTAATTATATAATAGATAGAGTAATATATCTAAGTGTATTTCTCTCTTCTATTAAACATCAGGGTGTTGTTGCTACTGACCAATGCTAAGTTTGCCAAAACCAAATAGATTTACTTGATGCTCCCAAAGTGATATCAATACTCATGTCAAGAGTAATCATATAATGGAGATTGCAAACTAAAATAAGGTGTGCAAAAAGTAAATGATAAGACTTCTCATTAATATTCCATAACGATAACTCACACCAACGGATACATAGATAACCAACTAAGAGAGATACTTCCACATTGCATACTATTCCATATGATAACTTCCTACTCATGATATGACACTACTTGATAATAAAAGATAAAGGTAGTGATGATGTGATACCGCGGCACTCCCCCAAGCTTGGAACAAACCAAGGGGATGCCAATACCGATGATGAATTACTCCTTCGGTGATGATGGTGATGGATTCTCTCGACAAGCTTCTTAACAAGCTCCTTTAAATCTTCAATCTCATAGGTGAGGTTGCGAATCAGTTCCGAGTTGTGCTCAACGCGGCTCATAATCATGTCAGGTGGTGAATCCCAACTCCTAGAGTTGTTTCCCCATCCTTCAGCTTCAGATTTCATCTCTCCTGCAATGTTAGAACGATCTATATCCCAACCACTCGGCAACACTACCTTGGGGGTTCTTTCAGTTTGACGATCGTAGATTAGGTTGCGGAAAGGGCTGTAATTGCCCGGAGAAGATGTCCTTGGAGCCAAGTAATGACGTGGAACCGCTCCTCCGGTAGCGATTCGTGCACTCCTCTTGGTGTTGGATGGATTTGATATCACGCCAATACTTGCAATGGTGGCACGCTGGTGTACTCGCGGAGCTTCCTCCACTTCTTCCTCATCCTCACTTGCGTCTTCTTCCTTCAGTTCCGGGTCTTGAATATCTTCCTCCAAAGGTCCCTTGTCCTTGTTGTTGGAGACCATGGTGCTTCTAGATCAAAACAAATCTGGCAGAAAACAGCTCGAAACAAAACACGACGAGAAAACGATATACGGACCTCCAGGGGTCCGGGGATTATATAGCAAATATTTTTACGATAAAAGGAAGGTTCCAGGCCGAAAACGAGTGGAAAAGGGACGACGAGGGGCTATCCCCATAGGTCGGCGCGGCCAGGGTGGGGCCCGTGCCGGCCTATGGTGACGGGCCCTCGCGCGTCTTTTCCACTCCGTTTCGATTCCGTAATTTTTCATATTTTCCAAAAACAGCAAAAATATTGTTCGGAAAGGTAAACGCGGACTTTTTATTACCTGTACTGTTACCTATTCAAAGTCGAGTTCTGGCGGACTGTCAATTTGTCCTTTGATGAAAGCCTCCGGTGTTTCCACTTGAATAATATCAACATCAACATTATAAGAATCACCCGAGATATAATGCTTGAGTCTTTGTCCATTCACCACTTGTGTGGCATTGCCTTGGAGAGAGCTAATTTTAATTGCTCCTGAACGATACACCTCCTCAACAACATATGGTCCTTCCCATTTCAAGAGTAATTTCCCTGCAAAGAATCTGAGACGAGACCGATACAATAGGACTTTATCCCCAATATTAAACTCTCTTTTGATGATTCTTCTATCATGCCACTTCTTAACTTTTTCTTTAAAGAGTTTAGCATTTTCATAAGCTTCACTTCTCCATTCATCTAGAGAACTTAATTGCAGCAACCTCTTATTACCGGCTAGTTTCGGATCTTTATTTAGTTCTCTAACAGCCCAATAAGCTTTGTGCTCTAGTTCTAGAGGTAAATGACAAGCTTTTCCATAAACCATTTTATAAGGTGAAATTCCCATAAGATTTTTATAAGCAGTTCTATAAGCCCAAAGTGCTTCCTTCAATTTGCTAGCCCAATTCTTTCTAGATTTATTAACAGTCTTTCCCAAAATAGATTTAATCTCTCTATTTGATAATTCTACTTGACCACTAGTTTGAGGGTGATAAGCAGAAGCAATTCTATGATTAATACCATACTTAGCAAGAGTTTTTCTAAAACCTCCATGAATAAAATGAGAACCTCCATCAGTCATAATATATCTAGGTACTCCAAATCTAGGAAAAATAATATCTAAAAGCATTTTTAAAGAGGTCTCACCATCAGCACTTTTTGTAGGTATAGCTTCTACCCATTTAGTAACATAATCAACAGCGACAAGTATATGAGTGTTACCTTCTGAAGAAGGGAAAGGACCCATGAAGTCGAATCCCCAACAATCGAATGGTTCAATAACAAGAGTATAATTCATAGGCATTTCATTGCGTCTAGAGATATTACCAACTCTTTGACATTCATCACAAGATAAGATAAACTTCCTTGCATCTTTGAAAAGTGTTGGCCAATAAAAACCTGATTGCAGAACCTTTTGTGCGGTTCTATCTCCAGCATGATGTCCTCCATAAACACTACCATGACATTTACTCAATATCTCCTGTTGTTCATATTCAGGAACACATCTTCGCATAATACCATCTACTCCTTCTTTATATAAGTGTGGGTCATCCCAAAAATAATGCCTCAAGTCATAAAAGAATTTCCTCCTTTGCTGAGCTGAAAAGGTTGGAGGCAAATACTTTGAAACAATAAAGTTAGCATAATCAGCATACCAAGGGCTCTCTCGCGAACTCACCTTTATTACAGCCAATTGTTCATTTGGAAAACTATCATTAACAGGAACATGATCATAAGCAATATTTTCCAATCTAGACAAATTATCAGCAACAGGATTATCAACACCTTTCCTATCTATAATATGTAAATCAAATTCTTGCAAAAGAAGTACCCATCTAATAAGCCTTGGCTTAGCATCTTTCTTTGTCATAAGGTATTTAATTGCAGCATGATCAGTATGAATTGTGACTTTTGAATCAACAATATAGGGTCTAAACTTGTCACAAGCAAAGACTACAGCTAACAATTCTTTTTCAGTTGTAGCATAATTTCTTTGAGCAGCATCAAGAGTCTTACTAGCATAATGAATAACATTTAATTTTTTATCTACCCGCTGTCCAAGAACAGCGCCTACAGCAAAATCACTAGCATCACACATAATTTCAAAAGGCAAATTCCAATCAGGAGGTTCGACTACAGGAGCAGTTGTTAAGGCTTTCTTTAGAGTTTCAAAAGCTTCCTTACAATCATCATCAAAAACAAAAGGTACATCTTTTTGAAGAAGATTAGTAAGAGGCTTTGAAATTTTAGAGAAATCTTTAATAAATCTCCTATAAAACCCAGCATGACCAAGAACACTACGAATACCTTTAACATCCCTCGGATAGGGCATCTTCTCAATTGCTTCAACTTTAGCTCTATCAACTTCAATACCTCTCTCGGAAATTTTATGTCCCAATACAATTCCTTCATTAACCATAAAATGGCATTTCTCCCAATTAAGAACAAGGTTAGTTTCTTCACATCTCTGCAAAACTTTATCGAGGTTTCGCAAGCAATTATCAAAAGAATTCCCATAGACAGAAAAATCATCCATGAACACCTCTACAATACTTTCGCAAAAACCATGAAAAATAGCAGACATGCATCTTTGAAAAGTAGCAGGAGCATTACATAAACCAAAAGGCATACGCCTATAAGCATAAGTCCCATAAGGACAAGTAAACGTGGTTTTCTCTTGATCTTTAGCTTTAACAGCAATTTGTGAAAACCCAGAATAACCATCAAGAAAGCAAAAATGAGTATTTTTAGATAACCTTTCTAGCATTTGATCAATAAAGGGTAAAGGGTAATGATCTTTCTTAGTAACTTTATTAACTTTTCGAAAATCAATGCACATTCTATACCCTACAACTACTCTTTGAGGGATGAGCTCATCATTATCATTAGGCACAACAGTCATTCCTCCTTTCTTAGGAACACAATGCACAGGACTAACCCATCTACTATCAGCAATAGGATATATAATACCAGCTTCAAGAAGTTTTAATACCTCGTTTCTTACCACCTCTTTCATCTTCGGAATTAGACGACGTTGATGTTCAACAACAGGCTTTGCATCATCTTCCATATTAATAGCATGTTGGCAAATAGAAGGAGAAATCCCCTTCAAATCATCAAGAGTATAGCCAATAGCTCGGTGTTTCTTCAATATTTCCAATAACCTTTCTTCCTCAATCTCTGAAAGCTTAGAACTAATAATAACAGGATATATTTTCTTATCATCAATATGAGCATATTTAAGATTATCAGGTAAAGGCTTTAAATCAAAAACAGGATCTTCCTTTGGTGGCGGTGTTGTACCCAAATCTTCCACCGGTAAATCATGCTTGAGAATAGGTTGGCGAAGAAAAATTTCCTCAAGCTCATCTCTTTCTTTCCTAAAAGCTTCACTTTCGCTATTCTCCAAATGTTGCTGCAAAGGATTATTAGGAACAAGAACAATAGATGCACACTGCTCCATTTTAAAATCATTACTAGGCAAGTCAGCTTTATAAGGAGTTTTAGTGAATTTAGAAAAGTTAAATTCATAAGGTTCACCAGCAAATTTAGTCAAAATTTTCTCTTTCTTACAATCTATAATAGCTCCACAAGTATTTAGAAAAGGTCTACCAAAAATGATAGGACAATGATCACTAGCAGCAGAACCAAGTACCAAAAAGTCAGCAGGATATTTAATCTTACCACATAGAACTTCCACATCTCGAACAATACCAATTGGAGAAATAGTTTCTCTATTAGCCAGCTGAATAACCACATCAATATCTTCAAGTTCACAAGAATCAATTTCGTGCATAATCTCCGTATAAAGCTCATAAGGAATAGCACTAACGCTTGCACCAATATCACATAAACCATAATAGCAATGATCACCAATTCTAACAGATAGCATAGGAACACTAACTTGTTTGGGTTTATTAGGATGTGAAACAATATTAGAAGCATCTTCACAGAAAATAATATGACCATCCTCCACATTTTCAGTCACAAGATCTTTAACTATTGCAACAGCAGGTTCAATTTTAATTTGTTCTTCAGGTTCTATGGGTTTCTTTTCACTTTTATGAACCACACTAGATATAACAGAGTACTCCTTCATTTTAGCAGGGAAAGGAGTTTTTTCAATATAAACTTCAGGAATAACATTATCAACAGTTTCAATCACTACACATTTGTTTACAGATGAATCAACTTTATCTTTATATGGTTCATGATACTTATCAAAATTATTCTTAGGCAATTCATAATGAGAAGCAAAAGCTTTATAAAGATTTGCAACAACTTGGGAATCAAGACCATATGTAGCACTCATATTACGAAATTTATCAGTATCCATAAAAGCTTCAATGCATTTATAATCATAAATTATACCTGATTCTCTATCTTTGTCGTTCTCCCATCCTTCAGTATTCTCCTGGATCCGATCAAGAAGGTCCCTTTTAAACTCTTCTTTGTTGCGTGTAAATGATCCAGAACAAGAAGTATCCAGCAAGGTCTTGTCTTGAAAAGAAAGTCTTGCATAGAAATTATCAATAATAACATTACCAGGAAGCTCATGAATGGGGCATTTGAGCATTAAAGACTTCAATCTCCCCCAAGCTTGGGCAATACTCTCTCCATCATGAGGCCAGAAATTATATATGCGGTTCCGATCTTTGTGAATTTCACTTGGAGGATAGAATTTAGAATAAAATAAAGGCACAATGTCCTCCCAATCAATAGAATCACCATTCTTCAGCAATTTATACCAATGCGCCGCTTTACCAGACAGCGATATAGTGAATAGTTTCTTTCTAACTTCATTCATAGCAATACCTGCACATTTGAATAACCCGCATAATTCATGCAAAAACAGTAAATGATCACCAGGATGGACAGTTCCATCCCCTTCATAGCGGTTATCCATAACACGTTCAATAATTTTCATAGGTATTTTATATGGTACTACTTCCTCACCTGGCGCTTCATCCACTACCGTTGCAG
This sequence comes from Lolium multiflorum, assembly GCA_030979885.1. Lineage (NCBI taxonomy): Eukaryota > Viridiplantae > Streptophyta > Magnoliopsida > Poales > Poaceae > Lolium > Lolium multiflorum. The sequence goes on along the minus strand of CM061751.1, from coordinate 135,001,590 downwards.
TAGTAGTAGATTTCCCAAATAGAAATTGAAGAGAAGATCTCTCCATAATGACTTATAGCAGCAGGCAGAAATAAAATCAGCACAAACAGTAAAGGTTTTCCTTACCAATTCCACTTACCAATAGCGCTTCACTCCCCGGCAACGGCGCCAGAAAATAGTCTTGATGACCCACAAGTATAGGGGGTGTATCGTAGTATCTTCGATAAGTAAGAATGTCGATCCCAACGAGGAGCAGAAGGTGTTGACAAGTAGTTTCGATGAAGGATTCACTGTAAATGCTCACAGACAAGTATTCAAGGGGTTTTGATGTAACAGATGAATAAAGTACGAGTAAGTAAAATGCGAGAGAAATAATTGCAGCGAGTGGCCCAATCCTTTTTAGCACAAAGGACAAGCCGGTTGGTTTACTTATAATGACCAAACGTTCTTGAGGACACACGGGATTTTGGTCTAGTGCTTTCGCTTCATGTGGCTAAATAATCTTCATTGTTTTGATAAGTGTTGTGTGGGTGAACCTATGCTAATGCACCGCCCTTCCTAGAACTAATACATACTTGTGATTATACCCCTTGCAAGCATCCGCAACTACAAGAAAGTAATTAAGATAAATCTAACCACAGCCTTAAACTCTGAGATCCTGCGATCCCTCTTGCATCGATATACTAACGGGGGCTCAGGTTTCTGTCACTCCGGCAACCCCGCAATTAGCAACCGAATACAAGATGCACTCCCCTAGGCCCATAAATGGTGAAGTATCGTGTAGTCGACGTTCACACGACACCACTAGAAGAATGACACCACAACTTAAATATCATAACATTGAATATTACTCAACCATAATTCACTACTAGCATTTAGACTTCACCCATGTCCTCAAGAACTAAACGAACTACTCACGAGACATCATATGGAATACAATCAGAGGTGATATGATGATGAATAACAATCTGAACATAAACCTTGGCTCAATGGTTTCACTCAATAGCATCAATAACAAGTAGAGATTAACACCGGGAGAGTTTCCCCTATCAAACAATCAAGATCCAACCCGAATTGTTACAGCGGTGACGAGGTGCAGCGGTGGTGATGGCGGTGTAGACGGTGGAGATGATGATGATGATGATGGAGATGATGTCCAGCACGATGACGATGGCGATGGCGTCGATTTCCCCCTCCGGGAGGGAATTTCCCCGGCGGATTCCTGCCCGCCGGAGAGCTCTTTTCTCTCTGGTGTTCTCCGCCCAGGCGGCTGTAACTCTTCGTGAGGTACCCCCTGTGGCTTAGGTTTTCGGGACGAAGGAGTACGCGAAGAGAAGGAGGCGAAAGGGGCTGTGGGGCCCCCACACCACAAGGTGGCGCGACCAGGCCATGGGCCGCGCCGCCCTATGGTCTGGGCCCACCTTGGGTCCAGCTGGCTCCCCCTTCTGGCTTCCTTCGTCATCTGGAAAAATAGGATTTTTGGTATAATTTCCTTCCACAGTTGATCTTCCGAAATATTGTGTTCTGCGGTGCTTTTTCCAGCAGAATCCTGGCTCCGGTGCTCGATCCTCCAATAATGATGAAACATGCAAAATAGATGAAATAACATAAGTATTGTGTCCCAATATGAAATATATCAATGAATAACAGCAAATTATGATACAAAATAGTGATGCAAATTGGACGTATCAACTAAGGAGAAAGCTCGCATTTTGGATTTCTCGCTTTTGATTATTCTCAACTTAGACATCCATACCGGGACAACATGGACAACAGATAATGGACTCCTCTTTAATGCATAAGCATGTGACAAAATTATTATTCTCATATGAGATTGAGGATATATGTCCAAACTGAAACTTCCACCATGATTCATGGCTTTAGTTAGCGGCCCAATGTTCTTCTCTAACAATATGCATGCTCCAACCATTAAGGTGGTAGATCTCTCTTACAGACAAGACGGACATGCATAGCAACTCACATGATATTCAACAAAGGATAGTTGATGGCGTCCCCAGAAGCATGATTATCGCACAACAAGCAACTTAATAAGAGATAAAGTGCATAAGTACATATTCAATACCACAATAGTTTTTAAGACTATTTTGTCCCATGAGCTATATATTGCAAAGGTGAATGATGGAATTTTAAAGGTAGCACTCAAGCAATTTACTTTGGAATGGCGGAGAAATACCATGTAGTAGGTAGGTATGGTGGACACAAATGGCATAGTGGTTGGCTCAAGGATTTTGGATGCATGAGAAGTATTCCCTCTCGATACAAGGTTTAGGCTAGCAAGGTTATTTGAAGCAAACTCAAGGATGAACCGGTGCAGCAAAACTCACATAAAAGACATATTGTAAACATTATAAGACTCTACACCGTCTTCCTTGTTGTTCAAAACTCAATACTAGAAATTATCTAGACCTTAGAGAGACCAAATATGCAAACCAAATTTTAGCAAGCTCTATGTATTTCTTCATTAATGGGTGCAAAGTATATGATGCAAGAGCTTAAACATGAGCACAACAATTGCAAAGTATCACATTATCCAAGACATTTTAGAATTACTACATGTAGCATTTCCCAATTCCAACCATATAACAATTTAACGAAGAAGTTTCAACCTTCGCCTTGAATATTATGAGTAAAGCCTAAGGACATATTTGTCCATATGCAACAGCGGAGCGTGTCTCTCTCCCACAAAGTGAATGCTAGGATCCATTTTATTCAAACAAAACAAAAACAAAAACAAACCGACGCTCCAAGCAAAGAACACAAGATGTGACTGAATAAAAATATAGTTTCAGGGGAGGAACCTGATGATGTTGTCGATGAAGAAGGGGATGCCTTGGGCATCCCCAAGCTTAGACGCTTGAGTCTTCTTAAAATATGCAGGGATGAACCACGGGGCATCTCCAAGCTTAGAGCTTTCACTCCTCTTGATCATAGTATATCATACTCCTCTCTTGACCCTTGAAAACTTCCTTCACACCAAACTTCAAGCAAACTCATTAGAGGGTTAGTGCACAATTAATAATTCACATATTCAGAGGTGACACAATCATTCTTAACACTTCTGGACATTGCACAAATCTACTGGACATTAATGGATCAAAGAAATTCATCCAACATAGCAAATACGGCAATGCGAAATAAAAGGCAGAATCTGTCAAAAACAGAACAGTACGTAAAGACGAATTTTAAAATGGCACCAGACTTGCTCAAATGGAAAAACTCAAAACTAATGAAAGTTGCGTACATATCTGAGGATCACGCTCGTAAATTGGCAGATTTTTTCTAATTTTCTACAGAGACTTGTGCCAGAATTCGTGACAGACAGCAATGCTGTTTCTGCGCAGCGATCCCAAATATAACATCAACTTTAACATAGAAATTTTACTTGGCACAAAAACATGATAAAGAGAGGTTGCTACAGTAGTAAACAACTTCCAAGACTCAAATATAAAACAAAGTACTGTAGTAAAAACATGGGTTGTCTCCCATAAGCGCTTTTCTTTAACGCCTTTCAGCTAGGCGCAGAAAGTGTAAATCAAGTATTTTCAAACGAAGAAGCATCAACATTATTACCTTGAGAGTTGGGAGTTTTCTCAACAATGCATTGTATCTGGTCTATATAAGTAACTCCTCTCTCATTGCTCCTAGGCTTACTATTCTCATCAAACAAATTTTCAGGAACAAGCCAAGCATAATTATTTTCCAAAGCTTCATGCATCCCTAGTAGCTTACTAGGTATTGGCGCTTTAATTTCCCTACCATCATTAACATTACTAGTATACTTAATTCTATCCATATCCATCTTTTCAAGTATTTGTTTAAAATCAGGAAAGAAACCAAGCCTCTTATGCTTGATAAAAACTTTTCTAGCTTCTTTAGCTATATCTTCAAATTCTCTAACAAGGACTTTTAAAACAAAATTTCTCTTTTCTCCCATCTCTATATCCGTAAGTGTAAGAAACATATGTTGTATTATGGGATTGAGATTAACAAATCTAGTTTCCAACATGTGTATTAAACAGGCAGCAGCACTTTCATAAGTAGGGGCAGTTTTTAATAATGGTATATCTTTAAAATCTTCATCCATACTAACATGGGTGAAAAATTCTTCTATATTATCTCTTCCAATGATACACCCACGCCCTACCGGTATCTTTTCCAAAGTAAACTTAGGATTAAGCATGATGAAATAAGCAAAAAGTAAACTAGGCAAACAAAGTAAAGACGAGTAACTAATTTTTTTGTGTTTTTGATATAGAGAGCAAGACAGTAAATAAAGTAAAACTAGCAACTAATTTTTTTGTGTTTTGTTTAGGTGCAGCAAACAAAGTAGTAAATAAAATAAAGCAAGACAAAAACAAAGTAAAGAGATTGGGAAGTGGAGACTCCCCTTGCAGCGTGTCTTGATCTCCCGGCAACGGCGCCGAAAACAGGCTTGATGCGCGTAAATGTACACGTCCGTTGGGAACCCCAGAGGAAGGTATGATGCGCACGGTGGCAAGTTTTCCCTCAGAAAGAAACCAAGGTTTATCGAACCAGGAGGAGCCAAGAAGCACGTTGAAGGTTGATGGCGGGATGTAGTGCGGCGCAACACCAGGGATTCCGGCGCCAACGTGGAACCTGCACAACACAACCAAAGTACTTTGCCCCAACGAAACAGTGAGGTTGTCAATCTCACCGGCTTGCTGTAACAAAGGATTAACCGTATTGTGTGGAAGATGATTGTTTGCAAGAAAACAGTAAAACAAGTATTGCAGTAGATTGTATGCGATGTAAAGAATAGGACCGGGGTCCACAGTTCACTAGAGGTGTCTCTCCCATAAGATAAAATCATGTTGGGTGAACAAATTACAGTCGGGCAATTGACAAATAGAAAAGGGCATAACAATGCATATACATGATATGATAAATATAGTGAGATTTAATTGGGCATTACGACAAAGTACATAGACCGCCATCCAACTGCATCTATGCCTAAAAAGTCCACCTTCAGGTTATCATCCGAACCCCATCCAGTATTAAGTTGCAAAGCAACAGACAATTGCATTAAGTATGGTGCGTAATGTAATCAACAACTACATCCTTAGACATAGAATCAATGTTTTATCCCTAGTGGCAACAGCACAACACAACCTTAGAACTTTCTGTCACTGTCCCAGGTATCAATGAAGGCATGAACCCACTATCGAGCATAAATACTCCCTCTTGGAGTTAAGAGTAAAAACTTGGCCAGAGCCTCTACTAATAACGGAGAGCATGCAAGATCATAAACAACACATAAGTAATAGATTGATAATCACCATAACATAGTATTCTCTATCCATCGGATCCCGACAAACACAACATATAGAATTACAGATAGATGTTCTTGATCATGTTAGGCAGCTCACAAGATCCAACAATGAAGCACATGAGGAGAAGACGACCATCTAGCTACTGCTATGGACCCATAGTCCAGGGGTGAACTACTCACTCATCACTCCGGAGGCGATCATGGCGATGAAGAGTCCTCCGGGAGATGAATCCCCTCTCCGCCGGAGGCGATCTCCCGAATCCCCCGAGATGGGATTCGCGGCGGCGGCGTCTCTGGAAGGTTTTCCGTATCGTGGCTCTCGGTACTGGGGGTTTCACGACGGAGGCTTTAAGTAGGCGGAAGGGCAAGTAAAGAGGCGGCACGAGGGGCCCAGACGACAGGCCGGCGCGGCCAGGGCCTGGGTCGCGCCGCCCTGATGTTTGGCCACCTCGTGGCCCCACTTCGACTCTCCTTCGGTCTTCGGAAGCTTCGTGCAAAAATAGGACCCGGGCGTTGATTTCGTCCAATTCCGAGAATATTTCCTTACTAGGATTTCTGAAACCAAAAACAGCAGAAAACAGCAACTGGCTCTTCGGCATCTTGTTAATAGGTTAGTTCCAGAAAATGCGTAAATACGACATATAATGTGTGTAAAACATGTAGATATCATCAATAATGTAGCATGGAACATAAGAAATTATCGATACGTTGGAGACGTATCAATGTGCCCTTGGATTCTTAGTACTACTCAGTTTTGCCCTCAAGTACTGTCACAAATGCTCTGAGAAGCCCAAACTTATCCTGATTGGTTGAGCCGTTGTCACACGGATCGACTCCACGAACCGTTGATCCACTGATCTAACGGGCAGTATACCCCTATCCGTCTCTTCGTGGCAACCTCTCTCTCTCTCTCTTCGTGGCCACCCTCTCTCTCTCTCTCTCTGTCGGTGGAGAATGCAATAACGAGTTTGCCACTTAATATAGTTTGGGATATAGTATTGGTATAAACATGAGGCATACATATTTGCGGATTTCGGTGATTGCATTATTTGTCACCCCTCTAACAATTATCAACTATCTTTAGCTGTCCTTTTCTTTTAGGGAATATAGTTTGGGATATAGTATTGGTATTTTGAAACGGCCTAAAAGTGGTATAATTTTGTTATAAACATGAGGCATACATATTTGCGGATTTCGGTGATTGCATTATTTGTCACCCCTCTAACAATTATCAACTATCTTTAGCTGTCCTTTTCTTTTAGGGAATATAGTTTGGGATATAGTATTGGTATTTTGAAACGGCCTAAAAGTGGTATAATTTTGGTATAAACATGAGGCATACATATTTGCGGATTTCGGTGATTGCATTATTTGTCACCCCTCTAACAATTATCAACTATCTTTAGCTGTCCTTTTCTTTTAGGGAATATAGTTTGGGATATAGTATTGGTATTTTGAAACGGCCTAAAAGTGGTATAATTTTGGTATAAACATGAGGCATACATATTTGCGGATTTCGGTGATTGCATTATTTGTCACCCCTCTAACAATTATCAACTATCTTTAGCTGTCCTTTTCTTTTAGGGAATATAGTTTGGGATATTGTATTGGTATTTTGAAACGGCCTAAAAGTGGTATAATTTTGGTATAAACATGAGGCATACATATTTGCGGATTTCGGTGATTGCATTATTTGTCACCCCTCTAACAATTATCAACTATCTTTAGCTGTCCTTTTCTTTTAGGGAATATAGTTTGGGATATGGTATTGGTATTTTGAAACGGCCTAAAAGTGGTATAATTTTGGTATAAACATGAGGCATACATATTTGCGGATTTCGGTGATTGCATTATTTGTCACCCCTCTAATAATTATCAACTATCTTTAGCTTTCCTTTTCTTTTAGGGAATATAGTTGGTAATTTCGGTGAATGCACACACTAACTTTGAAAACAACTACAAGTACATGTAACTGAATAATGGATTTGTAACAAGGTATCCCTTGTAACAACTTCTAGCGCCTGGTGAGCAATGATAAGAATCCGATCGTAATTATACAACAAAAAAACAACCAGCCATCAGATTAGCTTGCTTCTTCAACTCGATCAGCTGCCTTAACTGCTTGTTCATTTTCTTCAGTTCTCCCTTCACTTCCACCAGTTCTGCATTGGGAGCATTAGGCATAATCGGAACGGCTCCTCTCTCCACCGCATTCTCTACAGCAAGTCCCCCCCTCCCAAATTGCGCCCCCAATAGCGCCAATTGATTCCTGCAACTGAAGCCTCTGAACGTACACATCGATCCACTCGAAATGCCTGCATTTCTTCAAGATCTGAAAACAACAACGTGAACCCTAAATCCCAAATTCGAGGGAATAACAAGAAAATCGAGAGAAAACAGAGAAATTGGAGCGAGATCTAACCTTATCCCCTCTCTATATGGCAAGCTCTCGCATGCAACGAACTCACGTCCACGGTTGCCGTTCTCGTCCGTCTTACAGATCGACCGCTTCAGAGGCTCCTGGCGTGGGCAGTCAGGGCATCTTGTCAAAGGCACGGGTCCATACTGCGGCCATGAAGAACGGGAGGTCGAAGAGAAACTAGACATCACCCGCGTGCCGGAGAAGGGCTGCCGCTGGCGGAGAAGAAGAACAATGGGGCGCGGAGAAAGAAAGGGGAAGCAATGGCACGGGCACGGGCGCGGGGCTAGCTCGGGCTCCCATTTTGCAACGGTCACCTGGGTAAGCTGTGGGTCCGGCACGCTAACGTGGACAAGTTGTGGGTCCCACGATGATCTGGATAAGTGGAGACGTGTCCACTGCGGGGCACCAACAGCGGCCCCACTTGCCAGCACCAACCAACGTCAACTAAACGGGATTCCTTCCGTCCGAGCTCTTTCTGCGGGTTACAGACAAGGGCTTGGGGAAAACTGAGGAAAAACTAAGGAGCTGGGGAAAACTGAGTACAACTAAAGACCCGAGGGCACGAAAATAGAAATCCCAACTTTGTTTCCCTAAGAATGAGGGAGGCACGGGGTTTAGAGACCTACACTCTTTCAATCTAGCCATGTTAGCAAAACAAGTGTGGAGGTTAATTGTTGAACCACAATCGCTCTGTGCTCAAGTCTTGAGGGAAAAATATTATCCAGATGGGGATATTCTTAAAGCTGGACCTAAGGCGGGGTATTCATTCACATGGCAAAGCATTGTTGCGGGTATTCAGACTTTTAAAAGGGTATTTGGAGAGTTGGGAATGGTAATTCAATCAATATTTGGAACGATCCGTGGATTCCATCTAGTCCGGATCGAAAGATATTAACTCCCCGTGATAATACCATCTATACTAAGGTAAACCAGCTAATCGATCCAGTAACAGGTCAATGGGATCAGCAGCTCTTGCATGATACTTTTGATCCCCTGGATGTGGGACTGATCCTTCAAATTCCTCTCAACTTGAATTCCCTTGATGATTTCATTTCCTGGCATGGTACAAAATCTGGTATCTTCTCATTTCGCTCAGCATATCATTTCGAATGGAGGCATCAGTTCAATGGAGTTACTTGCAGAGCTTTGATTCAAGGTACATCAGTTAATAATCCAATTTGGAAAATCCTTTGGAAGCTCGATGCCCCTGCAAAAGTCAAAATCTTCTGTTCGAGGCAATGCATGGAATTCTTCCTGTAAAGTCCATCCTAGCAAATAGACACATTGGTACCACTGGTGAATGTCCGTTATGCCATATTGATCAAGAAGATGTCCTGCATATGATTTTTAAATGCCCAATGGCTGTGAACATTTGGAGGGCTTTGGGTATTACAACCATTATAGATGACGCTTGTACTACTGATCGGTCGGACTCAGCTGTACTTGGAGAGATCCTTAAAGCTCAACATGGAGCTCTTTCTGGTTACTCGTCGATCAATGTCAGAGAGACGGTGGCCATTGCTGCTTGGTATATATGGTGGCTACGGTGCAACTAGAAGGTTTTTAATGAGGCGGGCTTGCCGGCTTAATATATTATGGTATATTAAAAAAAAGGACGTGTTAGCAACATTGATTTCTTGCACAAGTGAAACATAGTCCCGTAGAGCCTCACCAAGGGTGGGTGTGTTTGCTAGAGCATGTACACATGTAACCCCAATAGCAATTTGGGGTTTCGACACTTCTTTTAGGACACACCAGCGCGCTCAATAATGTGTTGATACCATTTGCAGGAATTCTGTGCCGACCCTTTCGCGTGGGATGCCGGACGCGTTGATACTCAATCGATGGCGGATCTAGTGAGGGCGGGGGGGGGTCCATAGGTGATCTTGGCCTCCTTCAACACGTAACGCTTTTGGAGGCTCCATGAGGAAGCTGGAGGAGATCAACGACACCAACTTCAATGCAGCTAACCGTGAGGGATCTCCGGTGTGTGCAACCTCCCCAGATTGGGGACGCCCCCAATAAAGCATTGCCAGTGCACCTACCAGCGCCTGTTTGAGGCTCCCCGGTGTAGATGTTCTTACTTGCCCCAATTTTCTCACATAAGTGAAACACACCTCTTCCTCGCATGAAGAAAAAGAAACCATATTGTGCACATTGTTTGGTTGGCTGTATTGATTTGATTTGCATGAGAGCACAAACAAGTTAAACCGGTGTTCACTGCATGAGCTCTTGTGATGTGAAGTTTGAGTGTTTGGTTGTGTGTGTAATATGACCGACCAACCTTAAAAACTTGCAACAAAGATTTATGGTGAACAACAAGATAACTACTTGTGAGAGGAAATTTGAAACGACAGACGTTGTGTGATGAATTTGATGAAATTAGCTAGAAAAGCTTCTAAATATATTCACGAAACCAAAGAGTTACAGTAGTTTATCTAATGGAATCACATCGTCGACATGCATCTTTTCATAACATACCTCATCACAAACATATGGACTGGCATAAAAGTAATGATCACGAGAGAGAGAGGTGCAGATATACAAACCTAAGTAAGTACAAAGTAACGCCCCTACACAAGTAAAGAACTCATCACCGGTTTGTCTACGACCCACTAAATTAAAATTTAGGTTCGTAGAATGACAAAGTTAGTGGTCAAGGTATTTTGAAAAGATCAACCACGTGCGGACTTTTTATTGAAATTAGTCTAAAAGGGTCCAAAAATAAACATGGTAGTTAAGAAAACTTGGAATCGACTGACGAAATGAATCACATCGTTGATATGCATCTTTTTTTGGTAGACCTCGTCACGAACCTGTGGACTGATACACAAATAATGATCATCAGAGTGAGAGAGAGAGAGGTATACAAAGACAAGCCCAGGTACAAGCTCTCTATAACACCATGGAGATAAAGAACCCATCACCAATTCGTCTATGACCTCAAAATAAAGAAATTGCAACATGAGTGTTGTGTGGAATGAAGAGACGAAGTTAGTGGTCAATAAACTTTAAAAGGATCAACCACATGCCACAAATTTGACGAAATTGGCCTAAAGGTTCAAATCATAACATCGGTAGTTAACAAAACTAAGAATCGATTGTCGGAATTGGAATCACCTTGTTGATGTGCATCTTTTTTTTGTATATACCTCATCACGAATCGATGGACTGCCATAAAAGTAATGAGCATGAGAGAGAGGTACACAAAGATAAGGCCAAGTAGATACAATCTCAGTAAGACCAGGGAGATAATGAACTCATCACCAATTCATGTATGACTGTCAAGATAAAAAAAATTACAACGTGAGCCTTATGTGGAATGACGAGACAAAATTAGTGTTGGAAATATGCCCTAGATGCAATAGTAAAATTATATTATTCCATATTTTAATTTTAATTTTTAAGTTTATATCATATCCTACAGCTATTGATTCAACTCACAACAAGAACAGAATAAAAAAATTCAACTCTCTACACTTGCCCTTCTGAATGGCCAGGATGAGTCTCTCTTCCTTATTGGTACTTTAAACCACTTAGAGCCGAACCAAGAAAATGATTCTCCTTTTTAACATCTAACACGTAAATTGATCCGTTGCGACATATTGAACATGTGGTGGTGGCATTGTATAGATGGTCTTGAGTGTCTGGTCAAATCGTACATTTTTTTTCGATAAAGGAGCATAGTCCCAGCCTTTACATCAATCGATGCACACGGCTTGTTTTATTAAAAAAATAGTATCATAGTATCAAATCCGGAAGAAACCATCCTCCCTTATTACAATTATGGTCAAATCGTACATGGCTGTAAACGGAACATTTGGTGGTGGCATTGATCTTGTTGTTCCGAGACATTTCTGGCATATCAACGGGTCATCAGAATTTCATACATGTTGTCCTTTCTCTTAGTTGTATGAATGATTCCAACACGTTTATTCACGTCTTGCCAAGTCATAATTTCAACTAAATGTGTTATTTTAAACGCACATACTTAAGCTTTTAGAGGATCGGTTGCTTCTAGGGGCGTTCGACCTCCATCGTACGCTCGGAAATTAGTCTTGTTTTCTCTCGGTCATGTTGCTTTCCTGCTGCTATGCTACATCCGGGTGGTCAGGTAGTTTTCCCTCCGCCAGTTGCGACGTAGGCCGAGGTTACGTGATGTTGTTAGTCACATGCAATGTGACTATTCCCTACTATGTGCGAACACAATCTAATGTAGTACATGATGCTCACGAACCAATGCCGATGCAACAAATGAAATTTAAGAAATAAACGGAAGTCAACAATGCAACAACTAAAATTGAACTTGTACAATAAAATTCATAACATTAACGCGGATAACATGAATGTAATATTAGCAACAAATACCTAAGGGCATCATTACAAGTTGCATCATTGCAACAGAAGTGTACACCAACGAACGAAAAGATCAAAGCAAAATTCCGTTGTATTTTTCAGCATAGTTTCATTTTCAAGCACTAAAGCATGTATGTAACATTGAAGAAAAAAACACCAAAAAATGATCAAAATTAGTTGTAGATTTGTAGTATAATCTCTTCACTTTTTCAACAAGAAAGTATGTCATCGTAGCAAAAACTCATATGAAATACTAAAACTATCAAAGCAAAAATAATTGCATGTTTTTAGCATAATTATGTGCCTTTTCAACCAAAAGCACACATGTTAGACAAAACTCACAACAAATACCATCGAACCAAAATTATTGTATGTTTGCAACATTTATTTGCTTTTGCAACAAAAAAATGTGGCATTGCAGCAAAGGCTTAAAAAAATAAAAATAATCAAAGCAAAATGGTCATATGTTTGTAGCATAATTTCGAAAATTGCAACAGCAAAAGAACCTATGTAGAATCACAACAAAATCTCACAACAAAAAAATCGAAAATGATCTAGCATCGGCCGTAGTCCCTTGAAGTATCGGCGGTCTCGCAACATCGCCGAGGGAAGCGCAACGCCTCGCAGCGTCACCTCGGGCCCCTTAAGCATCGACGTCGGCTTGCACCATCTAGACTTGAGCGGTGATGCCAACCTACGACAAGTGATGCACCAACTTGTAGCAAAACGACGGCCATAGGAGGTCAACACTAAAATCCATCCAAAATACGTAACAATGTAGAATTAGCAATGTCGGGGGGAAGACCCCGGGTATGGCAAGAGACTGGGAACAGTTGGCTCAGGGCCGGCTGGCCCGTGGCAAAGGCATGCTGAGGAGCAGCCGGCTGGAGCCGTGGTCGGCTGCCTTGTGGGCCGGCTGAAACCAGGTCTACGCTGGCTTGGTCGTGGTCAGCTGGACCACGGCCAGGGCCGGCTTCTACATGCCATGTCTGGGTTGGTTCCACTCTCCCCTGACCGGCTCGAAGCTGGTGATCCTTGCAGGAGAAGGCTCCGGAAAGGTCATCCGGGTCCAAAAACTCCACCAAGGACATCAAATCCCACCGAAGGCTACGGGCGGCGCTAGCTAGTGGCCGCATGCTATGGCTGGAGGCTAGATTCGCCTATGTCGCGTTGCTCGGCACGTCCTCCTGCCAGGCGCGGCAGGAAAGACAAGACATGACCGATAGCCGGGCTGCACGGCGCTTCGGGAAGGCGCGAAGGAGCCGGAGCCGGTGGAACCGGCACCGTAGGCTTAGTGACAAAGGATTAATTTGTCAATGCCTACAGATCGTAGACTAGGGTTTTGCTGGAAGTAGAGGGCAAGTAGATCTCGAAGGTTTCAGCCGAAAAATACTCGCTGATTATGAAAACTAGGGTTCTGTTGACAATAGATTCGATCATTTCTTTGTCCCTCGACTCCCTTATATAGAGGGTGGAGCCGAGGGTTTCGTAATACACAAGTTAGTTCGAGGGTTTCGTACCCAACCCGTAAGATTACAAGTCTCTATATTTCCTAATACAATCTATCTTTCCTTAACACTAAATGGGCTTCCGAATCTTCTTATTCTTCGAGTCCTGGGCCTTCAGAAACCCCGGGTACCATCTTTGGCAGGTTGATTCTTGATCTGATCTCTCTCCAAACCGACATAGGCATCCCCAATGGGCCTGCCAAAGATGGTACCCGGGTTTACTAAGGCCCAGGACTCGAAGAATAAGAAGATTCGGAAGCCCATTTAGTGTTAAGGAAAGATAGATTGTATTAGGAAATATAGAGACTTGTAATCTTACGGGTTGGGTACGAAACCCTCCCGAACTTTGTAACTTGTGTATTACGAAACCCTCGGCTCCACCTCTATATAAGGGGAGTCGAGGGAAAGAAAGGATCTAATCTATTGTCAACAGAACCCTAGTTTTCATAATCAGCGAGTACTTTTCGGGAAACCTTCGAGATCTACTTGCCCTCTACTTCCAACAAAACCCTAGTCTATGATCCGTAGGCATTGACAAATTAATCCTTTGTCAATTGGCGCCGTCTGTGGGAACTAGAGGTTGCAAGGAGCTGATCTCGATGGCACGTCCAGAATCGCGACTTCGGTGGCTAGCAATGCGATGGATCGAGGTAAACGGGAAAAAACTGATCTAGTCGATTTTATTCTCACCCGCCCTCCCGTTTGGATGCATGTGCTTATCTGGAGGAGCCCATCATCATGACGTTCGGAGAATTCTGATTTGGCGTCAACAAGGAAGGATCATATCGTCTCGAAGTTCCGATCACGTCGGAATTTTCAGCGATCGATTCTGACTTTTCGTCGAGTGATGAAGAGTTTTCGTCGCCACGCTTCATCGACACTAAGGCAAGCGGAAAGCTCGCCAAGATCTTCAGCGACACATCCTTCGAGTCGTCTGCGGACTCCGTTATAAGCAGCGACTCCGACAGCGTCGACAACTTCAACTTCATCGACAAATCTGCTGCCATTGGAAAGGTCTTCACCAATCTCTATGATGGTGTCACCAATCCTGATAAAAATCAATACTCAAAATATCATCAGATCTATGCGATCGAAGAGACAAACCGAGCACAACCGGAGACGTCAGAGGATTTCGACGATTTGGGAAATCCATACGTTGATCCCTCTGATCTCAGAAGAGGCCTAGGCACTAAATATGTCGGGTCTTCACCTCGCGAAAGAGTTCAACTCCCGCAAGCAGCGTGGGATAGGGCCGCAAGAGCCATGGACGGATCAGAACCAATGAACACAACTGCTACTGCAGAAGAATTGCAAGCCTATCAATATAGACTTGCTCGTGTGAGTAGGGAGCTGGAGAAACAGACAGCATCCTTGAATAGAAGAAAAGAGGCAGCCTCCGCGTCAAGCAGACGTCGAGCAGAGCTCAGTCGACAATCAGGAACTTCGGCAGATAGTCACTGAGACGCTCGGAGGAGAGCAAGATCTCGACTCCAAAATATACCTGAAGAAGAGAGAGGAAACATAATTCAAAATCTCGACATGTCCTTCATGACGATTGATACAAGGGGAAATATCATCCCGAAAACACCAGAAGCTGGGTACATGGCAACGCAAGCTTATATCCTCGCGTCCAGACCACCCCCTGGGGACCCGAGAGAAGCATTGTTTAATATGGCAATGGCTGGAGTTGGAGTTATGGGAACAGCGTTCGCAGCCACGCCTCCCGAAGGAACTCCTAGGCAAAATAGTCCACGACCCACCGCAGCGGTGCAAGATCCACCAAGAACAAGTGGAGCAAGAGACACAACAGCTCAAGTAAGGGTGGATAGAGCGCGACAAGAAAGAAGAGAACGTCAGCATTCACCAGAAGTTGCCGACGAAGATATGTGTGGGCTCCCGTGCTTTACAAGACGAGTTCGAAAGACTCGAGTCCCAAAAGGGTTTAAGTTACCCGAAAATTTCAAGAAATTCGACAGCCTGCAGGATCCCGAGGATTGGCTCGTGGATTATCTCGAGATGGTGAAGCTGATAGGAGGAACCAGAGCAACAGCCATGCAAAGTATCCAAGTTCACTTGAGTGGTGCCGCGCGATCTTGGATAAAGAAACTTCCCCCAGGTTCCATCGACAGCTGGGATAGTTTTGAGGATATCTTCGTGAGGAACTTCCGATCCACCTGCAAGAAACCTGCGTCATTGGAAGAGTTGAGGGCGTGTCGACAGAAACACGACGAGTCGATGAGAAAATATATACAGAGGTGGAACATTATTAAAAACTCGGCAGAAGATATATCTGACGAGAGAGCAATAGACGCGTTCGTAGCAGGAATTCGACGAGGAGATTTCGTCGAGGACTTAGGGAGAACCAACCCTAAGACAATATCAGCACTGATGGAGATAGCAAACAAGTGGGCAGATGGAGAAGACGCGATATACAACAAGCGACATAGGTCGCCAGAAGAGGATCGCGGTCGAAATTTTCAAAATAGAAGGCGATTTTCTCGCCAGTTCTACAATAACGATGCTCCTGGCCACATATCAGCTGGTTTCCGAGGAAACTCTGGAGGAAATAGTCGAGAGGACTACCAAAGGAGTAATGAGCAACAAGGTGACAATAGAGGTGATTTCCGCGGTAACAGGCAAAATAGTGGACCAAGGTTTCAAAGACCTTACGTGTCTCCCGAGGAAATGATGAACAGACCGTGTCAGGTGCATTCTATCTCGACAGAACGGAAAGAGGCAGTCAGGACATCTCCAAAAAGACTGCCGAAATTTTCAGGCAATGTTGCGAGCCGCAGGAATTGCAAATGCCCAAGCCATGAACAGAAACCCCCAGGGGCCAAGGAGTGAGATCCACCTCCCACCTCCTCCCGCAATGACGGACGAAAATCGGCACCAACTCAGAATAGCGGCAGCACCACATCCACCTCCATATGTTGATCCCAACTCCAATGGTGCGGTCTCGATGATCCAGAAAGCTAGGCCATCTAACAGGGCGCAGAAAGTAATCTCACGGCAAGTGTTCATGGCAGAGAAGATGCCTCCACCAACAGTCGAGTACCTAAATTGGTCGGGACAGGACATTGGCTTCACAATTGCGGATCACCCGCAACAAGTCCCTCGACCAGGACAATCTGCACTTATCTTACCCGCAGTAATTGCTGGTTTTGATGTGTCGAGAGTTTTCATAGATGGTGGCAGCAACTTAAACCTTATGTATGCAGATACATTGAGGAAGATGAACATATCCCTGGCAAATCTAAAACCTACTGACACACGTTTTCATGGGATCACGCCAGAGAAGCCAAGCTACCCGTGGGCAAGATCAATCTCGATGTTCAGTTTGGGACCCGAGAGAACTACAGGATAGAGAACTTGGAGTTTGAAGTGGTGGATTTCCCATCGCAATATCACGCCTTGTTGGGACGACCAGCATATGCCAGGTTTATGGCGGTACCTTATTACATGTACTTGTTATGGAGGTTGCCTGGACCTAAAGGACCAATCACAATTAAGGGAAGTTTCGCGCTATCTGATAAGTGCGACAAGGATTTTCATCGACTGTCAGAAACTTTCGGGATGCAAGCAGAATATATGGCGCCAAGGCTCACTGATTATGATGTGCTGCCAGATGCAGGGAGGTCACTCAGGGAACCAACCTTCAATACTGCCAAGGATTCAAAAGAGGTGCAGATCCACCCGACGGACCCAAAGAAAACGACATCCATTGCAGCAAACATGGATCTCGCATAGGAAAGCGCGCTCGTCGAGTTCCTCCGTGAGCACTGGAAAATCTTCGCATGGTGTCCAGCTGACATGCCAGGAGTACCCAGGGAACTTGCCGAGCACCACCTCAATTTGGATCCTCTCGCGAGACCAATCAAACAACCTTTGCGGCGTTTTTCGGAACCAAACCGTAAAGCTATGTTATCAGAAATAGATCGACTCAAAGATGCTGGTTTTATCAAAGAAATATCCACAGAAGCCACGTGGGTAGCCAACCCAGTGATGGTGCCGAAGAAAAACACGAAAGTCCTTCGCATGTGTGTCGACTTTACGTGTCTCAATAAACACTGTCCTAAGGATCACTTTCCCTCCCAAGGATCGATCAAATCATCGACTCCACGGCAGGATGTGAACGTCTTTCCTTCTTGGACGCATACTCTGGTTATAACCAGATCAAATTAAAAGAAGATGATGAAGCCAAGACATCGTTCATAACACCTTATGGCGTGTTCTGCTACAGAACAATGCCCTTTGGTTTGAAAAACGCGGGAGCAACATATCAGCGGATGATGCAGAAGTGCCTTGCAACACAGATTGGAAAAAATGTACAAGTCTACATTGACGATGTCGTGATAACATCAAAGAAGGGGACAACACTGATCGAAGATTTGAAGGAAACCTTCGACAACCTCGACAAGTTCTGCCTTAAGCTGAACCCGACAAAGTGCTCTTTTGGCGTTCCTGCGGGAGAACTTCTCGGGTTCTTAGTATCAGCAAGAGGGATTGAAGCCAATCCCGAAAAATACAGGCCATCGTAACTATGAGGAAGCCGACAAAGTTGAAAGAAATACAACAGCTGACGGGGCGAGTCGCAGCTTTAAGCAGATTCGTCGCCAGGGAGGCAGCTGCCGTTCTATGGATTGATCAAACAGGGGGAGAAATTTCAATGGAACGAGGAAGCAGATAGAGCTTTCGAGAATCTCAAGCGCACAATTTCGACACCACCAATCTTGGTGGCGCCTAAAGAGAAGGAACCTCTCCTCCTATACATTGCAGCCACGCCTCAGGTGGTCAGCACGGCTCAGTAGTCGAGAGAGAGGAGGAAGGAAAACTCCATGGAGTTCAGAGGCCAGATATTTCATCAGTGAAGTACTGTCGCCTTCAAAACAACGGTACCCCCAATACCGAAGTCGGCGACGGAGTATTTACGACAGCAAGAAAATTGCGACACTATTTTTCGGCACACTCGATAATAGTGGTCAATGAAGCTCCTCTATCAAATATATTAAACAACCCAGAAGCTACGGGTCGTGTCTCCCTTTGGGGAATAGAAATTTCCCCTCGGGACATCACGTATGAAAAAAGAAAAGCAATAAAATCGCAAGTCTTACCAGATTTCATTGCAGAGTGGATGGAGCTACAAAACACAGGGCCTCCAGATTTATCGAGAACCTGGACTATGAACTTTGATGGGTCCAAAAGGTTAGAAGGCGCTGGAGCAGGCGTAATTAGTATCACCTGAAGGCGACAAGTTGAAATATGTCTTACGGATGACGTTCCCAAACGCGTCTAACAATGAAGCAGAATATGAAGCTCTCATACACGGGATGAAGATGGCGAAAGCTTGCGGTGCAACCCGACTGAAAATCTTCGGCGACTCACAGTTGGTGGCACAGCAAGTTATGAATCAATGTGATGCAGTCAACGAGAGTATGATAGCATACAAGGAGATGTATAATGAGCTGGAAAAACTGTTTGATGGATGCGAGGTAAACCACATCAGCAGGTTGAGCAATGATGAAGCCGATGTTCTTGCAAACATCGGGTCACAATGTCTCGCGATCCCTCCAGGCGTGTTTTGGGAAGAAATAAGCGAGAGATCAACAAAGCCAATGAAACCAAAGAAGAAGGAGAAGGATGAAAAACCCTCGAATACTGCAAAAGAAGCATTGGAAGAAGAAGAAGAAGAGGAACAGGAGCTAGTCATGATGGTGCAAATTCCATGGATGCAGGCGTACATATCATACATCCTAAGAAAAACAATACCCGACGACCCAGTTGAAGAAAGGCGGATAATTAGACGATCTAAAGCTTTTACTGTGGTAAAAGGGGAGTTGTACAAGCGAAGTATTTCGGGTGTGCTACAGAGATGTGTCACACCCGAAGAAGGAAGGATCATCCTGAAAGATGTACACGAAGGAATATGCGGGCATCACGCGAGCAGCCGAGCTATCGCGGCTAAAGTTTTCAGAGCAGGATTTTATTGGTTAACAGCAATTGAGGACGCGAAGGAAATAGTGCGAACTTGCGATGCGTGCCAGAGATTCGTCGCCAAACCTCATTCTCCGGCAGCAGAACTGATGCCAATCCCATTGTCTTGGCCCTTTGCTCAATGGGGTCTCGATATGGTGGGAAAACTACACAAAGCTTCGCCAGGAGGATATGAGTATATGCTCGTTGCTGTCGACAAATTTACTAAGTGGATAGAAGCAAAGCCGATAAATTCACCGGACGGCGCGTCGGCAATCAAGATTGCGAAAAGCATCGTCTTTCGATTTGGAGTCCCTCATAGCATCGTCACAGACAACGGCAGTAACTTTACGTCTAAGGAGTTCAAAGCATATTGTACAGAAGTGGGCATCAAACTGAGTTTCGCATCTATCGCACATCCACAGACCAACGGTCAAGTCGAGAAAGCCAATGGTATCATCTGCAATGGTATCAAAAAGCGTGTTAGGACCATTGGAAAAAGCTCGGCATACTTGGCCGGAGGAGCTGCCAAGCGTGTTGTGGAGTATTCGAACAACACCAAATACAGCGAGGAGACGCCGTTTTTCCCGGTCCATGGAGCTGAGGCAGTGCCAATAGAAATAGAACATGATTCTCCAAGAGTTACAGAATATGATGAAGAAACTTCGAGAAGAGCTTTGGAGGATGATGTCGACGCACTTGATGAGGCTCGAGACGAAGTACTATCGCGAGTCGCCAAATACCAACAGGACCTGAGAAACTACCACAGTCGACGATTGCGACCAAGATCTTTTCAAGTCGGGGATTTGGTTTTACGACTCAATCAAAAAAGTCATGAAAAACTTGAGTCACCGTGGCTTGGACCTTACATCGTCACAGAGGTAATCGAAGGAGGAGCATACATAATCAAGGACAAGAAGACGGGGATTGCTGAGCCAAACCCTTGGAACGTGGCGCAGCTCAGGCGTTTCTACGCTTAGATGCCGAAATATAGTCTCCTCTGTAAACATACAATGTACTGAAACGCCCGCGAGTTTTCAGACGCACTCTTTTCCTTTTCGGGGCACCGAGTGGGGCCGGGAAAGGTTTTTAATGAGGCGGGCTCGCGGTGCTGCAATATAATAAAGATAGTGGAATTATATATCTTTTCGACAGGCTCGGGGGCTTCTACCCAGAAGATACAATATATATATACACAATGCCGACAAATACAACTTGCAAAATATCTCGCCTTGGTATAAAGTACCTCGCCAAAATAAAAATATGTCGCCAAATAGCGGTCAACATAAAGCTCGGGGGCTCGCGCCCGCAAAAATAGTACACAAATATAATTTATCTTGCCTTGGGACAACCTCGCATTATAAAAAGAAAACATCGCCATCAAAACGCCCGGGGGCTTGGCATTGAAAAACAAAAATATAGTGACTTTACAATATAGATTATGTCTACTACACACAAGATACAATCCTTGGAGCAACAAATCTTCAAGGGTTGCCCAGTATATTATCTATCGTCAACCGTTCATTATTTATAGCACGAGTGCTATGTTCAGCGTAGCTGCCCTTCACGAAGAATTCGGCGTCCATCCGAAGAAGTTCATCCATCATATCTTCGGCAACAGGGGTCACAACGTCGTCATATTTGCTGAAGTTCTTCCTCTTCTTCGCCATCTTGGCCAAGCACTTTGGAACAACTTGACCCACGTCTAACTTTGGGTAGCAGATTTTGATCATGATCATAGCAAACCTTGCGCCAGCAGCTAATTGGGCCCGCACAAAGCCGTGGATCCGAGGAGCATCCCGAAATTTGTCCATTAAGGCAGGAAGAGTCTCTGGCATCTTATTACGAGGAAACATGGTGCCATAGACCAGAGACAAGGTCCTTGTACAAAAGTCGAGATAATCGCGAACCTGGAGTGCGCGATCCTGAAACCTGACGATCTGGCGAGTCCGTTCAGGCGTGCCCCAGAAATTTGAACCATGATCACGCGCAAGTTTGAGAAGCGCATTGGATCGAGCTTCAACACGCTCATCTTCGGTTGTAGCATCCAAGAAGGAACCTATTTTTGAAAGAATCAGCGGGCAACGAAGAGGCAAGCAAAAAAGAAAAATAAAGCACGACAAAGATAATGAAGCACACCTGCCATATCCAAGCTAGCATCTGTCAGCAGCTGAAGCATAAAATTCTCTCGAGATGTAGCTGCAGCAGCTTCAGCAACGGCGGAGTCCTTTTCAGCTATGGCATCTTGAGCTTGTTGGAGTGCAACCTTTTCCCTCTCAGAGGATTTCCGAGATTGTTCCATGAGCATAAGTGACTGTTTCTTCGTGGATTGCAGCTGTTGTCGAAGTTCTTCTAAATCTTGTGCTGAGTTTTTACTCGAAGAATCTTCAATAAATTCGACAGCGACAGGTGTTTTCTTCGAACGAGATGAAGGAAAAACCTCGGAAGGACCAGGAGTTGAAGTATAGTTGTCAAAAATCAACTGAAAATAAAATTTTCGACATCAATCATTGAGCAAAGATAGATTTCCATTCATTCTCAGAATATGTACATGTCTATTACAAAAGAAGGACCTCTAGACAACTATTGGAGCAACCATCGCCAAGAACACTACGGCGACAACGTCAAAAGAGAGAGAAAACTAAAAGAAAAAGCAAAGTGGTCTACTTGACCTCCGGCTTTGAAGAACTTGGAGCAGGAGCTGGTTTATATCCAAGGGTGGCAAGGATTTTCTTCGAACTGGGCTTCGCCGCTTTAATCAGCGACTGCCATTTCTTCGTTTCGATCTCCCCTGTGTTGCCAACCCTCGACCAGTCGACGTGTTGTTGACTCTCTGCAATCAAGGCCATCGTACCTTCGACACCAACCTTTAGTCCCTCTTGGCGAAGTTGGAGTCCAAGGTCTTCATTGGAAGTGAAGCACTTGGCGAGATCAATAAAGACTGCGGGTTCTTCCTTTTTCTTGAAAAAATAAGGGAAAAGCCGCGACAGGCCAGCTTCAGCTTCAGCTAGGCCGTTACGAGCTTCCGTACCATGGATTTCAAGGAGAGAAAGCGCGTCAAGAAGCTCGTCATCTTCAGGATTCTCCAGCTCGTACTCTTGGTGTGTTCTCCCTGCTTAAAGCATAAAATAGAGTTACTAAAAGGAAAAAAGAGGCCAAAACACGACGCAAGAAAGCAGCAAGGGTGTGAACACTTACTAACAAAACGTCGACTCTGCGACTCCAGTCGACCAAGGATTTCTTCTTCGCGAGCAGAATGCTGAGCTACATTTTCTTCCAGAGCCCTTTTTGCGTCGTCGAGTCTTTTTTGAAGATCCTCGACGGTAGCAGCTTTAGCTTCGGCTTTCATGCGTGCCGTCTCGCTTTGCTCTAACTCAGTAGCAAGAGCGTCAGCGCGTCTGTTGGCTTCCGCAAGTTTTTCTGCCAACATAAGACAGATAAGCATTGCGACACAAAATAGTGACAGGATATACTCGACAAGGAAAGATGGACAAAGAAAAAGGAGGTACCTTCAAGTTTGCCGGCATAATCGCGGTACCCGATAAATTGGGTACCGAAACGGATAAGTTCCTTCATGAAAGGCTAAAGAAAGATCATAAAAAGAGGATCAATATAAGAAGTGGAAAAATTCGACACCATGAAAAAACGGAGGGAAGTTCAGAAAAATGAAGCCAATACAGAACAAAGAAGATAACTTACTTCTTCCATCAAAGGAGTCGAGGAACAACTAGCTAGTATGGTTGGTTCCTCGGTTGATTCTACCCTGGCTCTCTTCGGGGAAGGAGCTTGGGGGCTCACAGCTGGTGTTGGATGTTCAGGGTTTTGTTGAGGAGGTGAAGTTTCGTCGCCATCAGGACGAGCTTCTGAGACAACTAAAGTACGAGACGTGCTCGTTCGAGCAGTCTCGTCAATAGGTGCATCTTCCTCTTCATCGTCACTGCAATAAATATAGTGACAGGATAAATAGCAATTTCAAAAAGCATCGACAAAGGAAAAAATACAGTGCATTAAAAAACTTACGAGCTGATAAGAGCAGCATCGTAAAGATCCAAAGTTTTCTCCCCGGCATTGGGTGCAGTCTTTTCAGCACGGGAAGTATCAGCTTTGGAGGCGCCAGAGTCGATAGTTTCATCCCTCTTCCTCTTGCCTTTTGGAGAAGCAGCAGGGAGAGATGAGCGTGTCGACGAAGTAACCTCTGTTTCATTCTCTTTTTCAAGAGAAGCCACGGATTTCTGGGAACCCCCGACTCCACTTTCAGGACGAGAAGCACCCTGGTTGTCGTCGGTGACAACAGCCCGTTCTTCGACTTCCCCACCTTCGGGAAGGGGAGGAAGAGAAGATAAAACAAGATGACCCTGTGGAATATAAAAAATATCGACAAAACAGTTATATTTCGTCATCAATAAAGTGGTCGACAGGAAAAATCTGGCAAGACAACATAATAGTCGCAAAGATCAATTACCTCAGGAAGAGGATTGGCGCTACAAAATGGCTTAACTTTGCAAGAAGATGGAACGGTGTCCTTCTTGCTAAGCTTGGAGATTCTTCGGATCAGCTTCTCCAAGTCCTTTGCAGAAAGATCTGTGGAGAGCCTCTCGACGTCTTCATCACCAGCATACATCCAAAGGGGATTTTTTCGAGCTTGCAGAGGCTGCACTCTAATCCTAAGGAAGTAGGTTGTGATTTGGATACCCGATAGCTCCTTGCCACGGGTACTCTGAAGCTCACGGATGCGAGTCATCAGCGCCTCTGTCGCCAATTTCTCTTCTTCGGTAGCTTCAGCATCCCAGGAGCGGCGGCGAAGAATTTTGGTTTTTCCGTCAAAAGGGGCGATGTTGTACTCCATTGAATCAGAGCTTTCTTCGTGCACATACAACCACCTCTTGCGCCACCCTTGGACGGAATCAGGGAATTTGACGTCGAAGTAATCGACGTCAGAGCGAACACAGATAACGACGCCACCAATATTATAGGCGACGCCGTGGGAGCCATTACGGCGGAGGCAGAAGATGCGTTTCCACAGAGCCCAATTAGGTTGGACTCCGAGGAAGCATTCGCACAATGTGATAAAAATTGACACGTGCAAGATAGAATTGGGCGTCAACTGGTGAAGCTGAAGCCCATAAACAAAGAGAAGACCGCGAAGAAACTCATGAATAGGAGGGGAAAGACCGCGGATGAGATGATCAACGAAACTAACCCGGTACTCCATTGGAGGAGATGGGTAGCTTTCCTCGTGGGGGAAGCGCAGTGCGTCCTTCTTCTTGGTGAACCCCAGCCTCTTCAGCAGGTTCATGTCCTGGTTGGAGATCTTGGATCTCTCCCACTCCAAATCTTTGGTGGCCATTGGGGATTGTTGGAGCGCTGTGCTGGGTGTGTCGCAAGGGTGATGATTTCCACTAGAATGGAGCAGAACAACACGAGCTTGGAGGAGCGCACAAAGCAATGAGCGCAATGGAGGATTTTTGCAGAGGAAGTGCGGCGCAGGTGAAAGCGTTGATTGAGGAAGACGATGACCTTATATGCAGGCGCGGTGAAACGTCGCACCGTTGGATGAAGAAATTCTGGACAGATGTTGTACACGTAGTCAAGGGGTAAAAGGTAATTTCATTATGACGAGAAATTACAGGACCTGCAGTACATGTGCCAGTAAAAGCGGGAGACGTGTGTCCCCCACTTGCACGACGTGTCCATCGGAGAGGGAATCTGGACCCACGAGGCAGTGAGAGGAGCGGTTTTCGCATGTTTCCAATACAGTAATCGTGGCTATCATCAGCAATGACGTCACTGAGGTAAAAGAAAAACTCGACTAAGAAGCCTGGTGAAAATATCGACAACGCAAGATTATTTTGAGAGCCTTTGATCAAATACAAGTTTTTGCCCAAATGCTCGGGGGCTACTTTGGAAAAAGAAAAATTCGAGTATGACAAAATAGAAATGGCGAGAGCCTATGACCAAATGCAAGCATTTGTTCATAGCCTCGGGGCTACTCCCATCGGGAGCGCTGGTCGCGCACCCGATAGATATAAAAACTTCGAGAAGGATTACCAATATAGTGGCAGCGGATATTAATCTGAGGAGCCTACACCCAAGCACAAGTTCTTGGTTGTAGCCTCGGGGGCTGCTCCCATCGGGAACGCTGTTCGCGTGCCCGATGAATTTCGATCAAAAGAAAGAAAAAGAAGTGAGTATATTTCGAGTTACACAGATAACTCTACATATACTCCCATCGGGAAGACAAAATAAGTCATCAAATATGACTCGATAAAATGTGCTATTCCAACAGCCGAAAAGCACTCGACAATATATTCTCAGAGCGCTAGAAGTCGCGAATAAATCTCTGAATGCCGCAAAACTTTGCGAAGGTAAGACCCCAGATCCGTTCGAGCGGCGTGGCACCGTCTCTGACGGCGGATTGCTACTTTTTCCGTATCAACAGATACGAAGAAAAATCCTAACGGACGCGTTAGGTACCCGATAAAATATGACTGGGACTCGACAAAATGGTAAGACCTTAAGCGGCACCTGTCGAAGTTTACACCAGTATCCCGAGATCATGTCCAGGGACGTGATCTTGAAGTAGGTTTTTGCGGATTGCCACTAGAGCAGTTAACTAGTACCTGATCCGTCAGATGAACTAGCCCCAACTACCGTTATCCCTGTACAAAATAATATTTGCATATCGAAAGGTTATGTAATGAGTAAAGTTGGAGATTTTCCCTGATTCTTCGATTCAAGAAAAATCTCGGGGGCTACTGACATAGGCATCCCCAATGGGCCTGCCAAAGATGGTACCCGGGGTTTACTGAAGGCCCAGGACTCGAAGAATAAGAAGATTCGGAAGCCCATTTAGTGTTAAGGAAAGATAGATTGTATTAGGAAATATAGAGACTTGTAATCTTACGGGTTGGGTACGAAACCCTCCCGAACTCGTAACTTGTGTATTACGAAACCCTCGGCTCCACCCTCTATATAAGGGGGAGTCGAGGGACGAAGAAAGGATCGAATCTATTGTCAAAAGAACCCTAGTTTTCATAATCGAGTACTTTTCGGCTGAAACCTTCGAGATCTACTTGCCCTCTACTTCCAGCAAAACCCTAGTCTACGATCTGTAGGCATTGACAAATTAATCCTTTGTCACTTAGGGACTTCTTTGTAATGTTCCAGGCTCTATATAAGCCGGACTACCACCCCTTGCATGGGGACGATCGATTCATTCTCACTTCACACTTAGCACCACGCGGGAGAGAGGCCTTCGTCTACCTCGAGCCCTCTTCCCAGCCGGATACAGCTCAAGGAGCACCATTGTACTGTCTCACAACATATACACTCTAGAGCAGGAGTAGGGGTTTTACCTCCATACGAGGGCCCCGAACCTAGGTACGTCGCTTGTGTCGCTCGTGCTCATACCCGCATCTGGAAACCACGAGCCAAGGCGGAACCACTCGATTTGAGCCACCCCATGGCTTATGCCGTGACGATACCACGGCATTTGGCGCCCACCGTGGGGCCTTCAGCTTCTACGGCCAGTGTCTCCTTCCGAACGGGCCTCACCATCACCACCGGCGAGCGGGTCGCTTTAGGCCTTGTCTGGAGATTCGGCTCCCTCGACTGCGTCAACGACAACGCTGGTTGCTTCGCCGACCGGCCCTTTCCTGCCGGCGGCAACATCATCACCTTCGGTGCACACGACGTCTACGTCACCACCATCGCACTTTGGCGCTACCCGCTGCAAGTGCAGCGCTGCGCCATCCCTCCTCCCGGAGCCGGCATCTGCAGCAACTTCCCCAGCCCCTGCATCATGCAGGAGGTCATGGCCACCGGTGACGAGAACATCACCAAGAACACCCGCGGCGCAGCCGCCGCCACCGCCAGGCGCGACGCCAACGTTGATGGCGGCGCACGGGCTCCGGCCCAAAGCCCCCGCCACCGCCGTCCGGCTGGACGAGCCAGGGCAAGCTGAGCACTCTGCTCACAGCCGAGCGCGACCCCCGCCACCATCGAGGCGGACTTGGAGGCTCACGCGTGCTCCCTCCTGAACCGGGCGGAAGAGGTGGCAGTGCCAAGCGCAGTGGAGATCACCCGGGCGACTACAACCGCGCCTGGCTTCGCCAGCCGGCAACAACCTCAGCCGGCGGATCCACGCAGGGGCGGCCTTGGAGCGGAGATCGATCGCGACGGCACGGAATCGCCGGCTGCTTCCATGGATCTGCCGGTCTAGAAGACCCTCGAGAAAAACGTGCGCGCGGCGGAAGCCATCGCAGAGGAACTAAGCAGCCTTGAAGGCGAAGAGCTGCGCCGCCAGACCAGTCGGGTGGCCGAGTTGCTCCACATCGCCACCGCACAGCAGAAGAACCCAAGGTATGCCAGCAACGCCCCTAGTAGCTCTCTGGCTCCTGATGCAGCCGGCCATTCCAAAGATGGCCCCAGGGATACGACGGAGTCATCATCACCACACCCGAGCCGGCACGGCTCCTTGGGGCCCATGCTGGCCCAAGCCGTGAAACCGGCACGAGAGTCCCTGCCCCGAGTGGCGGACCAGCCAGCCGGCCTCCGCCGGCAGGAGCGCCGGAGTACTGCGGCAGAACGGTGCACGGGCGCCGTGCCGGCGGGCTCCGCCGCCGGCGGCCAGGGACCGGCCCTTTCCAGCCGCATCGACGGCTCGTGGAATCGCATTACGGAAGAAGATGGTCCCTGGCCCCAAGTGCAGACCACGCATCCTGGCGAGCCGGTCATCGACGGCTTCCGGCTCCCGGACACTCCCAAGTACGATGGTACCGCCAAGCGGATTGGGCTGTGGACTACACCACCGAGTAGGCATCGCCCGTGGCAGAGCGTTGGGCCATGCGCTACTCGCCCCTCATCTTGGTGCTTTGCCGCACCTGGGTCAACAACCTCCCGGCATCATCAACGGCTGGCTGGACATCGAGGAGGCCTTCATCGGCAACTTCACGGCTCTACCGTCGGCCGGGTCGCCCTCAGCACGAGATGTGCCGGGCCCGGACGAGACGGATCGCGCACCACGCGCTGGTGCGAGATGCGCAACTCCTGCGAGGGCGTGCACGAGATCCAGGCCATCAGCTTCTTCATGGGACTGCCGGCCCAACACCATGCTGTGGCACAAGCTGCGCCGCAGGACCCCAAGATGGCCGCCTTGATGGCCATCGCGGACAAGTCGCGTTGGCCGAGCTGGCAAGGCGCCGGCTTGCCCCGCAGCGTGACAACAACAAGCCGGCTGAGCACAAGTCGGCCGAAGGAACCACCCACGGGAGCCGCCATGAAAACTACCGCGGCAAGAGGAATAGCGACCAGCCGGATCGCCGGTATGGCACCGCCCATGTGGCGGTTGTGTCCGATCACGTGGCGGTGGCGGAAGCCGCCGCCGAAGCAACTGCCCGGGAAGCAGTTCACTTTTGAGCAGAGCAGCCGTGCAAGTAGCATAGCGGTCCAAAGCCGGCCAACCAGGCCACCCAGTACCGCTTCACTAACGGCTGAACATCGAGCAGCGCCACCTCCACCCCTGCATCCACCAGGGCGGGCGGGTGGTTGAACAGGCGAGCAACTGCAACCAATCCCGCCTGGCGGACCAAGGTGCCATGGGCGGTAGGTCCATCCCCCCTTCAGTGGCCACTGTACACCGGGTCTGCCAACAGCACATGGTCGCCAGCCGGCACGACAGCTGCGGCGTGCTCATCGATTCGCTCCTCTACCGCGCCCGGCTGGACGGGGCGCGACTATGTGGCGTCCCCGCAGCCCTAGGCCGGCCAGAGTCATGCCAGGCCATCCACTTGTTGAGCCGAGGAGGTTGTGAGCCGGCTTGAGCACAAGTCGGCCGAAGGAACCACCCACGGGAGCCGCCATGCTACGCCAAGAGGAATAGCGACCAGCCGGACCGTGGCACCGCCCATGGCTGTCCATCACGTGGCGGTGGCGGAAGCCGCCGCCGCAACACTGCCCGGAAGCCGGTTCACTTTTGAGCAGATGTCACACGCCGTGCAGTAGCATAGCGGTCCAAAGCCGGCAATGCAACTTCACTCCATCGGCCGTCACCTCCACCCATCAGTCGGCGGCCGGTGGTTGTGCTCCGAGCAACATGAGGTGCGTTCACGCCTAAGGACACCACGTACATCATCTTCACCACGAGGAGGATAAGACGAGCCATGCTCCTCGAGGTGAACGCGGTCATGCCGCCGGTCCCCAGCAATGGCAGGCCATCACTTTTGATCGCCCGAGACAGTCTGCCAAGGCCCAGCCACGCCATGGTCTCGACCCAACCATCGCACCAGCCGACGCAACATGCGCTTTTTGCGTGAGCTCATCGATGGCAGCAGCTCTACACAACGGCAGCTGGGCATCACGAGCGCGAGCTGCGCCCTACCCCCACTTCATCGTGCGGACACTCGCCAGCCGACGATCACTGGAAGTCATGTCGGCTTCACCAGCACGAGATGGTCGAGGAGGTGGACTTCGTCCCTACCAGGGCCGTCGACCGTTCATGGCGGTACCCCACTACGTACAAGATGAAGCCCGAAAGGGGCATCGTACCATCGCCGCTCACTCACGTAGAGCTCCAAGATGGCCCAAACGCTGGTCATTGCTGCTGAGAAGAAGCTCATCCACGATGTTGTCACCATGGCCAAGTCCACGCGGACGGACATGCCGGCTCTAGGAAACCCGGCTGGGACGACTCACTTCCAGCCGGCGAACGACACGAAGAAGATCATGCTGGACCCGGCGCAGCCGGACAAGTTCGTCACCATTGGTGCCGGCTTGGATAGAAAATAGGAAAGCGAGCTCACCAGCTTCCTCCGTGAGAATCGGGACATCTTTGCATGGTCTCCTCGAGACATGCCGGGTGTGCCGAGGGAGTTGGCTGAGCACCACCTCCACGTCAGGCCAGAGGCCAAACCAGTGAAGCAACCCCTCCCCGCTTCGCCGAAGAGAAGGAAGGCCATCGGTGAAGAAATCGCCGGCTGCTCGCAGCCGGCTTCATCATGGAAGTGCTACACCCGGACTGGTTGGCAAACCCGGTCCTGGTTTTGAAGAAGAACGGCTCCTGGCGCATGTGTATCGACTACACCAACCTAAACAAGGCTTGCCCGAAGACCCTTTCCCCCTGCCGCGCATAGATCAAGTCATAGACTCTCCCGGCTGTGAATTGTTGTCTTTCTAGATCCCTATTCAGGCTACCACCAGATTCCTTTGAATCCGGCTGATCAAATAAAGACTTCGTTCATTACCCCGTATGGGGCTTATTGCTACACGACTATGCCATTCGGCTTGAAAAATGCAGGCGCCACCTACCAAAGGTGCATGCAAAAATGCTTACAAGAGCAAATCGGCAGAAACGTTCACGCATATGTGGATGATGTTGTTGTAAAAACCAAGGAGAAGCATACCCTCCTTGATGATATGAGAGAGACCTTCACCAATCTGCGAAGATTCCGGATGAAGCTCAACCCGGCCAAGTGCACATTCGGCGTGCCAGCTGGCCAACTCCTTGGCTACCTTGTCTCTCAGCGAGGGATTGAAGCCAACCTGGAGAAGATCAGTGCCCTACATAAGATGGAACTGCCGCATTGCCTCAAGGACGTCCAAAAGTTCACTGGTTGCCTGGCCTCCTTGAACCGCTTCGTCAGCTGTCTGGGGGAGAAGGCACTGCCTCTGTACCAATTGCTCAAGAAGTCGGACAAGTTCGTCTGGTCGCCTGTAATATCCCAGGTTTAGAGACGATCGAGGGGTAGATTTTAGAAACGGATGTGCATTGCATCGTAAAAACCGGGGAAATTTCGCGCTTTTAAAGAAAAACTACATCGAAGGGGGACAAGTTTCTCTCTCGACACCTTACAGGTTAGGGTTTCGAGAGTGCGATAGACTTGGACCTAACTTCACTCAATTAGGGTTTTTGAGAAGAGAGGGGAATAGTGCATCTCAAATTTAAGTTGCATGATTGAATTCAACTAAGTATGTTTGAATTTCAAAATTCAAACATCACTTGATCATGTTATAATTCAAATTAAGATCATTTATTAAACAAATAGAAATACAAGTGTATAAATAATACATCAAATATATTTAAAGCTCATTAAGGAAAACTTGAGCTTTATTGATTCACACACAAGATACATTGTCAATTACAATATCCAGATTGAATTATAAATATTACAACACATTACATTGAATAAATGGAAAAATAAAAAAGGAAAATTACAAAGAATAGAAACTTGCTTCACTACACTAAATCTTCATCTTGTAGTTCTTGATCATCTCTTCAAATCTGCATACACAAACAGAGAAACAAGAGAAACATTAAGCCAAGTGGCAATGCCACTTGGCAGGTTAGCAAATAAAGGGAATTGAGAGGATATTATCAAGATCAGTGTTACGTCTCAAACGTATCTATAATTTCTGATGTTCCATGCTAGTTTTATGACAATACCTACATGTTTTGTTCACACTTTATATCGTTTTGATGCATTTTCCGGAACTAACCTATTGACGAGATGCCGAAGTGCCCTCTGTTTTCTCTGTTTTTGGTTTCAAATCCTAGTAAGGAAATATTCTCGAATTGGACGAAATCAACGCCCACATCTTATATTTCCACGAAGCTTCCCAAGAAAAAGAGGAGGGGAGCTGGGGGCCCACACGTGGTGGCGGCGCGGCCAAGGGCCTGGGCGCGCCCCTCCCTTGTGTGGTGGCCCCAGTCCCCTCCGACTTCGCCTCTTCGCTGTTAAGCCTCCTGACCTAAATCCCGATACGGAAAAGCCACGCAGCGAGAAACCTTCGAGCCGCCGCCATCGCGAAGCCAAGATCCGGGGACAGAGTCTCGCCGGCCGCCGACGGGGAAGTGCCCCCGGAAGGCTTCTCCATCGACACCACCGCCATCTCCATCAACGCCGCTGCTCCCATGATGAGGAGGGAGTAGTTCTCCCCCGAGGCTGAGGGCTGTACCGGTAGCAATGTGGTTAATCTCTCTCGTACCTCAATACAATGATCTCATGAATTGCTTTGCATAATTGAGATCCTTATGATGAGCTTTGTATCGCTACTAGTCTATGTGCTACTCATGTGATGTTATTAAAGTAGTCTATTCCTCCTGCATGGTGTAATGGTGACATTGCGTGCACCGTGTGGTTCTTGTCGTAGGTTATGATCATAATCTCTTGTAGGTTATGGAGTTAATCATCATTATGATAGTATTGATGTGATCTATTCCTCCTTTCATAGTGTAATGTTGACAGTGTGTATGCTATGTTAGTTCTCGGTTTATTTTGCAAAGATCTATTATGCTCTAAGGTTACTTAAATATGAATGCCGAATGTTGTGGAGCTTGTTAACTCCGGCTTGAGGGAGCTCTTGTAGCCCTACACAATGAATGGTGTTTGTCATCCAACAAAAGAGTGTATGTAGCACAAATTATGTGATCAATGTTGAGAGTGTCCACTAGTGAAAGTATGATCCCTAGGCCTTGTTTCCAATACTGCAAACACCGCTTACTTATTGTTCTACATGTTTACTCGTCCATATTTATTTCAGATTGTTATTACCACTCATATTCATCTATACCACCTGTGTTTTACTATCTCTTTGCCGAACTAGTGCACCTATACATCGACAAGTGTATTAGGTGTGTTGGGGACACAAGAGACTTCTTGTATCTTAATTGCAGGGTTGCTTGAGAGGACTATCTTTGACCTCTACCTCCCTGAGTTCGATAAACCTTGGGTGATTCACTTAAGGGAAACTTGCTGCTGTTCTACAAACCGCTCTTGGAGGCCCAACACGTCTACAAGAATAGAAGCACCGTAGACATCAATCAGCCAGGGATGATGTCTACGGGTGTCCTCTGTGCAACCCTGCACTTAAGATACAAGAAGTCTCTTGTGTCCCCAACACACCTAATACACTTGTCAGATGTATAGGTGCACTAGTTCGGCGAAGAGATAGTAAAATACAGGTGGTATAGGTGAATATGAGTGGTAATAACAATCTGAAATAAATATGGCAGCGAAGTAAACATGCAGTAAAACAGTAAAAAAGTGTTTGCATTGTGAACAAGGCCTAGGGATCATACTTTCACTAGTGGACACTCTCAACATTGATCACATAATAAATAAATAACTTCTCCTCACTTGTGCTACATATACTCTTGTTTGATAACAAACACCATTCATTGTGTAGGGCTACAAGAGCTCCCTCAAGCCGGAGTTAACAAGCGCCACAACATTCAGCATTCATATTTAAGTAACCTTTAGAGCATAATAGATCTTTGCAATTTAGACCGAGTACTAACATAGCATACACACCGTCACCATTACACTATGAAGGGGAATAGATCACATCAATACTATCATAGTAATAATTAACTCCATAACCTACAAGAGATTATGATCATAACCTACGCCAAGAACTACACGATGCACACACTGTCACCTTTACACCATGAAGGAGGAATAGACTACTTTAATAACATCACATGAGTAGCACATAGACTAATAGCGATACAAAGCTCATCATATGGATCTCAATCATGCAAAGCAATTCATGAGATCATTGTATTGGGGAGAGAGAGAGATAACCACATAGCTACCGGTACAGCCCCTAGCCTCGAGGGAGAACTACCCCCTCCTCATGGGAGCAGCAGCGGTGATGAGATGGGGGTGGTGTCGATGGAGATGCCTCCGGGCAATTCCCGTCCGGCGGCGTGCGAACAGACTTCTGTCCCCAAATCTTGGCTTCGATATGGCGGCTCTGAATTTTCTCGTATCGTGGCTTTTCGTGTCGTTTTAGGTCAGGGAGGCTTAAATAGGCGAAGAGGCTGAGAGGGTTCGGGGCCCACACACAGCCCCGGCGCGCCCCCTCCGCCGCGCCGCCATGGCATGTGGGGCCCCGGGCCTCCACTGGTCCCTCTGTTCCAGGCTTCGTGGAATTATAAGATCTTGGGCGTTGATTTCGTCCAATTCGAGAATATTTCCTTACTAGGATTTTGAAACCAAAATGCAGGAGAGAACCGGCACTTCATCTCGTCAAATTAATTTTAAATGCATCAAAACATCATAAAGTGTGGCAAAACATGTAGGCATTGTCATAAAACTAGCATGGAACATCAGAAATATATCAAGATCAGCCGAGCTGATCCACCAAAAGGACCAAGTCCCAACATGGAACCACACAGGCAGCTCACAAGGCTGTGTGCATGCACACCAGCACACACAGCCAGGTGAGTCACCAAAATGGTGCCAGGCTCTGCTGTCGACCAAGAGAGCAAGGAGAGGGCCATATATAAACTTTTTCAAGCCAAACCCTAGCTGTTCATCGGCAGCAGCTCCACAGGGTAAGAACAGCAAGAACTCTAGAACAGGAAGAACAGCCAAAGCCACTCAAACCATCCACAACATCCAGAGCAGCCCACCAGAACTATTGCTGTTGAGC
This sequence comes from Lolium multiflorum, assembly GCA_030979885.1. Taxonomy (NCBI): domain Eukaryota; kingdom Viridiplantae; phylum Streptophyta; class Magnoliopsida; order Poales; family Poaceae; genus Lolium; species Lolium multiflorum. The sequence goes on along the minus strand of CM061751.1, from coordinate 134,966,609 downwards.
ATGCCATAAGGAGGAGATCATCACAAGCTAGCAAAGGAGGAGCAGGGCAAGCTCTGATCATCAACCAGAAGCAAATCCTCTACATCAGCACATAAATCTAGGAGCTGGAGTGAGGTATACACAGATGATCATGAGCAAGCAATAGTTTTGCTCATAAATAAGCATATGCATACATCACAGAAGCAAAAAGGGTAGAACACCCTGTTTGTATCATCACTTGGCTGCTCAGCCATTTGGTGCAAGCAAACATGAGAACAGCCAGCAGGAAATCATCCCAAGGGAACATTGGTTGTGTCAACACAGTGACACAACCAAAGAAATCCATCATGGATTTGATCCTATCTAGCCAGCCAGATTCACCAAGCACCCTACAGCTAGCTAAGCCATCAGAATATGGACAATAATCTGTCCATTATCTTTTCAACATCAAATATCCTAGCAGCCCATGGATGACTGATGTCTACGTTCCCCCTCCTTTCCTGTAGACAGTGTTGGGCCTCCAAGTGCAGAGGTTTGTAGAACAGCAGCAAGTTTTCCCTTAAGTGGATCACCCAAGGTTTATCGAACTCAGGAGGAAGAGGTCAAAGATATCCCTCTCATGCAACCCTGCAACCACAAAGCAAGAAGTCTCTTGTGTCCCCAACACACCTAATAGGTGCACTAGTTCGGCGAAGAGATAGTGAAATACAGGTGGTACGAATATATATGAGCAGTAGCAACGGCCAGCAGAAAATAGCTTGCTGGCGCGTAGTTGATGGTGGTAGTATTGCAGCAGTAGTAACACAGTAAAACAAAGAAAGCAGTAGTAACTCAGCAGTATTTAGGAACAAGGCCTAGGGAATAGACTTTCACTAGTGGACACTCTCAACATTGATCACATAACGGAATAGATAAATGCATACTCTACACTTTTGTTGGATGATGAACACATTGCGTAGGATTACACGAACCCTCAATGCCGGAGTTAACAAGCTCCACAATTAATGTTCATATTTTAGTAACCTTATAGTGTAAGAAAGATCGATACGACTAAACCAAGTACTAGCATAGCATGCACATTGTCACCTTCATGCTTATGTAGGAGGAATAATACACATCAATACTATCATAGCAATAGTTAACTTCGCAATCTACAAGAGATCATGATCATAGCATAAACCAAGTACTAACACGGTGCACGCACTGTCACCTTTGCACACATGCAGGAGGAATAAAACTACTTTAATAACACATCACTAGAGTAGCACATAGATAAATTGTGATGCAATGCACATTGCAATCATAAAGAGATATAAATAAGCACTTCACTACGCTCTTCATAACAGTGAATAAGTACTTCGTGAAATATAGCCTAAGAGACCCACACGGTGCACACACTGTCACCTTTACACACGTGGGACAAGGAGTCTCCGGAGATCACATAAGTAAAACCCACTTGACTAGCATAATGACATCTAGATTACAAGCATCATCATATGAATCTCAATCATGTAAGGCAGCTCATGAGATTATTGTATTGAGGTACATAGGAGAGATTAACCACATAGCTACCGGTACAGCCCCGAGCCTCGATGGAGAACTACTCCCTCCTCATGGGAGCAGCGGTGATGAAGATGGCGGTGGAGATGGCAGCGGTGTCGATGGAGGAGCCTTCCGGGGCACTTCCCCGTCCGCAGGGTGCCTGAACAGAGACTTGTCCCCAGATCTTGGCTTCGCGATGGCGGCTCTGGAACTTTTCTCGTATCGTGGCTTCCTCGTAGGGTAGGGGGCTTTATATAGGCGAAGAGGCGGCGCAGGAGGGTCAACGAGGCGACGAGACATAGGGTGGCGCGGCCAGGGCCTGGGCCGCGCCACCATGTCATCTGGGCCCACCAGGGCGGCTCTCGGGTGTTCTGGATGCTTCCGGGCAAAATAGGAACCCGGGCGGTGATTTCGTCCAATTCCGAGAATATTTCGTTACTAGGATTTCGAAACCAAAACAGCAGGAACTGGCACGGCATCTTGTTAATAGGTTAGTTCCGGAAAATGCACGAATATGACATAAAGTGTGCATAAAACATGTAGATATCATCAATAATGTGGCATGGAACATAAGAAATTATCGATACGTTGGAGACGTATCAGCATCCCCAAGCTTAGTTCTGCTCGTCCCGAGCAGGTAAAACGATAACAAAGATAATTTCTTAAGTGACATGCCATCATAACCTTGATCATACTATTGTAAGCATATGAGATGAATGCAGCGATCAAAACAATGGTAATGACATGAGTAAACAACTGAATCATAAAGCAAAGACTTTTCATGAATAGTACTTCAAGACAAGCATCAATAAGTCTTGCATAAAAGTTAACTCATAAAGCAATAATTTAAAGTAAAGGCGTTGAAGCAACACATAGGAAGATTAAGTTTCAGCGGTTGCTTTCAACTTATAACATGTATATCGCATGGATATTGTCAACATAAAGTAATATAACAAGTGCAATATGCAAGTATGTAGGAATCAATGCACAGTTCACACAAGTGTTTGCTTCTTGAGATGGAGAGAAATAGGTGAACTGACTCAACATAAAAGTAAAAGAAAGGTCCTTCAAAGAGGAAAGCATCGATTGCTATATTTGTGCTAGAGCTTTTATTTTGAAAACATGAAGAGAGCATAAAAATAAAGTTTTGAGAGGTGTTTGTTGTTGTCAACGAATGGTAGCGGGTACTCTAACCCCCTTGCCAGACAAACCTTCAAAGAGCGGCTCCCATTTTATTTTATTTTTGGGTGGCACTCCTTCCAACCTTTCTTTCACAAACCATGGCTAACCGAATCCTCGGGTGCCTGCCAACAATCTCATACCATGAAGGAGTGCCCTTTTATTTTAGTTTTATTATGATGACACTCCTCCCCACCTTTGCTTTCTCAAGCCATGGCTAACCGAATCCTTCGGGTGCCGTCCAACAATCACATACCATGGAGGAGTGTCTATTTTTGTTAATTAATTTGGGACTGGGAATCCCATTGCCAGCTCTTTTTGCAAAATTATTGGATAAGCGGATGAAGCCACTAGTCCATTGGTGAAAGTTGCCCAACAAGATTGAAAGATAAACACCACATACTTCCTCATGAGCTATAAAACATTGACACAAATCAGAGGTGATAAATTTTGAATGGTTTAAAGGTAGCACTCAAGCAATTTACTTTGGAATGGCGGAGAAATACCATGTAGTAGGTAGGTATGGTGGACACAAATGGCATGAATATTGGCTCAAGTATTTGGATGCATGAGAAGTATTCCCTCTCGATACAAGGTTTAGGCTAGCAAGGTTTATTTGAAACAAACACAAGGATGAACCGGTGCAGCAAAACTCACATAAAAGACATATTGTAAACATTATAAGACTCTACACCGTCTTCCTTGTTGTTCAAAACTCAATACTAGAAATTATCTAGACCTTAGAGAGACCAATTATGCAAACCAAATTTTAGCAAGCTCTATGTATTTCTTCACTAATAGGTGCAAAGTATATGATGCAAGAGCTTAAACATGAGCACAACAATTGCAAAGTATCACATTATCCAAGATATTTTACCAATTACTACATGTAGCATTTTTCCAATTCCAACCATATAACAATTTAACGAAGAGGAAACTTCGCCATGAATATTATGAGCTAAGAACACATGTGTTCATACGAACCAGCGGAGCGTGTCTCTCTCCCACACAAGGATGAACTTATTCAGAGAACTAAGATAACAAAACAAAAAATAAAAGCACACAGACGCTCCAAGTAAAGTACATAAGATGTGACTGAATAAAAATATAGTTTCACTAGAAGAAACCTGATAAGTTGTTGATGAAGAAGGGGATGCCTTGGGCATCCCCAAGCTTAGATGCTTGAGTCTTCTTAAAATATGCAGGGATGAACCACCGGGGCATCCCCAAGCTTAGACCTTTCACTCTTCTCGATCACATTATATCACCCTCTTCTATTGACCCTTGAAAACTTCCGCCACACCAAACTTCAAGCAAACTCATTAGAGGGTTAGTGCATAATCAAAATTCACATGTTCAGAGGTGACACAATCATTCTTAACACTTCTGGACATTGCACAAAACTTCTGAAAGTTAATGGAACAAAGAAACTCATTCAACTTAACAAAAGCGGCAATGCGAAATAAAAGGCAGAATCTGTCAAAAACAGAACAGTCCGTAAAGACGAATTTAAAGATGGCACCAGACTTGCTCAAACGGAAAAACTCAAAACTAATGAAAGTTGCGTACATATCTGAGGATCACGCTCGTAAATTGGCAGATTTTTTCGAATTTTCTACAGAGAACTGTGCCCAGATTCGTGACAGACAGCAATGCTGTTTCTGCGCAGCGATCCCAAATATAACATCAACTTTAACATAGAAACTTTACTTGGCACAAAAACATGATAAGGAGAGGTTGCTACAGTAGTAAACAACTTCCAAGACTCAACAAAACAAAAATTGCTGTAGTAAAATAAACACATGGGTTATCTCCCAAGAAGTTCTTTCTTTATAGCCATTAAGATGGGCTCAGCAGTTTTAATGATGCACTCGCAAGAAATAGTATTTGAGGCAAAAGAGAGCATCAAGAGGCAAATTCAAAACACATTTAAGTCTAACATGCTTCCTATGCATAGGAATCTTGTAAATAAACAAGTTCATGAAGAGCAAAGTAACAAGCATAGGAAGATAAAACAAGTGTAGCTTCAAAAATTTCAGCACATAGAGAGGTGTTTTAGTAACATGAAAATTTCTACAACCATATTTTCCTCTCTCATAATAACTTTCAGTAGCAACATGAGCAAACTCAACAATATAACTATCACATAAAGCATTCTTATCATGAGTCTCATGCATAAAATAATTACTACTCCCAACATAAGCATAGTCATTCTTATTAATTGTAGTGGGAGCAAATTCAACAAAGTAGCTATCAAATATAGGAGGTATATTGTAATCATAATCAAATTTATCCTCCATAACAGGTGGTAACAAAAGACTACTATCATTATAATCATCATAAATGGGAGGCAAAGTATCATCAAAGTAAATTTTCTCCTCAATGCTTGGGGGACTAAAAATATCATGCTCATCAAAGCCAGCTTCCCCAAGCTTAGAATTTTCCATAGCATTAGCAACAATGGTGTTCAAAGCATTCATACTAATAACATTCCCATTATCATGCATATAAAGTTCCATGGGTTTTTTAATTCTCTCTTCAAACACATCATGTCCTAATTCAAGATAAAGTTCATAAAGATCTCTCATATTTTTGTTGTTTTCCATTATGCCTAACTAGTGTAAACAAGAAACCAAATGTCGCAATTGCAGAGTCTAAAGGAAATAGCTTTGAGTACTTACAACGGCGCCGGAAAATAGCTTAGTAGCCGAGGTCCGGAGTGTGAGTACCTTTTACCTTTCCTCCCCGGCAACGGCGCCAGAAAAGTGCTTGATGTCTACGTTCCCCCTCCTTTCCTGTAGACAGTGTTGGGCCTCCAAGTGCAGAGGTTTGTAGAACAGCAGCAAGTTTTCCCTTAAGTGGATCACCCAAGGTTTATCGAACTCGGGGAGGAAGAGGTCAAAGATATCCCTCTCATGCAACCCTGCAACCACAAAGCAAGAAGTCTCTTGTGTCCCCAACACACCAAATAGGTGCACTAGTTCGGCGAAGAGATAGTGAAATACAGGTGGTATGAATATATATGAGCAGTAGCAACGGTGCCAGAAAATAGCTTGCTGGCGTGTAGTTGATGGTGGTAGTATTGCAGCAGTAGTAACACAGTAAAACAGTAAACAAGCAGTAGTAACTCAGCAGTATTTAGGAACAAGGCCTAGGGAATAGACTTTCACTAGTGGACACTCTCAACATTGATCACATAACAGAATAGATAAATGCATACTCTACACTTTTGTTGGATGATGAACACATTGCGTAGGATTACACGAACCCTCAATGCCGGAGTTAACAAGCTCCACAATTAATGTTCATATTTTAGTAACCTTATAGTGTAAGAAAGATCGATACGACTAAACCAAGTACTAGCATAGCATGCACACTGTCACCTTCATGCTTATGTAGGAGGAATAATACACATCAATACTATCATAGCAATAGTTAACTTCGCAATCTACAAGAGATCATGATCATAGCATAAACCAAGTACTAACACGGTGCACACACTGTCACCTTTGCACACATGCAGGAGGAATAAAACTACTTTAATAACACATCACTAGAGTAGCACATAGATAAATTGTGATGCAATGCACATTGCAATCATAAAGAGATATAAATAAGCACTTCACTACGCTCTTCATAACAGTGAATAAGTACTTCGTGAAATATAGCCTAAGAGACCCACACGGTGCACACACTGTCACCTTTACACACGTGGGACAAGGAGTCTCCGGAGATCACATAAGTAAAACCCACTTGACTAGCATAATGACATCTAGATTACAAGCATCATCATATGAATCTCAATCATGTAAGGCAGCTCATGAGATTATTGTATTGAGGTACATAGGAGAGAGATTAACCACATAGCTACCGGTACAGCCCCGAGCCTCGATGGAGAACTACTCCCTCCTCATGGGAGCAGCAGCGGTGATGAAGATGGCGGTGGAGATGGCAGCGGTGTCGATGGAGGAGCCTCCGGGGGCACTTCCCCGTCCGCAGGTGCCGGAACAGAGACTTCTGTCCCCCAGATCTTGGCTTCGCGATGGCGGCGGCTCTGGAACTTTTCTCGTATCGTGGCTTTCGATGCAGGGGCTTTATATAGGCGAAGAGGCGGCGCAGGAGGGTCAACGAGGCGACGAGACCATAGGGTGGCGCGGCCAGGGCCTGGGCCGCGCCACCATGTCATCTGGGCCCACCAGGCCCCCCTCTGGCGGCTCTCGGGTGTTCTGGATGCTTCCGGGCAAAATAGGAACCTGGGCGGTGATTTCGTCCAATTCCGAGAATATTTCGTTACTAGGATTTCTGAAACCAAAACAGCAGAAAACAGAACCGGCACTTCGGCATCTTGTTAATAGGTTAGTTCCAGAAAATGCACGAATATGACATAAAGTGTGCATAAAACATGTAGATATCATCAATAATGTGGCATGGAACATAAGAAATTATCGATACTTTGGAGACGTATCAATGACTACCAGAAATATTCCACAGAAGTATACACAAACGGTAGGAGCAACCATTTCTAGTAGGCCAAGCCCTGCTAGGGTCACAACAACTACCTAGCCACACAGAAAAGCCCACTAGAGAAGCATATCATCACTCCAAGGAGTTCATGCATCACAGGAGGTGCCAACACATGTTGGTTTCCATCCAGTTAGTGCATAGGATGCACAAGATCACTACTGCATCAAGTAGATCATGTCTATTGTCAGAAATAGGAAGCAAAGCTTCACTGACAAGCACAGATAAATGAAATAACACACACAGATGCATCCAGTGTATCAAATCATTCAACCAGCCACCAGTATTGCTTTCACAAGCAACATCAACCACCAGTACTTGGTGAGGAGCTGGATCCACAAGCAACAGCAGCATTTGAAATGAATTCATACAAATGTATAAGCCAACAGGAAGCCCTGATGATCACAGGATCATCCAAAGCCACATCTAACCAACCATTGTATCACAGACAATCAAATATATGAAATATAATTGTATGCAGAAGCACACTAACAAGGGATGGAGCTGTCTAGCCAACAATCATGCTCAATAGAACATTCCCATGAATTCATACTCAATAAGCATCACACAGAGGCACTGGTTCTTGCAAGCCAGGGGCCAAGAAATGAATACACATGATAGTCTAGCACCAGCAGCAATAGCAGGAGTAATCTAGCAGGCCTTGAGCATCACAAAATGCTCATGAGCAAGTGCTCATGAGCTATTGCACAAGAGCCACAGCAGCAGTAACACGGTTATGAGCATGAATCTAGCAGCAGCAGTAGAACAACATGGCACAGAGGAGCAGTACACAGTAGCGTTAGAACAAAATAGCATGTAGGAGCATGACAACATTGCGGCGCCATAGCAAGAGCCTAGGCTAGCCGTGAGCACAACACATCACGGGAGGACTAGTGGTGCTGGCAAGGCCAGCACACCAAGGAGATGGATGCAAGGGCATCCAGAGGAAAGAGAAGAGGTAGAACAGGTAGCAGAGGAGAAGGAGGAGCACTTACCGGGGAGGAGATGGTCGACACGGCCATGACGGCGCACGTCTGGACACACGGCGGCACTAGGCCTAGCCAAGCCAAGCCACGGCGACCACCACAGCACCCCAGCGCAGCACCACGCGCCTGTGGAGCGCCAGGAGGAAGGTCCACGGCATCTCCGCGGCGCGGCGACGCCGAGTACCAGCGCACGGGAGGGTCGAGGCGCGCGAACGAGGACGAGCGTCGATCGACGCGGACCATCATGTCCGCCCGTCGAGAGGCCCAGAATCTGCACCATCTCGTCGCGGCGATGGCCGGAGACGCGCTAATCGGCGCGCGACGCAAGTCGCGGGAGAGATAGGGTTAGGGTTTCTATCGAGCGAGAGAGGAGGAGAGGAGGAGGCCGACCGAGCCGGACCAGGTGGGTCGGTTCGACCTAACCATCTCGGGCCACCTGACAATGGGGCCCAAGGGCACGGTCATTTCATATATGACCATTTAATTGAATCTTTCCATAATTTTTATAAAATAAATATAGCTCTAAAAAAATAAATAAAAAAATGTAACAACTCAGAATAAAATTCTCTATCATAATAAAATATGAAATGGAATTTTTGAGACAAATAAAATTGAGTCATAATTAAATGCAAAGAATAAATATTATAATAATCATTAAAAATAATACCTCATATTTTAATTATAAAAATTAGTCCATAAATTCTTGTTGGACTTAAAAACACCTTGGCAATATTCCAAGGTAGTATTTTACTCTTAAAAGAAGTACCCCTAAATTGTTCTTAGTAATTACTTCCGACATGAAATAATAAAGCATCGGGAGGGGGAAACCAAACCCTAAAATCCAAAAGCATGCATAATTGCTTCTTTAACCATTGCCCTTATCGGACAATGATGCTTCTTTCAGAAACAGAGGATCAGGGTCAATCCAAAGCATCCAACTGCATTACATCGCAGTTGCCAGGCAAGTTCATCGCTTGCTCATGTCATTTGAGTATTTTTACCAAATTACTTGCAAAGTACAATATTTACCACTCTTGCATGAAAATCAAAATATGACTATGTGGTGGGAAATGGAACCATGGTATGTGTTGAAATGGTGGAGGTTCCATTGCAAGGGTTTATATTCATCTAGGATTAAACAACAAATGTCGTCCAGTGATTCTTGTGCCGTAAAACTCGTGTTAACCATAAGATCTGGAGTGGGACGGAGTAGCCAATTGTATTTCCACCTCTCGTACATCAACGGATGCGCTTACCGTAGCAGTTGTGTCTTGCGGAGCAACTGAGGGTGGGGAGCCCCTTCTAATTCCCCACGGTAATGCAGTGCTTACCGTAGCGGTTGCGGCTTGCGGAACAACTTGAGATTGATACGCGTAGATGCACACGTCCGTTGGGAACCCCAAGTGGAAGGTATGATGCGTATAGAAGCAAGTTTCCCTCAGTATGAAACCAAGGTTTAATCGAACCAGTAGGAGCCAAGAAGCACGTTGAAGGTTGATGGTGGCGAAATGTGATGCGGCGCAACAACAGGGATTCCGGCGCCAACGTGGAATCTGCACAACAAAACCAAAGTACTTTGCCCCAACGAAACAGTGAGGTTGTCAATCTCACCGGCTTGCTGTAACAAAGGATTAAACGTATCGAGTGGAAGATGATTGTTTGCAAGAAAATAGTAAAACACAATTGCAGTAGATTGTATGCTATGTAAAGAATAGGACCGGGGTCCACAGTTCACTAGAGGTGTCTCTCCCATAAGATAAAAGCATGTTGGGTGAACAAATTACAGTCGGGCAATTGACAAATAGAGAAGGGCATAACAATGCATATACATGATATGATAAATATAGTGAGATTTAATCCGGGCATTACGACAAAGTACATAGACCGCCATCCAACTGCATCTATGCCTAAAAAGTCCACCTTCAGGTTATCATCCGAACCCCCAGTATTAAGTTGCTAAGCAACAGACAATTGCATTAAGTATGGTGCGTAATGTAATCGACAACTACATCCTTAGACATAGAATCAATGTTTTATCCCTAGTGGCAACAGCACATCACAACCTTAGAACTTTCTGTCACTGTCCCAGGTGTCAATGAAGGCATGAACCCACTATCGAGCATAAATACTCCCTCTTGGAGTTAAGAGTACAAACTTGGCCAGAGCCTCTACTAATAACGGAGAGCATGCAAGATCATAAACAACACATAAACAATAGATTGATAATCACCATAACATAGTATTCTCTATCCATCGGATCCCGACAAACACAACATATAGTATTACAGATAGATGATCTTGATCATGTTAGGCAGCTCACAAGATCCAACAATGAAGCACAACAAGGAGAAGACGACCATCTAGCTACTGCTATGGACCCATGGTCCAGGGGTGAACTACTCACTCATCACTCCGGAGGCGATCATGGCGATGAAGAGTCCTCCGGGAGATGAATCCCCTCTCCGGCAGGGTGCCGGAGGCGATCTCCTGAATCCCCGAGATGGGATTCGCGGCGGCTCTCTGGAAGGTTTTCCGTATCGTGGCTCTCGGTACTGGGGGTTTCGCGACGGAGGCTTTAAGTAGGCGGAAGGGTAGGTCAGGGGGGCTGACGAGGGGCCCACACCATACGGCAGCGGGCCCCTCCGGCCGCGCGGCCCTATGGTGGCGGCGCCTCGTCGCCCCACTTCGTTATCTCTTCGGTCTTCTGGAAGCTCCGTGCAAAAATAGGACCCTGGGCGAAGATTTCATCCAATTCCGAGAATATTTCCTTACTAGGATTTCTGAAACCAAAAACAGCAGAAACAAGCAACTGGCTCTTCGGCATCTCGTTAATAGGTTAGTTCCAGAAAATGCATAAATATGACATATAATGTGCATAAAACATGTAGGTATCATCAATTAAGTAGCATGGAACATAAGAAATTATCGATACGTTGGAGACGTATCAGCATCCCCAAGCTTAGTTCTGCTCGTCCCGAGCAGGTAAAACGATAACAAAGATAATTTCTGAAGTGACATGCCATCATAATCTTGATCATACTATTTGTAAACATATGTAATGAATGCAGCGATCAAAACAAAGGTAATGACATGAGTAAACAAGTGAATCATATGACAAAGACTTTTCATGAATAGTACTTCAAGACAAGCATCAATAAGTCTTGCATAAGAGTTAACTCATAAAGCAATAAATCAAAGTAAAGGTGTTGAAGCAACACAAAGGAAGATTAAGTTTCAGCGGTTGCTTTCAACTTATAACATGTATATCTCATGGATATTGTCAACATAAAGTAATATAACAAGTGCAATATGCAAGTATGTAGGAATCAATGCACAGTTCACACAAGTGTTTGCTTCTTAAGGTGGAGGGAGATAGGTAAACTGACTCAACAATAAAAGTAAAAGAATGGTCCTTCAAAGAGGAAAGCATCGATTGTTGTATTTGTGCTAGAGCTTTTATTTTGAAAACATGAAACAATTTTGTCAACGGTAGTAATAAAGCATATGAGTTATGTAAATTATATCTTACAAGTTGCAAGCCTCATGCATAGTATACTAATAGTGTCCGCACCTCGTCCTACTTAGCTTGGACTACCGGATCTTTGCATGCCATGTTTCAACCAAGTGTCACAAAGGGGTACCTCCATGCCGCCTGTACAAAGGTCTAAGGATAATGCTCGCATTTTGGATTTCTCGCTTTTGATTATTCTCAACTTAGACATCCATACCGGGACAACATGGACAACAGATAATGGACTCCTCTTAAATGCATAAGCATGTAGCAATGATTATTATTCTCATATGAGATTGAGGATATATGTCCAAAACTGAAACTTCAACCATGATTCATGGCTTTAGTTAGCGGCCCAATGTTCTTCTCTAACAATTTTGCATGCTCCAACCACTAAGGTGATAGATCCTTCAGACAAGACGGACATGCATAGCAACTCACATGATATTCAACAATAGTTGATGGCGTTCCCCAGAAGCATGGTTATCGCACAACAAGCAACTTAATAAAAGATAAAGTGCATAAGTACATATTCAATACTACGATAGTTTTTAAGGCTATTTTGTCCCATGAGCTATATATTGCAAAGGTGAATGATGGAATTTTAAAGGTAGCACTCAAGAAATTTACTTTGGAATGGCGGAGAAATACCATGTAGTAGGTAGATATGGTGGACACAAATGGCATAGTAGTTGGCTCAAGGATTTTGGATGCATGAGAAGTATTCCCTCTCGATACAAGGTTTAGGCTAGCAAGGTTATTTGAAGCAAACTCAAGGATGAACCGGTGCAGCAAAACTCACATAAAAGACATATTGTAAACATTATAAGACTCTACACCGTCTTCCTTGTTGTTCAAAACTCAATACTAGATATTATCTAGACCTTAGAGAGACCAAATATGCAAATCAAATTTTAGCAAGCTCTATGTATTTCTTCATTAATGGGTGCAAAGCATATGATGCAAGAGCTTAAACATGAGCACAACAATTGCCAAGTATCACATTATCCAAGACATTTTAGAATTACTACATGTAGCATTTTCCAATTCCAACCATATAACAATTTAACGAAGAAGAAACTTCGCCTTGAACATTATGAGTAAAGCCTAAGGACATATTTGTCCATATGCAACAGCGGAGCGTGTCTCTCTCCCACAAAGTGAATGCTAGGATCCATTTTATTCAAACAAAAACAAAAACAAAAACAAACCGACGCTCCAAGCAAAGAACACAAGATGTGATTGAATAAAAATATAGTTTCAGGGGAGGAACCTGATGATGTTGTCGATGAAGAAGGGGATGCCTTGGGCATCCCCAAGCTTAGACGCTTGAGTCTTCTTAAAATATGCAGGGATGAACCACGGGGGCATCCCCAAGCTTAGAGCTTTCACTCCTCTTGATCATAGTATATCATACTCCTCTCTTGACCCTTGAAAACTTCCTTCACACCAAACTTCAAGCAAACTCATTAGAGGGTTAGTGCACAATTAATAATTCACATGTTCAGAGGTGGCACAATCATTCTTTACACTTCTGGACATTGCATAAAGCTACTGGACATTAATGGATCAAAGAAATGAATCCAACATAGCAAAAGAGGCAATGCGAAATAAAAGGCAGAATCTGTCAAAAACAGAACAGTCCGTAAAGACGAATTTAAAGATGGCACCAGACTTGCTCAAATGGAAAAACTCAAAACTAATGAAAGTTGCGTACATATCTGAGGATCACGCTCGTAAATTGGCAGATTTTTTCGAATTTTCTACAGAGGCCTGTGCCCAGATTCGTGACAGACAGCAATGCTGTTTCTGCGCAGCGATCCCAAATATAACATCAACTTTAACATAGAAACTTTACTTGACACAAAAACATGATAAGGAGAGGTTGCTACAGTAGTAAACAACTTCCAAGACTCAACAAAACAAAAAATTGCTGTAGTAAAAACATGGGTTGTCTCCCATAAGCGCTTTTCTTTTTCAGCTAGGCGCAGAAAGTGCAAATCAAATAACATCGAGAGCATCAACATCATAACTTGTTCTAATAATAGAATCAAAAGGCAACTTCATTCTCTTTCTAGGGAAGTGTTCCATACCTTTCTTGAGAGGAAATTGATATTTAATATTACCTTCCCTCATATCAATAACAGCACCAACGGTTCGAAGAAAAGGTCTTCCCAATACAATAGGACAAGATGCATTGCATTCGATATCCAAGACAACAAAATCAACGGGGACAAGGTTATTGTTAACCGTAATGTGCACATTATCAATCCTCCCCAAAGGTTTCTTTTTAACATTATCGGCAAGATTAACATCCAAATAACAATTCTTCAATGGTGGCAAGTCAAGCATATCATAAATCTTTTTAGGCATAACAGAAATACTTGCACCAAGATCACATAAAGCATTACATTCAAAGTCATTGAATTTCATTTTAATGATGGGCTCCCAACCATCTTCTAACTTTCTAGGAATAGAAGTTTCAAGTTTTAGTTTCTCTTCTCTAGCTTTTATGAGAGCATTTGTAATATGTTTTGTAAAGGCTAAATTTATAGCACTAGCATTAGGACTTTTAGCAAGTTTTTGTAAGAACTTTATAACTTCAGAGATGTGGCAATCATCAAAATCTAAATCATTATGAGCTACAGCAATGGGATCATTGTTCCCAAGGTTGGAAAAAATTTCAGCAGTTTTATCACAAGCAGTTTCAGCAGTTTTAGCAATTTCAGGCAGTTTTGTTCGCTTTGCACTAGGAGTAGAAACATTGCCAACACCAATTATTTTACCATTGATAGTAGGAGGTGCAGCAACATGTGAAGAATTAGCATTACTAGTAGTGGTAATAGTCCAAACTTTAGCTACATTATTCTCTTTAGCTAGTTTTTCATTTTCTTCTCTATCCCACCTAGCACGCAATTCAGCCATTAATCTTATATTCTCATTAATTCTAACTTGGATGGCATTTGCTGTAGTAGTAATCTTATTATCAATATCATCAGGTTTAGCAGCCATTTTATTAATTAAAGAAGATTGTGATGCAGACATGTATGAGATTCGGGTTTCAGCATTTGAAATTTTAGTTTGCAGACCAGAAATCTCCCTATTCAAGTTTTCAAGTTGATTTCCTATATTTTTCAACAAGGTAGATTGTTCATTCATAGTTTTAGTAAACAATTGATTTTGCTCATATTGTGATTGCATAAAGTTTTTAGTGGATCTTTCAATTTCTAGCATCCTTTCCTCATATCTACCATAAGTATTACCATAATCATTACCACTAGCAGGATATGGCCTATAGTTATTACCAGAGTTGTTCCTATAAGCATTGTTGTTGAAATTATTATTTTTAATGAAATTCACATCAACATTTTCTTCTTGAGCAACCAATGAAGCTAAAGGAACATTATTTGGATCTACATTAGATCTACCATTCACAAGCATAGACATAATCACATCAATCTTATCACTCAAGGAAGAGGTTTCTTCAACAGAATTTACCTTCTTACCTTGTGGAGCTCTTTCCGTGTGCCATTCAGAGTAATTTATCATCATATCATCAAGAAGTTTTGTAGCCGCTCCCAATGTGATGGACATAAAGGTACCTCCAGCAGCTGAATCCAATAAATTCCGCGAAGAAAAATTTAGTCCTGCATAGAAGGTTTGGATGATCATCCAAGTAGTCAGTCCATGGGTTGGGCAATTCTTTACCAAAGTTTTCATTCTCTCCCATGCTTGAGCAACATGTTCAGTATCTAATTGCTTAAAATTCATTATGCTACTTCTCAAAGATATAATTTTAGCGGGAGGATAATATCTACCAATAAAAGCATCCTTGCATTTAGTCCATGAATCAATACTATTCTTAGGCAAAGATAGCAACCAATCTTTAGCTCTTCCTCTTAATGAGAAAGGAAACACTTTCAATTTAATAATATCACCATCTACATCCTTATACTTTTGCATTTCACAAAGTTCAACAAAATTATTGAGATGGGCAGCAGCATCATCAGAACTAACACCAGAAAATTGATCTCTCATAACCAGGTTCAGTAAAGCAGGTTTAATTTCAAAGAATTCTGCTGTAGTAGCAGGTGGAGCAATAGGTGTGCATAGGAAATCATTATTATTTGCATTTGTGAAGTCACACAACTTAGTATTTTCAGGAGTATTCATTTTAGCAACAGTAAATAAAACAAACTAGATAAAGTAAATGCAAGTAACTAATTTTTTTGTGTTTTTGATATAGAGAGCAAGACAGTAAATAAAGTAAAACTAGCAACTAATTTTTTTGTGTTTTGTTTAGGTGCAGCAAACAAAGTAGTAAATAAAATAAAGCAAGACAAAAACAAAGTAAAGAGATTGAGAAGTGGAGACTCCCCTTGCAGCGTGTCTTGATCTCCCCGGCAACGGCGCCAGAAATTTAGCTTGATACGCGTAGATGCACACGTCCGTTGGGAACCCCAAGTGGAAGGTATGATGCGTATAGAAGCAAGTTTCCCTCAGTATGAAACCAAGGTTTAATCGAACCAGTAGGAGCCAAGAAGCACGTTGAAGGTTGATGGTGGCGAAATGTGATGCAACAAACAGGGATTCCGGCGCCAACGTGGAATCTGCACAACAAAACCAAAGTACTTTGCCCCAACGAAACAGTGAGGTTGTCAATCTCACCGGCTTGCTGTAACAAAGGATTAAACGTATCGAGTGGAAGATGATTGTTTGCAAGAAAATAGTAAAACACAATTGCAGTAGATTGTATGCTATGTAAAGAATAGGACCGGGGTCCACAGTTCACTAGAGGTGTCTCTCCCATAAGATAAAAGCATGTTGGGTGAACAAATTACAGTCGGGCAATTGACAAATAGAGAAGGGCATAACAATGCATATACATGATATGATAAATATAGTGAGATTTAATCCGGGCATTACGACAAAGTACATAGACCGCCATCCAACTGCATCTATGCCTAAAAAGTCCACCTTCAGGTTATCATCCGAACCCCATTCGGTATTAAGTTGCTAAGCAACAGACAATTGCATTAAGTATGGTGCGTAATGTAATCGACAACTACATCCTTAGACATAGAATCAATGTTTTATCCCTAGTGGCAACAACACATCACAACCTTAGAACTTTCTGTCACTGTCCCAGGTGTCAATGAAGGCATGAACCCACTATCGAGCATAAATACTCCCTCTTGGAGTTAAGAGTACAAACTTGGCCAGAGCCTCTACTAATAACGGAGAGCATGCAAGATCATAAACAACACATAAACAATAGATTGATAATCACCATAACATAGTATTCTCTATCCATCGGATCCCGACAAACACAACATATAGTATTACAGATAGATGATCTTGATCATGTTAGGCAGCTCACAAGATCCAACAATGAAGCACAACAAGGAGAAGACGACCATCTAGCTACTGCTATGGACCCATGGTCCAGGGGTGAACTACTCACTCATCACTCCGGAGGCGATCATGGCGATGAAGAGTCCTCCGGGAGATGAATCCCCTCCGGCAGGGTGCCGGAGGCGATCTCCTGAATCCCCGAGATGGGATTCGCGGCGGCGGCGTCTCGGAAGGTTTTCCGTATCGTGGCTCTCGGGGGGTTTCGCGACGGAGGCTTTAAGTAGGCGGAAGGGTAGGTCAGGGGCTGACGAGGCCCACACCATAGGGCGGCGCGGGCCCCCTCCGGCCGCGGCCCTATGGTGGCGGTGCCTCGTCGCCCCACTTCGTTATCTCTTCGGTCTTCGGAAGCTTCGTGCAAAATAGGACCCTGGGCGAAGATTTCGTCCAATTCCGAGAATATTTCCTTACTAGGATTTCTGAAACCAAAAACAGCAAAATCTGCTCTTCGGCATCTCGTTAATAGGTTAGTTCCAGAAAATGCATAAATATGACATATAATGTGCATAAAACATGTAGGTATCATCAATTAAGTAGCATGGAACATAAGAAATTATCGATGCGTTGGAGACGTATCAGGGATCCCCTTCTAATTCCCCACGGTAATGTGGTCTATGATGGGTTGCAGCTACCGGCGAAGGAGTTTGGTTTCATCCCAGACTGTTGTCGTCCGCTATGATGGGCCGTCCTTAATTGGTATAAGAACACTGATACGTCCAAAATGTATCTACTTTCCCGAACACTTTTGCTATTGTTTTGCCTCTAATTTGTGTATTTTGGATACAACTAACACGGACTAACGCTGTTTTCAGCAGAACTGCTCTGGTGTCTCGTTTTTGTGCAGAAATCCAACTTTCGGGAAAATCCTCGGAATTCTTGCAGAAGGCCCTATTTTACCAAAATATTGACGGAGCCAGAAGGGCAAGGAGGTGGAGGCCCGAGGGCCCCACACCACATGGCGGCGCGGCCCAGGGGGGGCCCGCGCGGCCATGTGGTCTGGCCCCCTCGGCCGGCCTACGACCCCCTTCGGACTACTTATTGGTTTCGACCTGAAAACGCACGGGGAGAAGTCGAAGTCGCCAGAAACCCTCCAGAGAGCCGCCACATCGCGAAACTCCGTCGCGGGAGCCAGAAGTCTCCGTTCTGGCACTCCGCCGGGACGGGGAATTGGAGGAGATCTTCACCGCCATCACCGCCAACGCCTCTCCATCGACCAGCAATGTTTCCCCCATCCATGTGTGAGTAATTCCCCCGCTGTAGGCTGAAGGGGATGGTAGGGATTGGATGAGATTGGTCATGTAATAGTCATAAGATTGTTAGGGCATAGTGCCTAGTATCCGTAGATGTCACTTTTATGATATTGTTGCAACTTGTTATGCTTAATGCTTGTCACTAGGGCCCGAGTGCCATGATCTCAGATCTGAACATGTTATTGATTCATGAAGATATTCGTTGTTTATGATCTTACCTGCAAGTTGTATACACATGTCGCTGTCCGGAACCAATGGCCCCGAAGTGACAGAAATCGGGACAACCGGAGGGGATGGTAGTGATGTGAGGATCACATGTGTTCACGGAGTGTTAATGCTTTGCTCCGGTACTCTATTAAAAGGAGTACCTTAATATCCAGTAGTTTCCCTAGAGGCCCGGCTGCCACCGGCTGGTAGGACAGAAGATGTTGTGCAAGTTTCTCATTGCGAGCACGTACGACTAAATATGGAACACATGCCTATTGATTGATTAGTACTTGGATACCGTTTTATTATTATCTGCAAATGCCCATGCTTTGATTGTTACATGAGTTTCTCTCATCCATGCAACGCCCGTTAAATCCGTCCCTGTGCCTACAGTATTTTAATCCTGATGTTTACTATAATCACTACTGCTGTCTTTATTTCACCGCTGCTGTTATTTCGCTATTTCCACTGCCATAAAACTGTTACTACTGATAAACTCTTGCGAGCAAGTCTGTTTCCAGGTGCAGCTGAATTGACAACTCCGCTGTTAAGGCTTACAAGTATTCTTTGTCTCCCCTTGTGTCGAATCAATAAATTGGGTAATACTTCCCTCGAAGACTGTTGCGATCCCCTATACTTGTGGGTCATCAAGACTATTTTCTGGCGCCGTTGCCGGGGAGCATAGCTTTATTTGGAAGTTCACTTGGATTGATATTGTTCGCTGCAAATTCTCCATCATGGGTAAACCTCGCGATACTAAGATCGCCATATTACCATCCACTACAAGAAAAGGTACAACTCTTAGTACCTCTGCTGCTCTTGATTCACCCTCTGTGATTGATAAACTTGTTTCACCGCCACATGCTTCACGTGCTGGTACTTCTGCTGAATCTGAAAATTCTCATAATATTGATAATGTTTCTGCTGTGCTTGATGATAGTGGTTCATTGGGATCTTTTCTAGATGCTACAATTGCTAAGTCTAGACAAATTGAAAATACTGAAACTCCTAATGCTACTACACCTGTTAAATCACCTGAACTTGATTATTCTAGTGATGATCTTGATGAAGATTATGTAGAGCTTGATGATGATTTTATTGAAAAATGCAATGCTACTACTGATGCAAGAAAAATTAAAAAGTTGCTTGCAGAACATGCTGTTAGATATAAACCATCTCCTGATCCTAAATTTGCCACATCTCCTATAAACATTAGGGATAAAGATTATGATTTTTCTCTTGATCTATCTCATATAGCTATTGTTGAGAAAACACCCTTTTGTGGTACTGAAAAAGAAAGTGCTGTTGAACACTTGACTGAGTTATCTACTCTTAGTGGCGTGTTTTCTGATGATGTCAAGATGCGTACTTATTTTGTCGCTAAAATTTTTCCTTTCTCATTAAAGGATGATGCTAAAACTTGGTATAATAATTTGCCTCCTGGTTCTATTAAAAGTCCAACTGACTTGCGTGATGTTTTCTTTCGAAAATACTTTCCTGCTAGTGCTCAACATGCTGCTTTGCAGAGAATTTATAATTTTGACCAGGAAGATGGAGAGAAATTGCCTGAGGCTTGGGCTAGATTTTGTTCTCTTATTAGAGCTCAGCCTGACCATGATTTGGAAAAGCATGATTTACTTGATATATTTTATAGTGGACTAACCATTGAGTCTAGGGCATACCTGGATAGTTGTGCTGGTTGTGTTTTCAGGAAAAGAACTCCAGACGACGCTGAAGAATTATTGGCTAAAATAGGCCGGAATCATGATGATTGGTCTACACCTGAACCAACCCCGACACCGATAGTGAAGAAGAGGGGTATGATTAAATTGAATGATGAAGATATGAGGGAAGCCAAGAAGTCTCTTAAAGAGAAGGGTATTAAACCTGAAGATGTGAAGAATTTACCTCCTATAGAAGATATATGTGAGACAATTCCCCCTTCATCCATGATTGAGGTACACTCGCTTCAACACTTTACTAGAGAAGATATTCCGTATTCAAAATCTCCTGCTCAATGCTTAGATGAATTTGATAATTATATTGTTAAGCAAGAAAACTTTAATATGAGAGTAGAGAATCATTTAATGGAAAATTCTCGAGCTATTAGTGAATTGCATGGTATTGTGGAGAGAACCTCCAATGATGTTAAGATACTTGTTAAACATTTTCAAATGGTTCAAACTCAAATTGATCAACTTACTAAAGTGCAAAATGACTTGTTGGGAAATAATTCTAAAGAAAAACATGCTTATGAAGTAACAACTAGAGGTGGTGTTTCTACCCAGGATCCTCTATATCCTGAAGGGCATCCCAAAAGAGTTGAACAAGATTCTCAATTAACTAAAACTAGTGCTCCATCTAAGAAAAAGAAAAAGAAACATAAGAATGTTGTAGAATCCTCTGAACCTGTTAATGATCCTAATAGTATTTCTATTTCTGATGCTGAAACTGAAAGTGGTAATGAACATGATAAAGATAATGATAAGGATGATACTCCTGATAAAGAAGAAATTGAAAAAGAACCTGAAAAGCATGCTAAAAATAAAAAGTATACTAAAGAAGATTTTATTACAAAGAAACATGGTAATGAAAGAGAACCTTGGGTTCAAAAGCAAATGCCTTTTCCTGCTAAGAAACTAAAATCAAAGGAAGAGGAACATTATAATAAATTTTGTGATTGGATGAAACCTTTATTTCTGCAAATCCCTTTGACTGATGCTATTAAATTGCCTCCTTATTCAAAGTATATGAAAGATATTGTTACTAACAAAAGGAAAATCCCCAATGAGGAAATTTCCACTATGCTCGCTAATTACTCCTTCAATGGTAAGATTCCAAAGAAGCTTGGAGACCCAGGTATACCGACTATTCCTTGTTCCATCAAGAATAATTATGTTAGAACTGCTCTATGTGATTTGGGAGCAGGTGTTAGTGTGATGCCTTTTTCTCTTTATAAGAGACTTGATTTAGATAAATTGATACCAACTGATATATCTTTGCAAATGGCTGATAAATCTACTGCTATTCCTGTTGGTTTATGTGAAAATGTTCCTGTTCAAGTTACTCAGCATTGCTTGATATTAACTGATTTTGTTGTGTTGGAAATGCCTGAAGATGATAATATGTCCATTATTCTTGGAAGACCCTTTCTTAATACTGCAGGGGCTGTTATTGATTGCAATAAAGGCATGGTTACTTTCAATGTTGATGATAAGGAACACACTGTCTATTTTCCCAAGAGGATTGATAAAGTATGTGGAGTCAATACAATTTTTAATGTGAAAACTATCAAAGTGGGATCCATTGATTGTCCTATATATGAGCCTAAAGAAGAATATCAAACTCTTGTGATTGGATCCATATCAATTCAATACAAGGTAACATGATTGATTTGAGGTTTATTTCTTCTTATGTCATATAAAATTTATTTGGTAGCAAGACTTGATCAACCTTGTTAACAAGTATATTTTATTGCATAAAAGAGCTAAACAACACTTCTTTCTTTCTCTCTCCCTTCCACCTATTTTACTTGCTGTAGCACTTTTGTTTTGCAATATGCTTTAGTCATTTAAGATTTTAGAAATCATTTTCCTGCGCAGTAATCATTAATTTAATACCCAGAAATGTGCATTTTTCAAAGTTCTCTAAAAATTACAAAAATTACACCGTTGGTCCTATTTTTCGACGAGGCACCTGGGAGCACCAGAGGATGACCTGTGGGGCACCAGGGGGTGCCACACCATAGGCCGGCGCGGCCAGCAAGGGGGCCGCGCCACCATGTGGTGTGGGCCACCCCTTGCCCCACTTCATCATCTCTTCCTCCCAGCACCTTCTCTCTCCCGAAAAAGCTCGTACCAAGTTTCTCTCACTCGTGTTTCTGCTCAAGAACTCGCGATTTTTCGATCTCCTTGCTCAGCCCAGATTTCTGTCTGAAATTTGGCACATTTACTCCTTGGTATGTGACTCCTTTGATTGTCCAATTAGAATTTCATTTGGTTGAGTATATCTTGAATATTTTGCTGCTGTAGATAACATGTTTAGTGAGCTTGCATGCTTGTTCTAAGTGGAAGAAATTAGTTTTGATGCATGTTTAGTACTCTAGCAAGTTCCTATAGTAGTTCCCTTCAATTACACACCTTGAAATCAAATTTTATAATGATTGTTGAAAATTTCAGAAAATGGAAGGAGTGTGCACCAACTTAACCAAGAAGAGTTGGAGGTACAGCAAGTTATGAGAGTCCATCGTGAAGAGGGAGTATACCCCTCTTATTACCCATGCACGGACTTTATGCGGAATGCAGGAATCCTGCAAGATGTGCAAACACTAATTTCCAATGCAGGATTGGGAAATTTTGCTGTTGGTGAACCTCACCAATATGCTAAACTAACGGTGTCGGTTGTGCAGGATTTCGAATTTCATCGGTCTCGAACTGACCCCATGGTCCGGTATAAAATTTATAACAAAACTATTGACTTGCCTTTCAGTGATTTTTGCACAGCGATTAGAGTGCCGCGGTGGGGATCCTGCGAGAAGATCAGGGGAACACCGCGGGAGCTCTCAAATCTTTATACAAGGATTTGTAATGGGAGGAGCTTCTCCAATGATAGTGGTAAGATTAGTAGCATTCAACATCCAGCCATCCGCTACTTTGCCTATTTCATTACAAAGTGCGTTCTTGCGAGAAGGACTGGAGGTAAATTATCTGTCCAAGATTTGGCTTTCTTAGCTGCTGCTTTGCAACAGGATAGGACTTATAATTTGGGTGCTTTAATAGCTTGTAGACTTGCTACTAACCGTGAGAAAGGAGGAATTTGTGGAGGTCTTATCGCCTCTCGCTTATTAGCTATGCATGGTGTAGGTCCTCACCATTTAGATATTCCGCTTTCTATAGAGAAACTTGATGTTTTCTCCATGATCAGGCATGAGTTTATTTCAGATGCATCTAATTTGAACAACCTGCATTATAGGATAACTTTGTATAAGAAAAGTTGGAGTATAACTAAGAAAATTGAAAAATTAGTACGCTTGCCTGCACCTGCTTTGTTTAACCTTGATGCCAGGGACGGGTGGTCGATCACAGAAAATGAGCTAAACGCATACATAGAAAGAGAAAGCCGTCGTGCAAGGGAAGATGTGGAGGAGACCGAGGAGCACCCCGACTCTTCATCCGATGCAGCGAGCTCCTCATATCAACATCATGGGCATGTGGAACCTCCACGATATTCTTCTGCACAGGGGCCCTATTACCACTCCATGTATGATCCACCGGCGTGGAACTCCGACCCTCGTTGGGAATGAACTCCACTTAGGCCAAAAGCCTAAGCTTGGGGGAGGTATACCGGCATCACTCATTCTTTGCATATTATGGTTGCTGGATACTTGTACATACTTGTTTAGTCTCTTAGAGTGGTTTTCTAATGAGAGGGAGATGATATTTGGGGAAGTGCTGTCCAAAAACAGATTCTGTGCTGTTACCAAAAAAATTCGTACGCACAGCCAGAACGTTATTTTGAGTTGCCAATTTTTGAGCATGTTCCCCAGGTTGTTATCTAACTTTCATTAGTTGAACACTTTTTGGTCTGAGCAATGGAAGATTTTTGTTATTTTCGATTTCTGTACTGCTGTCAGGATTTGGCAGATTTCTGTCATCCTGCTTTTCTGTGTTTCTGTTAGTTTGCATTCTTTTGTTTTCGCTTTGTTTCTTTCCTAAAACACAAAAAGACCAAAAATATTTCTGTTGTTTCTCTTCACCATTTGTTTATTTGGTTCCTTGCTCTTAGTTTACTTTATTTGCTATCGTTGGTTTGTTATGAGAAAACCCAAAAAGATTTTACTTTGTTTGCTTGTTTTCTTTCGTTCTTGTTTCTAATTCGAAAACACCAAAAATATTTGCTGTTCTTCTTTGGTTTGTAAAGTTCATCATGAGTTCAATGGTCTTCGGTGGCTGGAGCGTGGTTTTCATTTCATATTATCCAAGCTACACAAGTGAAAAGGCAATAATGACGATCTACGACAATCTGATTGTGGTGAGAGGCTGGTATGAACTCTATTTGCTTTCATTTTTGTACATATACTCATCCATATGAGCATGCTTAGTTGGTTCATGTGAGGTATATGTTATTTGAGAAAGTCTAGTAGTTCATGATCTCTCATGTTTAGTTCCAATTTATTAATATGAGTAGCATGTCGTGGATGTTTGCTTGCATTGTTTTATTCATAAGTAAGTATGGCATTGTGGTATCCTCCTCTGAATAATTCATTTATATCGACTTGGCACATGCTCACGCATGCATATGACTGAACAAAAAAGTCAATTAAGCCTCGATGATTTATATTGCTTCAGAGTTCTTGTATCACTTTTATGCCTCCGTTAATTTATTTTGCCGCAAGCATGATTATGACAGTTACTGCTCTCTTGATTTGTCGCTCCCTAGTCTTTTGCTAGCCTTCACTTGTACTGAGCGGGAACGCTCGTGCTTCCAAACACCTGAAAACCAAGTTGTTCCAAAAGTGTCCACCATAAATACCTATGCATGGCATTTCAAACCATTCCAAGTAAATTCTCATGCGCTACCTTTAAAACTCTCAAAATGCTTCTCAATTTGTGTTAATGTTTCATAGCTCATGAGGAAGTATGTGGTGTTTAGCTTTCAACCTTGTCATTTACTTTTGACGGACTCTCATATGGACTAGTGGCACATCCGCTTATCCAATAATTTTGCAAAAAGAGCTGGCAATGGGATTCCCAGTCCCGAATTAATTAACTTAAATAGACACTCCTCCATGGTTTGTGATTGTTGGACGGCACCCGAAGGATTCGGTTAGCCATGGCTTGTGTGAGCAAAGGTGGGGGGAGTGTCATCATCATAATAAAACTTAAATAAAAAGGCACTCCTTCATGGTATGTGATTGTTGGCAGGCACCCGAGGATTCGGTTAGCCATGGTTTGTGAAAGAAAGGTTGGAAGGAGTGCCAACCAAAAATAAATAAATGGGAGCCGCTCTTGTGAGTCCGGTTGATGAGGTAGTTAGTGTACCCATTACCATTCGTTGACAACAACAAACACCTCTCAAAATAATTTTACTCCTGCTTTACAAATGAAAAGCTCTAGCGCATGTTAATCCCTGCTTCCCTCTGCGAAGGGTCAATCTTTTACTTTTATGTTGTGTCTTCATTCTTTCTTTGAGCACTATCTTGAGAGCACGACTGTCATTCTTAGTATAATATGCTTGTCTCAAAATATGATTGATTGTGGTATAACTTTGATGCTTTTATCTTTGACAATCACTACTTCTAGTCTTTCTATGAACTCAAGAGGTGCCTCGGCATTTATGTTTTGCCGATCAAATACAGGCAAGCGAGATACCACTTTATCATATTCTCTTATGAACATTGCAATCCTGCTTATATACATGATTCATGATGCTTATTATTAATTGTTGGTACCTCTCCATGATTGACATAGCTGTTGGATGATCTTATTTGCATGTATCTCATTATGAACTGCTTAAGTATTAGCCATAGCATGAGAATATATACATCATATGAGCAAATGTGTTCGTGAAAGTTCTTTTATCGCTCAGTTGTTAACTGAATTGCTTGAGGACAAGCAATAAGCTAAGCTTGGGGGAGTTGATACGTCCAAAATGTATCTACTTTCCCGAACACTTTTGCTATTGTTTTGCCTCTAATTTGTGTATTTTGGATACAACTAACACGGACTAACGCTGTTTTCAGCAGAACTGCTCTGGTGTCTCGTTTTTGTGCAGAAATCCAACTTTCGGGAAAATCCTCGGAATTCTTGCAGAAGGCCCTATTTTACCAAAATATTGACGGAGCCAGAAGGGCAAAGGAGGTGGAGGCCCGAGGGCCCCACACCACATGGCGGCGCGGCCCAGGGGGGGCCCGCGCGGCCATGTGGTCTGGCCCCCTCGGCCGGCCTCCGACGCCCCCCTTCGGACTACTTATTGGTTTCGACCTGAAAACGCACGGGGAGAAGTCGAAATCGCCAGAAACCCTCCAGAGAGCCGCCACATCGCGAAACTCCGTCGCGGGAGCCAGAAGTCTCCGTTCTGGCACTCCGCCGGGACGGGGAATTGGAGGAGATCTTCACCGCCATCACCGCCAACGCCTCTCCATCGACCAGCAATGTTTCCCCCATCCATGTGTGAGTAATTCCCCCGCTGTAGGCTGAAGGGGATGGTAGGGATTGGATGAGATTGGTCATGTAATAGTCATAAGATTGTTAGGGCATAGTGCCTAGTATCCGTAGATGTCACTTTTATGATATTGTTGCAACTTGTTATGCTTAATGCTTGTCACTAGGGCCCGAGTGCCATGATCTCAGATCTGAACATGTTATTGATTCATGAAGATATTCGTTGTTTATGATCTTACCTGCAAGTTGTATACACATGTCGCTGTCCGGAACCAATGGCCCCGAAGTGACAGAAATCGGGACAACCGGAGGGGATGGTAGTGATGTGAGGATCACATGTGTTCACGGAGTGTTAATGCTTTGCTCCGGTACTCTATTAAAAGGAGTACCTTAATATCCAGTAGTTTCCCTAGAGGCCCGGCTGCCACCGGCTGGTAGGACAAAAGATGTTGTGCAAGTTTCTCATTGCGAGCACGTACGACTAAATATGGAACACATGCCTATTGATTGATTAGTACTTGGATACCGTTTTATTATTATCTGCAAATGCCCATGCTTTGATTGTTACATGAGTTTCTCTCATCCATGCAACTGCCGTTAAATCCGTCCCTGTGCCTACAGTATTTTAATCCTGCTGTTTACTATAATCACTACTGCTGTCTTTATTTCACCGCTGCTGTTATTTCGCTATTTCCACTGCCATAAAACTGTTACTACTGATAAACTCTTGCGAGCAAGTCTGTTTCCAGTGCAGCTGAATTGACAACTCCGCAAGGCTTACAAGTATTCTTTGTCTCCCCTTGTGTCGAATCAATAAATTGGGTAATACTTCCCTCGAAGACTGTTGCGATCCCCTATACTTGTGGGTCATCAAACACCGCGAGGACCCAGGGACGGGGTATGCAACAAAGGATGGGTGTGCGAGGTAGCAGACGAATATGAACGGCTAGGACCTTATACCGGGCCTCACACCATTGGAAGTGTGGACGGGAAAGCTGCCCGGTTGGCACCAAGGTTAAGATCTCTTATGGGTAAAGCAACACACCTCTGCAGAGTATAATGAATCGAGACCAGTCACTCCTTGTTCCGGGTTTGGAACTGCGAACGCTGCCGGAAAGGAACTCCATGTAGTTCTAGTCAACCGGTGAAGGCTGACGGACATAACTCTTATTAATAAAAGCAACCTTTTGAAGAAATGGTTATCAAAACCTGCCTGGTATCAGACTTTCTGGTATGGTATCGTAGATAGTGCATTAAACCCTCTTTCCTAATATGAACTTGTTGAGTATGCTCGTACTCATACCACTCTTAAATCCCCTGCTTAGATTGCCTGAATCGTCTTGAGGAGGACAACAATGACCCAGAAGGAGCAGATGGGATCTGCTATGAAGAACCAGACCTCTCTGGAGGCGTAGAAGGCGTAGACTACCTCGTAGTCTACGGAGGCGGAGACAACACCGAGGGGGAACAACCCTAGAGTAGAATAGTAGTAGCAAGTACCGAGCAGTACGAACACCCTGGTACTTAACTGCTCGTTGATAATAAATGTATAACCTGCTGAGACTTTATATTGTAAGCTAAGTTGGGTTCACCTGGAACCCAGGAGTATTCCTCTCCAGACCCAGGAGGAACTCCGTGATGATGTATATATATGGTTTGTAATAATAAATGAATGAGTTATGGACCAGCTATGTTCTGTTGTACTACTCCGAGGGATGTAATATTTGCGGATTGGTACTTCGTGAATGTTATATCAACGACTGGCATACTACAACATGCAGTGGTATGCAGGGTCACCACATCGCCGCAGGCGGATGAAGCCTTTCGTGACTTGAAGCGCGTGCTCGCAACCGCGCCGATCCTAGCATCGCCGGCTTCGAAAGAGCCCATGCTAATGTACATCGCAGCCACCAATCGAGTGGTTAGCGTTGTCCTAGTGGTGGAACACAAGGAATAGGGCAAAGAGCAGGCGGTCCAACGCCCAGTCTACTACCTCAGCGAGGTGCTCTCCCAATCCAAGCAAAACTACCCGCACTACCGGAAGCTCACATATGGTGTGTACAAGGCGGCCAAGAAGCTCAAAAACTTCTTCCAAGAGCACCCCATAAAGGTGGTGTGCACCGCTCCCCTTGCGGAAATCATTGGCAGCAAGGACGCCAATGACCGGGTCACCAAGTGGGCCCTGGAGCTGGCGGCTCACTCCATCATGTACGAGCCAAGAACCGCCATTAAGTCGTAGATCCTAGCCGACTTCTGCGTCGACTGGGCCGAGATGCAGTATCTGCCGCCTGTGCCTGACTCCACGCACTGGAAGCTGCACTTTGACGGCTCCAAGATGTGCGCTAGCTTGGGAGCCGGCATCGTCATCACCTCTCCAAAGGGAGACCAGCTGGACTATGTCCTGCAGATCTACTTCGCCACATCCAACAATGTGGCGGAGTGCGAGGCGCTCATCCATGGGCTCAAGCTGGCAAGGATATTGGCGTGTGTCGCATCCTATGCTTCGGCGACTCCGACTTGGTTATAGAGCAGGCTTCGGGCGAATGGGACGCAAAGGATGCCAACATGGGGTCATACCTCTTCCACATCCAGCAGCTCGCCGGCTTCTTCGACGGCTGCGAGTTCCACCATGTGCCCCGCGCAAACAACGAGGCGGCTGATGCTCTATCCAAGATAGGCTCAACCCGGCAAGCAATCCCACCAGGCGTTGCCCTGCAACACGGAAGCCGTCCATCACACCGTCACCGGACTCGGATTCCATATTCGTGTCGGCTGACCCGGGGGCTCCTCAGTCCAACCCGGGGGCTTCTCACCCAAACTCGGGGGCTCCTCAGCCGAACCCGCCGGCTCTACAGCCGAACCCGGGGGCTTCTCAGTCCAACCCGAGGGCTTCTCAGCCAAACTCGGGGGCTTCTCAGCCGAACCCGCTGGCTCCACAGCCAAACCCGGCGACTCCACAGTCGAATGCGGAAGCTCCCAGGCAGGAGGCCTTAATGGTGAGCGTATTCGAGATAAAATGTGTACCATCATGGGCACAAGAATTCCTCTCCTACCTGGCAGATGGCAAGTTGCTCGAAGACCGGGTCCAAGCCAGGCAGATTGAGAGAAGGGCCAAGGCCTATACAATCATCAACCACCAGCTATACAAACGCATCGTAAGTGGGGTGTTCCAGCGGTGCGTCGAGCCGGCTGAAGGGATAGAACTCCTCAGGGAGATCCACCAAGGAGAGTGCGGACATCACGCCTCCTCCAGAGCCATCGTAGGCAAAGCCTTCCGGCACGGCTTCTATTGGCCGACTGCACTAAAGATGCGGAAGAAATGGTAAAAACATGCAACGGCTGCCAGCGTTTCGCCAAGAAAAGGCATGCGCCGACTTCCGCCTGAAAACCATCCCCATCACTTGGCCATTTGCCGTATGGGGCCTCGACATGGTCGGCCCATTCAAAACTGCCCGAGGCGGCATGACACACCTCCTAGTGATGATTGATAAATTCACCAAGTGGATTGAAGCCAAGCCAATCAAGAAGCTGGATGGCTCCACAGCCGTCTCCTTCCTCAAGGACATCATCGTGCGATACGGCTATCCCCACATCATCATCACTGACAATGGCACCAACTTTGCCCAAGGCGTCTTCTCCGCTTCGCGGGAAAAGGGATCCATGGACCTAGCATCCGTGGCACACCCGAGTCCAACGGACAGGTGGAAAAGGCAAACGGCTTGATTCTAGCCGGCATCCGACCCCGGCTGGTGGAGCCGCTTGAGCAAGTAGCCGGCTGCTGGACTGAAGAGCTACCCTCCGTACTATGGAGCCTGCGCACCACGCCAAACCGCTCTGTCGGCTTCACGCCATTCTTCCTCATCTACGGGGCCGAAGTCGTCCTGCCGACTAACATCGAGCACGACGCGCCAAGGATCAAGCTATACACCGAGGCGGAAGCCAAAGAGGCCCGTGAAGACGGAGTCAACCTGGTCGAAGAGGACCAGCTGCTGGCCGTGTCTAGATCTGTTGTATATCAGCAAAGCCTCCGATGCTGTCACAGCCAGAAGGTTCAACCGTTGGCATTCCGAGAAGGTGACCTAGTGCTCCGGCTGATCCAACGGACAGCCGGCCATCACAAAGTATCCTCCCCATGGGAAGGTCCCTTCATCGTGAGCAAAGCCTTAGGCAATGATGTCTACTATCTCATAGATTCCCAAGAGGCCAAGAAAAACAATCCGGACATGGCTGACGAGGGGACTAAACGTCCCTAGAACGTTAGCCTGCTCCGCCCATTTTACACTTGAGAAGTGGAAAGTATGTATCCCGTAATCTTTTGTAATCTATGCTAATGAAAAGCTTGCGCCCAAGTGCGCCCCGTATCGATGACTTTAAAGCACTCTACTGCTTTCGCCGACTGGTTTGAACCCTCTCACGCGCCGGCTTAGTACCGTGATCCGGCTCGACCGCCCACTCCCGAACCAGCTACAGACCGCAACCCTACGTCCGGTGTGGGAGAAAAGCGAAGGAGCCGGCACACGAAAAACGACTAAGAGAATGAGCAAAAGCGAGTCAACTCTCGTTCGAACTCTTCATGAAAGCACCGGTTTGTTCAACTTTATTCACTTGACTAAAATATTGTCGGCCTCACTCAGCGGCCCGCTCTTGACCCAGCTATAAACAGCAACCCGGCTGTCCGGTTGGCAAGAGCAACACCAAAGGGTGGGGCGGATGAGAAAAAGCAAACTCGCAAAGGGAAAACAAGCCGGAGCACAAAATGATTAACAAACACACTAAAAGTGCGGCATAATAAAAGGATAATATTGTCTTACATCTGCACCCGGCATCCCGGGGATTTAATAAATTGTCTTGTTGCAAAGCCAAAAGGAAGTACATGTGAAATTTAAACACCGGTTGGAGAAGGACCAGCCGGGGAGCCTGTGAGTCAAGACGGATCGCCTCCTCCGCATCATCCATCTCCTCGTTCTCTCCCCCCTCTTCGAGCGTCGGGTCCTCGACGAAGATGCTCTTGTCAGCGAGTGGCGCAGGCCCTCGCCGCCGGCGAGCCTTGGCCTCCGTGCTGAGCTTGTCCTCCACGGGGCGCGGCGAGACTCCAGCTGGTTCAAGTCGACCTCCTCGTACCAAGAAAGCACGAAGGAGAGGGCCATGTCGCACCAGCGCGAGCGGCGGAGTCCTTCTAGTCCAGCAGGCACTCGGGCCCATCCTCGATCCGCTTCACCAGGTTGGCAAGCTCGCTGGGCGGCGTCTCGGTTGGCCACAACATCTAGTAGAGATCCTCAGCCACCTGCCGAAGCTCATGCCCCAGCATGGTCATCGGAGTAATCCGGCATGCATGGACACGAGGTGATCCTCCATGTTGATGTGCTCCGAGCTCTCCTCGTTGGCTGCCCGACATGCCTCCTGCGCCTCGCCCACCGCCGCCAGTGCGCCCTGTTGAGTCTCAGGGAAGGCGGCTGAAACAAAGAAGAAAAACATAAGTCTATATGTCCGACGAAAATCAGTTGGCAGAGCCCTGCCACCAGTCTTAGCCGGAAGCCGATGGAAGGACATAAAAGGTGAAATTTCGAAACAAAACCAGCCTGGCCCGTGCCTCGGAGGGCTACCAGTATAATACCAAAATTGCAAAAACGAGCTAAGTCATAAGCTCACCTTGTTAACCCTCTCGACCCGCTTGAGGCGGCTGTCGGCTTCGGCGGTGGAGCCGTTGATGAAGGCGCGGACGTCGGAGAAGAACATCTCCATGGAGGCGACTCCCGGCTTTCCCTCCCGCTCGTCACCTCGTGGCCGTCCGCCCGCGCACTCCTTCTCCATGGTGCCCACGGAGCCCATGCTGGAGTCGGAGGCGGAGACCACATTCGCCAGCGAGGCGGCCCGAGCCACGTGTAGGCTCACCAGCGGCTGCGAGGACCCCTGAGGCACCACCGCTGGGCCCTTGGCCTTGACCAGCGCCCTGGCATCGGCGCTAGCTGAGGGCGCCAGCTCTTCCCTGGCCGAATTCGAAGATGGAGGCGGCACGGCATAACCCGCCGGGTCAGATGCGACCTTAGGTTCTAGCGGCGGCGGTGTCACCCTCGGGCCCGAGCCGGTCCTGGCTCCAGGTGTGGCCCCGCCTACTCTAGTCGGTGGCGCCTCCGGCCGGCGGCGCTGCAGGATGTCGCCGATCGTCGGCTAGCTGGTGCGGGAGCCGAAGCTGGAGCTCACTAGGGGCGGTGCGGAAGCTGAAGTCCCCGCTCACACAGAGGGCAGCGGGAAGACAGGCGGCATGCGCACCCGCTCCTTGGCTGGAGGCTGCGGGGTCGGCTCCCTCCTCCCCCGTGGCGGAACAGGCGGCGGCGAGTGCCGAAAACCGTGCCGGGCCCCGCTCCCTTGGAGAACTTGATGGCGGCCCTACACCAAGAAAGCAACAAGGAGGCAAATAAGAAACTCCCAAAGATGTGAAATTGGAGGGAAATAAAAGGAATCAAACAAGTCTAGAGAAGAACTCACCCAGTCGCCTCCGGACCTACTGCAGCGGCGCTGCTTCTTCACCGCGCCTCCGGCTGCACGGTGGTCCTCTTCCGCGCCTTGCTCGACTTCCCAGTGTCGGCCGCAGGCGGCACCACAGCCAAGGGAGCCACACGGAGCGGCTCCACAACGGTGACCTCCTCCTCCGGTCACGGGGGCGAGGAAGGCTCACCTTGCTCCTCGACGGCTTAGTGGGCGGCATCCGGGTTCTCGTCCTTGCCGGCTGCACAGTTCGCTGGGTCGACGTGGTCGGCCTCCCACACCTTGTCCTCCAGGTTGCCGTCCTCGACGAGCTGCCGAGGGTTCTCTGCAGCGAGCAGAAAAACAAAGCTATAACAACTAACACCAAGCAAAGCTAGGCGAAGCAAAGAAAAGTGCAAGCCGGCAAAAGCACTAAATAGACTTACCGCTGTCGGAGGGTCGCGCCAACTGAAGGGCTCCATCCCCATTTCCGTCCGACGTGGGCGTTGAAGATGTAGTTCACCCGGTTGTCCACGCCCGGCTGGTGAGATCCACCTTGATGTCCGGGTCAGGTCGAACGGCCGCTCATGTGACAGATCTTGTGGATTTCCACTGCAGCGGCAACACCCGCCGGCTGGTGAAGGTGCAGAGAAGGTCCGAAGCCGTCAGCCGGTCCTGCGTGACGCAAGTCCGCAGGAAGTCCA
Source organism: Lolium multiflorum (assembly GCA_030979885.1). Lineage (NCBI taxonomy): Eukaryota > Viridiplantae > Streptophyta > Magnoliopsida > Poales > Poaceae > Lolium > Lolium multiflorum. The sequence continues at coordinate 134,932,691 of CM061751.1, read as the reverse complement.
ACAGCAGGTTGACCTCCGCTTGCGGGTCCATCGGCCTGTGGTAGAACCCCCAGTTTTTCTTGGTGGGCGGCGCCAGCGAGTAAGGCGGCAGGTTGAGGCGGTCAGAAGCCGGATTCTCGTTCCTAACGTAGAAGAACGTTGTCTGCCACTTTTTCAGCAGAGTCCACCGGGCTCTCGGGAAAGGCGTGCGCCCGGGGGTAGAGAGACGCGACTCCGCATGCGCGCAGTTGGCCTTCGGTGGTCTGCGCCTTGATGAAAAAGAGCCGACTCTAGAAGTCGACGTCCGGCCACAAGCCGGCGTAGCCCTCGCAGAAGGCGACGAAGCACTAGAGGGTGACGAAGGCATTCGCCGGGAGGTGGTGCGGCTAGACCCGAATAACTCCAAGAAGCCACGGAAGAACAGGCTCGCCGGCAGCCCGAACTCACGGTCGAAATGCACGGTGAAGACCACGCGCTCATCGGGCTGCGTCACCGGCACGGTCTCCCCTCGGGTACTCGCACCACCACCCCCGGCGGGATGCGGTGCGTCCCGGCGGAGGGCGCCACTCGTCCATGGTGGTGGTGGAGCCCTCCCATGAGCCACCCGGCTGCGCCATTTCTTCCGTGGTTGATGATGAGGAAGACGACGGCGTGGAGGGCGGCGAATAAATGCGCGGCGTGGATGAACGACCTCCCGTGGCGCCGAAACGGCAGCGCAACGGCAGCGTGTCGAAGGAGCAGCACCGCCGCGTCCGGGTGCGAGGTTTCGCCGGAGCTCGCCGGTGGAACCGTGCGCTGCGCGGAGGAGCGAAGGAAGAGGAGAGAGTGCAACGCGCGAAGGAGACTGAGGAAGAAGAACAACTGAGCACTGGACGCCTCTATGCCTCCCCACGCCCCTATTTTCCACGGAGTGTTCCCACGATCCCCACTAACTCCATATGTTACCGGTAAATGTTTCGAGCCGGCGGCTGATACGTCTCCAACGTATCTATAATTTCTTATGTTCCATGCTAGTTTTATGACAATACCTACATGTTTTATTCACACTTTATAATGTTTTTATGCATTTTCTAGGACGAACCTATTAACAAGATGCCACAGTGCCAGTTCCTGTTTTCTGTTGTTTTTGATTTCAGAAAAGTTAGTTTACGAATATTCTCGGAATTGGACGAAACAAAAGCCCACGGCCCTATTTTCCACGGAGTGTTCCAGAAGACCGAAGAAGAGTCGAGGAAGGTCAGCAGGGGGCCCACACCATAGGGCGGCGCGGTGGGGCCCTTGGCCGTGCCCAGATGTGGGGAGGGAGCCCCCTGGCACCCCCGACGCTGCCCCTTCACCTATATATTGCCCTAGATGCGAAACCCTAAAAAATCCAGTCATATTCCACCAAGGGTTCCGCAGCGCCGCCGCCATCGACGACAAGTTTTGGGGGACAGAATCTCTGTTCCGGCACGCCGCCGGGACGGGGAATTGCCCCCGGAGTCATCTCCATCGACACCACCGCCATCTTCATCACCGCTGCTGACTCCCATGAGGAGGGAGTAGTTCTCCCCCGAGGTTGAGGGCTCTACCGGTAGCTATGTGGTTCATCTCTCTCCCATGGTGTGATCTTTATGTGATCATGAGCTTTGTAATCTAGTTGAATATGTAGATGTTACTCTTGTCTATTATGCACTCTAGAGGTTACTTTAATATGAACTCCGGAGTCACTCTCCACGGTGTGATGGTGACAGTGTGCGCATCGTGTGTGATTCCTTTATGACGTTGTGGAGCTTGTTTACTCCGGCTTGAGGTGTGCTTTTGCAGCCCTACACAATGAATGGTGTTTGTTATCCAACAAGAGAGTGTTTGAGAGTAGCATTTATTTATTCAATTATGTGATCATGCATTGTTGAGAGTGTCCACTAGTGAAAGTATGATCCCTAGGCCTTGTTTCTAAGCATTGAAACACCGTTTCCAACAAGTTCTGCTACATGTTCGCTTGCTGCCATTTTATTTCAGATTGCAATTGCTACTTATAATCATCCATATTACTTGTATTTCACTATCTCTTCGCCGAACTAGTGCACCTATACATCCGACAAGTGTATTAGGTGTGTTGGGGACACAAGAGACTTCTTGTATCTTAATTGCAGGTTGCTTGAGAGGGATATCTTTGACCTCTACCTCCCTGAGTTCGATAAACCTTGGGTGATTCACTTAAGGAAACTTGCTGCTGTTCTACAAACATATGCTCTTGGAGGACCAACACTGTCTACAGGAATAGAAGCGTGCGTAGACATCAAGCTATTTTCTGGCGCCGTTGCCGGAGGTAAGGTAAAGGTATTCACATCCTCCGACTACTAAGCTATTTCCTAGCACTGTTGCCGGTGTGTGAGTGCTCGAAGCTATTTCCTTTAGATTCTGCAATTATATCTTTTTGTTTCTTGTTTTTATTTCACTAGTTAGGCTTAATGGAAAACAACAACAAAATTAGTGATCTTTATGAACTTTATACTGAATTAGGACATGATGTGTTTGAAGAGAGAATTAAAAAACCCATGGAACTTTGTTTGCAAAATAGTTGTAGCAATGTTTTTAGCATGAATTCTTTGAACACTATTATTTTTATGCTATGGAAAAGTCTAAGCTTGGGGAAGCTGGTTGTGATATTTTTAGTCCCCCAAGTTTTGAGGAGAAGATTTTCTTTGATGATACTTTGCCTCCCATTTATGATGATTATAATGATAGTGGTATTTTGGTGCCACCTACTATGGAGGATAAAGTTTATTATGATTATACCATGCCTGCAATTTATGATGATTACAATGATGGTTGTGATAGTTTTACTCCCACTATTACTAATAAAATTGATTATGCTTATGTGGAGATTAATGATACTTTTATGCATGTGGATCATGATAAGAATTCTTTATGTGATAGCTATATTGTTGAGTTTATTCATGATACCACTGAAAATTATTTTGAGAGAGGAAAGTATGGGTATAGAAATCTTCATGTTACTAAATTTCTTCTCTTTATGATGAATGTTTTGAGCTTTCTCTTGATTTGCTTTTATTTGCTGGGTACTTTAAGACCTACTGGTCCTTATGAGAGAGGGAGACACGATTTCATATATCACAATAATATTAAGTCTCCTCTCCTTGTGTTGAAATTTTTGAAGTTACACTTGTTTTGTCTTCCTATGCTACTCACTTTGTTCTTCATTGACTTGTTTTCTTACAAGGCTCCTATGCATAGGAAGAGTGTTAGATTTAAACATGTTTTATATATGCTTCTTGATGCTCTCTTTTCAACTCTCATCTTTATGTGAGCATCATAAAAATCACTATGCCTAGCTAAAAGGCGTTAAAGAAAAGCGCTTATGGGAGACAACCCATTATTTTATTTCTGCAATTTTTGTTTTATATTTGAATCGAGGTGCTTGTTACTACTGTAGCAATACATTTGTATCTTTATTTTCTTGCATTGTTGTGCCAAGTAATGTCTTTGATAGAAAGTTGATACTAGATTTGGATTTCTGCGCAGAAACAGATTTTTAGCTGTCACGAATTTGAGTTTTTCTCTCTGTAGAAGAATCTAAAAATTCTGAAAAACTTCATGAGTAATCCTCAGATATGTACGCAACTTTCATTCAACTGGAGCTTTTCCATCTGAGCAAGTTAAGTGCCTCGAAAAAATCGTCTTTACGGACTGTTTTTGACAGATTCTGCCTTTTATTTCGCATTGCCTCTTTTACTGTGTTTGAGTGGATTTCTTTGATCCATTAAATTTCAGTAGCCTTGGATAATGTCCATAAGTGTTGGGAATGATTGTGTCCTTGTTGAACATGTGAATTTTTGATTATGCACTAACCCTCTAATGAGATTGCTTTGAGTTTGGTGTGAAGGAAGTTTTCAAGGATCAAGAGAGAAGGATGATATTACATGATCAAGAAGAGTTAAAAGCCTAAGCTTGGGGATGCCCCCGTGGTTCATCCCTGCATATTTCAAGAAGACTCAAGCGTCTAAGCTTGGGGATGCCCAATGCGTCCCCTTCTTCATCAACAACTTATCAGGTCACCTCTAGTGAAACTATATTTTAATTCTGTCACATCTTATGTGCTTTACTTGGAGCGTCCGTGTGCTTTTATTTTTGTTTTGTTATTTTAGTTTTCTGAATAAATCGGATCCTAGCATGCTTGTGTGGGAGAGAGACACGCTCCGCTTTTTCATTTGAACACTTGTGTTCTTCATTTTACTTCAATATTCATGGCGAAAGCTGAAAGCCTCAGCATTGATTGTTATTTGGTTGGAAACAGAAATGCTTCATGTGGTAGTTGGTATATTGTCTTGAATAATTTGATACTTGGCAATTGTTTTGAGCTCTCAAGTAGATCATGTTTAAGCTCTTGCATCATGTAGTTTAAACCTATTAGTGGAGAACTACCGTAGAGCTTGTTGAAATTTGGATTGCATGATTGGTCTCTCTAAGGTCTAGATATTTTCTGGTAAAAGTGTTTGAGCAACAAGGAAGACAGTGTAGAGTCTTATAATGCTTGCAATATGTTCTTATGTAAGTTTTGTTGTACCGGTTTATACTTGTGTTTGCTTCAAACAACCTTGCTAGTCAAAGCCTTGTACTGAGAGGGAATGCTTCTCGTGCATCCAAAACCTTGAGCCAAAACCTATGCCATTTGTGTCCACCATAACTACCTACTATGTGGTATTTTTCTGCCATTCCAAAGTAAATTTCTTGCGTGCTACCTTTAAAACCTTTCAAAAATTCATTCCTTGTTTTTGCAATACATAGCTCATGGGAAAGTAGCCTAAAAAACTATTGTGGTAAGGAATATGTCACTTATGTATCTTAGTTCTTATAAGTTGCTTGTTGAGCGGTAACCATGTTGTCTGGGGACGCCATCAACCTGTCACACCTTTGTTGAATATCATGTGAGTTGCTATGCATGTTTTGTTGGAGATATGCCCAAGAGGCAATAATAAAGTGGTTATTATAATATCTTTGTGTTTATGATAAATGTTTATATACCATGCTATAATTGTATTAACCGAAACATTGATACATGTGTGTTATGTAAACAACAAGGAGTCCCTAGTAAGCCTCTTGTATAACTAGCTTGTTGATTAATAGATGATCATGGTTTCGTGATCATGAACATTGGACGTTATTAATAACAAGGTTATGTCATTAGTTGAATGATATAATGGACACACACCCAAATGAGCGTAGCATAAGATCAAGTCATTAAGTTCATTTGCTATAAGCTTTCAATACATAGTTGTCTTAATCCTTCGACCATGAGATCATGTAAATCACTTACACCGAAAGGGTACTTTGATTACATCAAACGTCATTGCGTAAATGGGTGACAATAAAGGTGGGATTAAGTATCCGGAAAGTGTGAGTTGAGGCATATGGATCAACAGTGGGATTTGTCCATCCCGATGACGGATAGATATACTCTGGGCCCTCTCGGTGGAATGTCATCTGATTAGCTTGCAAGCATATGAATAGTTCATAAGAGATCACATACCACGGTACGAGTAAAGAGTACTTGTCGGTAACGAGGTTGAACAAGGTGATGGGGTTCGTTGCATAGAAAACAAAAATTTTCCTACCGCAAAGCGAATAAAACCAACAGATCTAATCTATGGAACACCCAAGATCCAATCTACTAGATCTAAGCAACGAGATGGAGATGAGACTAACCCTCGAAGATTCCAAAGCCTACGAGATTAATCTCATTGTTGGTGTAGACGATCGTCCCTGCTGCAATCCGGCACTTCCGTACTGGTCGCGCGTACGGTGTCGATGAAGCTCCTTCCTCTCCCGTTCCAGCGGGCAGCGGAGGTGTGGTAGATCTCCTCCAACGTCCGCAGCACGACGGCGTGGTGGTGGTGGTGGAGGAAGAAAACTGCAGGGCTTCGCCTAAGCCGGGCATGGTGGAGGGAGAGGCGGCCAGAGGAGGAGGCAATGGGAGGATGGGGTGGCCGGCCACCCCCTCCCCTCTTTATATAGGGGGCTGGCCGGCCAGGGTGGCCCCCTTCCCATCTAGGGTTAGGGGGCGGCGGCCAAGGGGGGAGAGGGGCTTTCCCCCCCCCAAGTTGATCCCCCCCAGGGAAACCCTAGGGGTTGGCCGGCCTGGGCCTTGGGGCCAAGTGCCCCTGGCCCATTAGGCCAGGGAGCATCCCTCGGCCCACGGTGGGCCTCCCGGGTCGTGGGCCCCATGGTGGAACCTTCCAGAACCTTCTAGAACCTTCCATCAACACCGGAACAGTCCGAACATTTCCGAAACCCGAAATCAACTTCCCTTATATGAATCTTATTCTCCGGACTCTTCCGGACCTCTCGTGACATCCTGGATCACATCCGAGACTCCGAACAAACTTCGTCTCCATACCATACTCAAATCTACTTATGCGACATCGAACCTTAAGCGCGTCACCCTACGGTTCGCGAACTATGCATACATGGTCGAGACTCCTCTCCGAGCAATAACCAATAGCGGGATCTGGAGATCCATAATGGCTCCCACATATTCAACGATGACTTAGTGATCGATTGAACCATTTACATACGATGCCAATTCCCTTTGTCTCGCGATATTTTACTTGTCCGAGGTTTGATCATCGGTATCTCCATACCTTGTTCAACCTCGTTACCGACAAGTACTCTTTACTCGTACCGTGGTATGTGATCTCTTATGAACTATTCATATGCTTGCAAGCTAATTAGATGACATTCCACCGAGAGGGCCCAGAGTATATCTATCCGTCATCGGGATGGACAAATCCCACTGTTGATCCATATGCCTCAACTCACACTTTCCAAATACTTAATCCCACCTTTATTGTCACCCATTTACGCAATGACGTTTGATGTAATCAAAGTACCCTTTCGGTGTAAGTGATTTACATGATCTCATGGTCGAAGGATTAAGACAACTATGTATTGAAAGCTTATAGCAAATGAACTTAATGACTTGATCTTATGCTACGCTCATTTGGGTGTGTGTCCATTATATCATTCAACTAATGACATAACCTTGTTATTAATAACATCCAATGTTCATGATCACGAAACCATGATCATCTATTAATCAACAAGCTAGTTATACAAGAGGCTTACTAGGGACTCCTTGTTGTTTACATAACACACATGTATCAATGTTTCAGTTAATACAATTATAGCATGGTATATAAACATTTATCATAAACACAAAGATATTATAATAACCACTTTATTATTGCCTCTTGGGCATATCTCCAACAGTCTCCCACTTGCACTAGAGTCAATAATCTAGATTACATTGTAAGGTACCTAACACCCATGGCATTCTGGTGTTGGTCATGCTTTGCCCTTGGGAGAGCTTTAGTCAACGGATCTGCAACATTCAGATCCGTGTGTACTTTGCAAATCTCTACTTCACCATCTTCGATGTACTCGCGAATCGAATGGAAACGCAGCTTGATATGCTTCAGCTTCTTGTGTGACCTTGGTTCCTTTGCATTGGCGATGGCACCCGTGTTGTCACAATAAATGACTAGCGGGTCCAATGCACTAGGAACCACACCAAGCTCAACAATGAACCTCTTCATCCATACCGCTTCTGATGAAGCCTCTGAAGCCGCTATATATTCAGATTCTGTTGAAGATTTCGCCACCGTGCATTGCTTGGAACTGCTCCAGCTTACTGCCGCACCATTCAATATAAACACGTACCCAGACTGAGACTTAGAGTCATCAGGATCGGTGTTCCAACTTGCATCGGTGTAACTGGTTACAACGAGCTCTTGGTCACCGCCATAACAAAGAAACATATCCTTAGTCCTTTTCAAGTACTTCAGGATATTCTTGACCGCTGTCCAGTGTTCCATTCCTGGATCACTTTGATATCTGCTGGTCAAACTAACAGCATGTGCGATATCCGGTCTAGTACACAGCATGGCGTACATGATAGAGCCTACTGCCGAAGCATAGGGGATCTTGCTCATCCTCTCTCTTTCATCTGCCGTAGCCGGACCTTGAGTCTTACTCAAGACCTTACCTGGCAACATAGGCAAGAACCCTTTCTTGCTTTCATCCATTCTAAACTTCTTTAGAATCTTGTCCAGATATGTACTTTGTGAAAGGCCTATTAGGCGTCTTGATCTATCTCTATAAATCTTGATGCCTAAAATGTATGCTGCTTCACCAAGGTCTTTCATTGAAAAAGACTTATTCAAATAACCTTTAATGCTGCCTAAAAGTTCTATATCATTCCCAATCAATAATATGTCATCTACATATAATATTAGGAACGCTACAGAGCTCCCACTCACTTTCTTGTAAATACAGGCCTCACCATGAGTCCGTATAAAACCAAAATCTTTGATCACTCTATCAAAGCGTAGGTTCCAACTCCGGGATGCTTGCTTCAGTCCATAAATGGAACGCTGAAGTTTGCATACCTTGTCAGCATTTTTAGGATCGACAAAACCTTTGGGTTGTACCATATACAACTCTTCCTCAATGTCACCATTAAGGAACGCCGTTTTGACATCCATCTGCCAAATCTCATAATCGAAAAATGCAGCTATTGCTAACAAAATCCTTACAGACTTTAGCTTCGCTACAGGTGAGAAAGTCTCATCGTAGTCAACTCCTTGAATTTGTCGGAAACCCTTTGCGACAAGTCGAGCTTTATAGACAGTAATATTACCATCAGCATCTGTTTTTCTCTTGAAGATCCATTTATTCTCGACAGCCTTGCGGCTATCAGGTAAGTCTACCAAAGTCCATACTTTGTTATCATACATGGATCCCATTTCGGATTTCATGGCATCTTGCCATTTGTTGGAATCTGGGCTCATCATCGCTTCTTCATACGTCGCAGGGTCCTCATCATTGTTGTCCACAATCATGACATTTAGACAGGGATCATACCAATCAGGAGTGGCACGTTCCCTCGTCGATCTGCGAGGTTCAGTAGCTTCCTCGTTCGAAGTTTCATGATCATCATCATTTGCTTCCTCTCCTATCGGTGTAGGCTGCACAGGAACTTCTTCCGGCACTGCGCTACTCTGATCTATGAGAGAAGGTTCATCAACCTCGTCGAGTTCTACTTTTCTTCCAGTCACTTCTTTAGTGAGAAACTCCTTCTCAAGAAAGGATCCGTTCTTGGCAACAAAGATTTTGCCTTCGGATCTGTGATAGAAAGTATACCCAATTGTTTCTTTAGGGTATCCTATGAAGACGCATTTCTCCGCTTTGGGTTCTAGCTTGTCAGGTTGTAACTTCTTTACATAAGCATCGCAACCCCAAACTTTAAGGAACGACAGCTTAGGTTTCTTCCCAAACCATAATTCATACGGTGTCGTTTCAACGGATTTAGATGGTGCCCTATTTAAAGTGAATGCGGCTGTCTCTAAAGCATAGCCCCAAAACGATAATGGCAAATCGGTAAGAGACATCATAGAACGAACCATATCTAAGAGAGTTCGATTACGACGTTCGGACACACCATTGCGCTGTGGTGTTCCCGGCGGTGTCAACTGTGAAAGTATTCCGCATTTCTTTAAATGCATGCCAAACTCATAACTCAGATATTCGCCTCCGCGATCAGAACGCAGAAACTTAATCTTCTTGTTACGTTGATTTTCTACTTCACTTTGGAATTCCTTGAACTTCTCAAAAGTCTCGGACTTGTGTTTCATAAAGTAAATATACCCATATCTACTCAGATCATCCGTGAAGGTTAGAACATAACGATAACCACCGCGCGATGCTACACTCATTGGTCCGCACACATCGGTATGTATGATTTCCAATAAGTCTGTAGCTCGCTCCATTGTGCCAGAAAATGGAGTCTTAGTCATTTTTCCCATTAGACATGCTTCGCATCTGTCAAGTGACTCAAAGTCAAGTGACTCAAGAAGTCCATCGGAATGGAGTTTCTTCATGCGCTTCACTCCAATATGACCAAGACGACAGTGCCACATATAAGTAGAATTATCATTCAATTTAATTCGCTTAGCATCAATGTTATGAACATGTGTATCACTACTATCGAGATTTAACAAGAATAAACCATTCATCTCAGGTGCATGGCCATAAAAGACATTATTCATATAAATCGAACAACCATTATTCTCAGACTTAAACGAATAACCGTCTTGCATTAAACAAGATCCAGATATAATGTTCATGCTCAACGCAGGTACCAAATAACAATTATTGAGGTTTAAAACTAATCCCGAAGGTAGATGTAGGGGAGCGTGCCGACGGCGATCACATCGACCTTGGATCCATTTCCAACGCGCATCGTCACCTCGTCCCTTGCCAGGCTTCGTTTATTCCGCAGTTCCTGTTTCGAGTTACAAATGTGAGCAACCGAACCAGTATCAAATACCCAGGCACTACTACGAGAACCAGTAAGATAGACATCTATAACATGTATATCAAATATACCTTTCTTCTTGGCATGGCCGCTCTTCAGATCGGCCAAGTATTTGGGGCAGTTCCGCTTCCAGTGCCCCTTCCCCTGGCAGTAGTAGCACACAGTCTCAGGCTTAGGACCAGCCTTAGGCTTCTCAGGAGGCGCTGCAACTTTCTTGCCGCCCTTCTTGAAGTTGCCCTTGTTAGGCTTGCCCTGCTTCTTGAAACTGGTGGTCTTGTTGACCATCAACACTTGGTTCTCCTTCTTAATTTCTACTTCAGCAGACTTCAGCATGGAGAAGAGTTCAGGTAACTCTTTGTTCATGTTCTGCATGTTGTAGTTCATCACGAAGTTCTTGTAACTTGGTGGCAGTGATTGGAGGACACGATGAATACCCAGCTTGTTAGGGATCACAATCCCCAAGTCACTGAGCTTCTTCGCATGTCCGGACATGGCGAACATGTGCTCACTAACGGAGCTACCCTCTTCCATCATGCAGTTAAAGAACTGTTTCGAGGCCTCATAGCTCTCCACGGCTGCATGAGTCTCAAAGATAAGTTTGAGCTCACGCATCATCTCACATGGGTCGTGGTGCTCAAAACGCTTTTGGAGCTCTGCCTCTAAACTGCACAGGATGGCACACTGAATTTCGGAGTACCGAGTTACCCGAGTCTCATAAACATTCTTTATGTCCTCGGACACTGCAGGAGGTGGTGGGGGACCTAGCGGTGCTTCGAGCACAAAATGCCTGCTCACGCCAGTGAGGAAAATCCTCACATGACGGGACCAGTCAGTGAAGTTGCTACCATTGCCCTTAAGCTTTTCTTTCTCTAGGAACTGGTTAAAATTGATGGAGGGGGCGCCATGATCTACAACATATTTGCAAAGAGTTTAGACTAAGTTTATGATAAAATGAGTTCAGTTTTAATTCTTAGATTAACTAGGTGAACTCCCACTCAAAACAACATCCCTCGCATTGTCTTAGTGATTACACGAACCAAATCCACTACACCAAGTCCGATCTTCACGAGAAAAGATGTAGTTTCAAAGGCGAACACTCAAAGTGTTCATCATATCATTCATATGACTCATGCTCTACCTTTCGGTATCCCGTGTTCCGAGACCATGTCTGTACATGCTAGGCTCGTCAAGGCAACCTTAGTATCCGCGTGTGCAAATCTGGCTTGCACCCGTTGTATGCACATGTAGAGTCTATCACACCCGATCATCACGAGATGCTTCGAAACGACAAGTCTTAGCAACGGTGCATACTAAGGATGAACACTTTATTATCTTGATATTTAGTGAGAGGGATCATCTTATAATGCTACCGTCGCGATCTAAGCAAAATAAGATGCATAAAAGGATTAACATCACATGCAATTCATAATGTGTGATATGATATGGCCTTTCTTCTTGTGCTTTTGATCTTCATCTCCAAAGCACGGACATGATCTCCATCATCACCAGCATGGCGTCAAGGTCAGTGGCGCCGCTTCATGGTTGTCCATCACTTATAGCTACTATAACAACTACTTGGAATAAAGCTATTACATGATGAATAGACACGCAGGTCTTTAACAAAAATTAAAAACAACCATTAGGCTCCTGCCGGTTGCCATAATACATCAATGAACATCTCATACATCGAATATAATCATCATCACATAATGGCCATATCACATCACCAAACCCTGCAAAAACAAGTTAGACGCCTCTAATTTGGTTTGCATCTTTTACGTGGTTTAGGGTTTTCGAGTAAGATCCAATCTACCTACGAACATGAACCACAACGGTGATACTAGTGTTGACAATAGAAGTGCAAATTACAATCTTCACTATGGTGGGAGAGACAGACACCCGCAAAGCCACTTATGCAATACAAGTTGCATGTCAAGCGTGGAGCAAGTCTCATGAGACGCGGTCATGTAAAGTTAGCCCGGCCGCTTCATCCCACCATCCCGCAAGAAGCAAAGTACACAAACTAAAGCAACAAAAGCATCACCGCCCACAAACCATTGTGTTCTACTCGTGCAACAGATCTATGCATAGACGTGGCTCTGATACCACTGATGGGGTTCGTTGCATAGAAAACAAAAATTTTCCTACCGCAAAGCGAATAAAACCAACAGATCTAATCTATGGAACACCCAAGATCCAATCTACTAGATCTAAGCAACGAGATGGAGATGAGACTAACCCTCGAAGATTCCAAAGCCTACGAGATTAATCTCGTTGTTGGTGTAGACGATCGTCCCCGGTGCTGCAATCCGGCAGCACTTCCGTACTCGGTCGCGCGTACGGTGTCGATGAAGCTCCTTCCTCTCCCGTTCCAGCGGGCAGCGGAGGTGTGGTAGATCTCCTCCAACGTCCAGCAGCACGACGGCGTGGTGGTGGTGGTGGAGGAAGAAAACTGCAGGGCTTCGCCTAAGCCCGGGCAGCGTATGGTGGAGGGAGAGGCGGCCAGAGGAGGAGGCAATGGGAGGATGGGGTGGCCGGCCACCCCCCTCTTTATATAGGGGGCTGGCCGGCCAGGGTGGCCCCCCTTCCCATCTAGGGTTAGGGGGGCGGCGGCCAAGGGGGGAGAGGGGCTTTCCCCTCCCCCAAGTTGATCCCCCCCAGGGAAACCCTAGGGGGTTGGCCGGCCTGGGCCTTGGGGGCCAAGTGCCCCTGGCCCATTAGGCCAGGGAGCATCCCCTCGGCCCACGGTGGGCCTCCCGGGTCGTGGGCCCCATGGTGGAACCTTCCAGAACCTTCTAGAACCTTCCAGTCAACACCGGAACAATCCCGAACATTTCCGAAAACCCAGAAATCAACTTCCCTTATATGAATCTTATTCTCCGGACTCTTCCGGACCTCCTCGTGACATCCTGGATCACATCCGAGACTCCGAACAAACTTCGTCTCCATACCATACTCAAATCTACTTATGCGACATCGAACCTTAAGCGCGTCACCCTACGGTTCGCGAACTATGCAGACATGGTCGAGACTCCTCTCCGAGCAATAACCAATAGCGGGATCTGGAGATCCATAATGGCTCCCACATATTCAACGATGACTTAGTGATCGATTGAACCATTTACATACGATGCCAATTCCCTTTGTCTCGCGATATTTTACTTGTCCGAGGTTTGATCATCGGTATCTCCATACCTTGTTCAACCTCGTTACCGACAAGTACTCTTTACTCGTACCGTGGTATGTGATCTCTTATGAACTATTCATATGCTTGCAAGCTAATTAGATGACATTCCACCGAGAGGGCCCAGAGTATATCTATCCGTCATCGGGATGGACAAATCCCACTGTTGATCCATATGCCTCAACTCACACTTTCCAAATACTTAATCCCACCTTTATTGTCACCCATTTACGCAATGACGTTTGATGTAATCAAAGTACCCTTTCGGTGTAAGTGATTTACATGATCTCATGGTCGAAGGATTAAGACAACTATGTATTGAAAGCTTATAGCAAATGAACTTAATGACTTGATCTTATGCTACGCTCATTTGGGTGTGTGTCCATTATATCATTCAACTAATGACATAACCTTGTTATTAATAACATCCAATGTTCATGATCACGAAACCATGATCATCTATTAATCAACAAGCTAGTTATACAAGAGGCTTACTAGGGACTCCTTGTTGTTTACATAACACACATGTATCAATGTTTCAGTTAATACAATTATAGCATGGTATATAAACATTTATCATAAACACAAAGATATTATAATAACCACTTTATTATTGCCTCTTGGGCATATCTCCAACAAGGTATGGAGATACCGATGATCAAACCTCGGACAAGTAAAATATCGCGAGACAAAGGGAATTGGCATCGTATGTAAATGGTTCAATCGATCACTAAGTCATCGTTGAATATGTGGGAGCCATTATGGATCTCCAGATCCCGCTATTGGTTATTGCTCGGAGAGGAGTCTCGACCATGTGCATAGTTCGCGAACCGTAGGGTGACGCGCTTAAGGTTCGATGTCGCATAAGTAGATTCGGAATATGAGTTGGAGTCCGAAGTTTTTGTTCGGAGTCTCGGATGGGATCCAGGACATCACGAGGAGGTCCGGAATTGTCCGGAGAATAAGATTCATATATGGGAAGTCAATTTCCGGGGTTCGGGAAAAAGTCCGGTGTTTTGACCGGAGCTTCTAGAAGGTTCTAGAGGGCCACCAGTGGGCCCACCACCCCGGGAGAGGCCACATAGGCGCCACATGGCATAGTGGGTCCTACCCACCATGACATGTGGGCCTAGGCCGCCCCCCCTTAGAGATAAGATCTATCTCTAGTTTAAATGGTTTAAATCTAGAGATAAGATCTATCTCCTAAAATAAATGGTTTAAATTAGGAGATAAGGGGGAAAACTTGGGGGAGGAGTTTGCCCCCCCATGTGGCCGGCCAAAGAGGGTAGGTGGGCCCTAGGGGAAACCCTAGGCCGACCCCCACCTATATAAAGAGGGGAGGGGGTGGCCGGCCAAGGCCCCCACCATTGCCCCTCCCGCCGCCTCTCCCTCCACCATACGCTGCCGGGCTTAGGCGAAGCCCTGCAGTTTCTTCCTCCACCACCACCACCACGCCGTCGTGCTGCTGGACGTTGGAGGAGATCTACCACACCTCCGCTGCCCGCTGGAACGGGAGAGGAAGGAGCTTCATCGACACCGTACGCGCGACCGAGTACGGAAGTGCTGCCGGATTGCACCGGGGACGATCGTCTACACCAACAACGAGATTAATCTCGTAGGCTTTGGAATCTTCGAGGGTTAGTCTCATCTCCATCTCGTTGCTTAGATCTAGTAGATTGGATCTTGGGTGTTCCATAGATTAGATCTGTTGGTTTTATTCGCTTTGCGGTAGGAAAATTTTTGTTTTCTATGCAACGAACCCCATCATGTTCGTCTTGTCTGAAGTAAGGGAGATTTACCATGAGTTGAAATGATTTGAGTATGCATGTTGTTAGAGAAGAACATTGGGCCGCCAACCAAAGCCATGTATCATGGTGGAAGTTTCAGCTTGGACATTAATCCTCGAATCTCTTATGAGAATATTATCTGTTGTTGAATGCTTAAAGCATTAAAAGAGGAGTCCATTATATGTTTTCTATGTTGTCCCGGTATGGATGTCCTCAAGTTGAGATCTATCAAAATCGAGAAATCAAATGCAATTTATCTCCTTGGACCTTTGTACAGGTGGCATAGAGGTACCCCTTTGTGACACTTGGTTGAAACATATGTAATGCAATGATAATCCATGGAAATCCGAGCTAATTAGGACAAGGTGCGGGCACTATTAGTATTCGATGCATGAGGCTTGCAACTTATAGGAAGTTTTATACATAACCCATATGAATTATTACTACCGTTGACACAATTTTTTCCATGCTTTCAAAATAAAAAGCTCTAGCACATGAGTAATCCCTGCTTCCCTCTGCAAAGGGCCTTTTACTTTTTTACTTCTTTCTATCTTAGAAGCAAACACTTGTGTCAACTGTGTGCATTGATTCTTACATGCTTACTTATTGCACTTATTATAATACTTTTTGTGTTGATAATTATCCATGAGATATGCATGTTGAAAGTTGAAAGCAATTGCTGAAACTTAAATCTTCCTTTGTGTTGCTTCAAAACCTCTTATTAAGAATCTATTGCTTTATGAGTTAACTCTTATGCAAGACTTTTTGATGCTTGTCTTGAAAGTACTATTCATGAAAAGTTTTTGATATATGATTCAGTTGTTTAGTCATTATCTATTTGTTAGCAAACTATAGATCATTGCTTTGAGTCACTTCATTCATCTCATATGCTTTTCAATAGTGTTGATCAAGATTATGTTGGTAGCATGTCACTTCAAAAATTATTCTTTTTATCGTTTACCTACTCGAGGGCGAGTAGGAACTAAGCTTGGGGATGCTTCATACGTCTCCAACGTATCTATAATTTCTTATGTTCCATGCTAGTTTTATGATAATACCTACATGTTTTATTCACACTTTATAATGTTTTTATGCATTTTGGGACTAACCTATTAACAAGATGCCATAGTGCCAGTTTCTGTTTTCTGTTGTTTTTTATTTCAGAAAAGTTAGTTTACGAATATTCTCGGAATTGGACGAAACAAAAGCCCACGGCCCTATTTTCCACGGAGTGTTCCAGAAGACCGAAGAAGAGTCGAGGAAGGTCAGCAGGGGGCCCACACCATAGGGCGGCGTGGTGGGGCCCTTGGCCGTGGCAAGATGTGGGGAGGGAGCCCCCTGGCTCCCCCGACGCTGCCCCTTCGCCTATATATTGCCCAGATGCGAAAACCCTAAAAAATCCAGTCATATTCCACCAAGGGTTCCGCAGCGCCGCCGCCATCGACGACAAGTTTCGGGGACAGATCCTGTTCGCACGCCGCCGGACGGGGAATTGCCCCGGAGTCATCTCCATCGACACCACCGCCATCTTCATCGCCGTCTCCATGATGAGGGAGTAGTTCTCCCAGGCTGAGGGCTCTACCGGTAGCTATGTGGTTCATCTCTCTCCCATGGTGTGATCTTTATGTGATCATGAGCTTTGTAATCTAGTTGAATATGTAGATGTTACTCTTGTCTATTATGCACTCTAGAGGTTACTTTAATATGAACTCCGGAGTCACTCTCCACGGTGTGATGGTGACAGTGTGCGCATCGTGTGTGATTCCTTTATGACATTGTGGAGCTTGTTTACTCCGGCTTGAGGTGTGCTTTTGCAGCCCTACACAATGAATGGTGTTTGTTATCCAACAAGAGAGTGTTTGAGAGTAGCATTTATTTATTCAATTATGTGATCATTGTTGAGAGTGTCCACTAGTGAAAGTATGATCCCTAGGTCTTGTTTCTAAGCATTGAAACACCGTTTCCAACAAGTTCTGCTACATGTTCGCTTGCTGCCATTTTTATTTTAGATTGCAATTGCTACTTATAATCATCCATATTACTTGTATTTCACTATCTCTTCGCCGAACTAGTGCACCTATACATCTGACAAGTGTATTAGGTGTGTTGGGGACACAAGAGACTTCTTGTATCTTAATTGCAGGGTTGCTTGAGAGAGATATCTTTGACCTCTACCTCCCTGAGTTCGATAAACCTTGGGTGATTCACTTAAGGGAAATTTGCTGCTGTTATACAAACCTCTGCTCTTGGAGGCCCAACACTGTCTACAGGAATAGAAGCGTGCGTAGACATCAGCGGCTTTTCCAGAGGCCACGTCAGCCCTAGCCGCAGAGGATCCTAGGCCGGCAGTGATGTGACTGCACACTGGGCTGGGCCCAGAGAATCTTGCCAGAGCCGGTCAAGTCACGGCCCGCGTCCCAAGGCAGCGCTGAATTCAGAGCGGCCAGGCCCGAGCCGGCCATGTCGTTCCAACACGAGTCGGCACCTACTCCATCGAGCTGGAAACATCAACGACACTTAGGCGAAGAAAACTTGCGAAAACCGAATCGGCATCCGGCTCGAGAACAGCCGGACGATGCAAGCCGGAAAAGGGTGTAGCCGCCCGGAAGAAATTCCTAGCCCATCCCCTTCAACTGTTTTTCAGCAAGGTCCATAAGAACAACAACGAACGACCAAGAAAAAATCTGCCCATGCCCTTCTCTACGCACGGCCTCGCCAGCTTCAGGGGCTAATGTCGGAGGGGAAGATCCCGGGTATGGCAAGAGACTGGGAACAGTTTGCTCAGGGCCGGCTGGCCTGCGGCGAAGGCCGGCTGAGGAGCAGCCGGCTGGAGCCGTGGCCGGCCGCCTTGTGGGCCGGCTGAAACCAGGTCTACGCTGGCTTGGTCGTGGTTAGCTGGACCACGTCCAGGGCCAGCTTCTACATGCCATGTCCGGCTTGATTCCACTTTCCCCTGACCGGCTCGGAGCTGGTGATCCTTGCAGGAGAAGGCTCCGGAATGGTCATCCGGGTCTGAAAAGTCCACCAAGGACATCAAATCCCACGGATCGGGGGCACTGTAGAGCAATAGTGACTCGTCTCTGGACAGGCTATCATGGCCCGGCTTCCCCGGGCGCCGCAGGCTACGGGCGGCGCTAGCTAGTGGCCGCAGGCTACGGCTGGAGGCTAGATTGTCCTACGTCACGTCGTTCGGCACGTCCTGTCCCTGCCAGGCGCGGCAGGAAGGACAAGACATGACTGACAGCCGAGCGGCACGGCGCCTCGGGAAGGCGCGAAGGAGCCGGAGCCGGCACCGTAGTCTTAGGAACTTCTTTGTAATGTTCCAGACTCTATATAAGCCGGACTACCACCCCTTGCACGGGGACGATCGATTCATTCTCACTTCACACTTAGCACCGCTCGGGAGAGAGGTCTTCGTCTACCTCGAGCCCTCTTCCCAGCCGGATACAGCTCAAGGAGCACCATTGTACTGTCTCACAGCATATACACTCTAGAGCAGGAGTAGGGATTTTACCTCCATACGACGGCCAACCTGGGTACGTCGCTTGTGTCATTCGTGCTCATACCCGCATCCAGAAACCACCATAGGCCAGGGCCGGAACCACTCGACTTGAGCCACCCCATGGCTTATGCCGTGATGATACCACGACAAGCAATGTGTGCAGATCAACATAAGGGTACGCGGGTCCTGATCTAGTAAAAAATGCATATGAGTAGCCAAAAAAGTAAGCGTAAAGACCTAGTCAGTAGCCAAAAAAGCAAGTTGTGGGGGTCTATCGCCTGGAGCAACAACGGGTAAATGAAGCGAGGCGTGTGACTCAGGGCGACCAGTTGTTGCCTCGTCTCTATCGCCCAAGCATAACGTTATCATTGCTTGTGGCTTGGGGCGACCAATCGCTACCTCGTATATATCGCCCAAGCATAACATTTTCCATGCTTGTGACGTCGGGCGACCAATCGCTACCTCGGATCTATCGCCTAAACATACGGATTTTCAATACGCGTGCCTTGGGGCAACCGATCCCTGCCTCGCATCTATCGCCCTGTCATAAATGTTTTCCATACGCGTGGCTCACGGCGATCAATCGCTGCCTAGGATCTACCTCTCAAGGATAAACGTGTTCCATATAGATTGGACACCACAATCTCTATAAATGGCATGAGATCCCAACATATCTAAATCATGGGGGATGGATACGGAAGATCCACTTTAGATAGTTGCTCTAAGAACCGAGAAGTGTGACCCCTCTATCCCAGCCAACTGACAATCGGGCCCCATGGATCACCAGCCCACAGGGCCCCACGGTTCAGTATCCAGGCACACATGCCTTCCTGGGCAAGGAAAGCCGTAAATTCAGCTGCCAGTTTCCGGATACATAAAGGCCTTGTTTGGATATGTGATTTTGGCAGAACTAGTTCTCCGTAATATGCGTTTAGTTTTAGCGAAACACGGAATAACCGTCTAGTCGTTTTAGCGAAAACGCGGCTAAGCAAAACTGGAACAGGGGCCTTTGGCGGAGACTGTGGCGGCCGGTCATCTCCTTGTGCAACCTTCGGGTGGCGCTCGAACGGGATCCCGCCGGCGGAGACCACACCACCTCCTCCTACAGCCCTGCCGAGCTCTAGGCCGCAGATCTCTCGACCGAATCCTGGACGATCCGGCGCCTGGATCTTGAGTGGTGCAGCTCTGGAGTCTGGATCTTGAGTGGTGCAGCTCTGCGCCTTCAGACTAACGACATCACGCCCGCCGGCCGCCCCAGCAGTGCTACAGCAGGCAACCGCATAAGGTACGCGCTGGTGCCGCCTGCTTTTTCGACCTCTTCAATGCCGCCTGGTTGGGGTTTTCGCGGTTTTGTTGGTCGAAAAAGTAAGCGTAAAATAGTTTGTGGGGTTTTCGTGGTTTTGTTGGGCGAGTTTTTCGCGAGGGCTTTTCCGAGCAATGCGCAGAGTGCTTTTGCATGGTTTTGCCGTTGGGTTTTCGTGTCGATTGCGAGTTAGCGGCTGCACTGCTGGGCTGTTTAGGACTTGGTAATGCGCGCTAGATCCCCCGACTCGTCCGCGTTACTGAGGGCGAATCGGAGCCATAGGCTTTTTTTTAAGCTTTGGTGCTGAATCGGGGCATATTGATCTTTACAGAAGCTTCCAGAACATTCGGGCGGCGTTGGTTTCGGCCGCGTCCGCTTATGTGTTTCTGCTTCGCTGGGTTTTGTTGGGCGAGTTTTTCGCGAGGGTTTTTCTTAACTCTTTTTTTGGTTGGCCCCTGTTGAGGATTAATTCTTTCTGTGCAAATCGACGAGGGGGTTTCTACTTGCCGAGGGGATTGCCACTGACCTCCCTTGTTAAACTGTTGTTAGATTTTGGCCTTTCTTTTTAAAATAAACAGATCTGCTGGCGGATTTGCAGTTAAAATGAACCCTCTGAAGAGGTCGTCGGAGTCGGAGTCATCTGCCCACGAAGATGAACGAGACACGCAGAAGCGGCACAAGAGACGCTTCGCTCCCAGAGGGTATTTGTTTTTCTATTGCTTTCGTGGTCACTATCTTAGCATGATCTGAAAGACAGAGTGTACGAGTTGTTCCCTGACGGACTTTGCTTCATGGGATTAAAATCTCGGTCAGGTACCAGCTTGATGTCTGCGAGGTTGCCAAGCAGCGGAACACCATCGCGATGCTCGACACGGGAGCCGGGAAGACGATGATCGCCGTGATGCTCATGAAAGCGTTTGGGAGGGAGATCGACAGATCCAAGGACGATTGGAAGATCACCATTTTCCTTGCACCGAAAGTTCAGCTTGTCGAACAGGTTGTGCAACAGCATGAAAGCTGGTAGTTGTACGTTCACTTAAGAGCTTGTTCTGACACTTTTTGTTTTGCCATAGCAATTCAAGGTGATTAAAGCCCACACAGATTTCGAGGTGGGTCTCTATTGTGGCGCGACGAGGGCCGATCAGTGGGGGGCTGATAGGTGGAGAGAACAAGTATTGAAACATCAGGTAAGTGCTGAGCCAAGCTCGGTAGTTCCTTTTGCTCTAAACGGGATCTGTATCCAAGTTAGTAACAATGGTTGTCTGCATTCATTATATCATGGGATGCTTTTTTTTTCATGTCCTGTCGACTTGTATTGAAAGTCCTTGACAAATACCCTTGTGTGACATGATTAATTGACTTACAAGCATGTTCGTGCTTTCTGTTGTCGTGGCGAGAACTTTATTTTTATCTGGAACTTGTTCTTGATCTCCCCTACTACCCCCATCATAAAATATTTTAATATATCATTTCTTGAATCTTTATCCATCGTAACTTCTGCCAATTGTCATCTGAGCAATAATATACATCTGATTCTCTACCGCTTTATTGATGCGTTGGACTGGTAGATAGGCCCCTTTCCTTACACCATATCCCTACATTTTGATCAAGAACTACACTTTCTTTCATTTGTATGTAGATTCTATAGTCACTTACTTTGGAGCGTCATTGAAAAATTGCAGGTCATGGTGATGATACCAGATGTGTTGCTAAACGCTTTACGCAAAGCTTTCTTCAGCTTGGACATGGTTAATCTTATGATATTCGATGAGTGTCATAATGCAACAGGCAGTCACCCTTATTCGATGATAATGAAGGTATTGTGAAACAATAGAGCACCTTCTTACGCTCAACACTTCCTTTTTGAATAATCCTTCTGAAATTTTCGTGTTCGCCATCCCCGTGTTCTGAGCAGGAGTTCTATCACCACTCTGAATACAAGCCAAAGGTGTTCGGTATGACGGCATCACCTGTTATAAAAAAAGGCAAGCATTCACAAAGACAGAGAGAACTCTTTCGTTGTGTTACACTGCATAGAGCACTACATACTCTGCATTGCTTCTCTACTTACATGTCACATATGTATTAAATAAACTGATGGACATCATGTCAGATACATAATTCAAGTTAAACAAATAATTTCTAAACATAAATACGATGACATAGATGAACTCGATTGCAAACTATAACGAAATTAAGGTGTTAGAGTGGTGACAAGAGAGCTCCCAGTATCCACCAATTCAAGATGGCTGACACAAATATAGGTTGAACAACTTTACTGTTACATTCTTTTTAACAATAGCATATATGTCATGAGCTAAATTACTAATCGTGACTTGTGATGGCCAAGCGAAAAAAATATGAAACCAGAGAAGTAACACTTGGAGGGCATCACCTTCATTTGTTCTTCTGCCATGGACTGCCAATATTTCTGAAGCCCCCTTGCTCGTAGTTTCTACCATAGATTTTATTTGCTCTCTCCACCCCATAAATCTTGTTTAATAATTTTTATTTTTATTTGTCATCTTTATAGGTGTCTCTTCTGATTTGGATTGTGAAGTTCAGTTCTCTGAACTGGAAAAGCTTCTAAATGCTAAGGTAAATCCTATTTTTCTGGTTGCACATGTTCCGTAAAATTATGCAAGATATTTTAGTTGTGGTCACTGCAACAATCTATTTCGTATATTGAAGTACATACGGATACCCATATACAAATATGTTTCCAGATTGTGGTTTTGAACATATGTGTTCATGATTTGCTCGAACAGATCTACACAGTGGCTGATAGAGAAGAGATAGAGATTTGTGCCCCTCCCCCAGAATATTTGAACATATACTATGACCAGAGAACCGTTTCTTTCAATGATTTGAGTGAAGAGTTGGCACTTCTGAATTCCAAGGTTTCTCATCTTAGTTTTCCTGCTCTATTGTTCAAGCATGTTACACAAGTTCCGTGGCCAGAGATTTTATGTCTAAGAACAGTTAGTTTTTGTCTGTGCAGTATGATGCATTAATAACAGCTTTGCAGAATAAACCAAACTACCAGAATGAAGAAGCCTATGAAATAGCAAAAGAATCACGAAAGCGCATATCTAATTATTCAGCAAAAATCTTGTATTGCCTCGACGATGTTGGTCTTCTTTGTGCTACTGAGGTACCTCTTAGACTCATTGGTTCTAATTTCTCATGTACAAGAATTCCGTTGCAATTTTTATCTTATGTTTGTATCACCATTTGATATTTAGAACTTCATGGTAATAGTTAACTAGCTTCTCTCTTGTAGGCCACCAAAATCTACAGAGGTTGGCTGAAAGTTTCTGATGCCATAAATATTCAAAGTGCAGCAAATAGCTCATTCCTGCATGCAGAAATCTCAGCCCTTTATCGGAAGTTCTTCGAGGCAGTGTCACGTGTGTTAGACCTTGCTACTAGCTCCCACCCAGGTTTCACCCTTTCTACACAGATGGGCTTCACACAGACCTTCCTCTCTTTCTCTTATGTTAGTGTTACATTAGATTAAAAACTATATTTAATTTTCTCAATTAAGTGCAACCTTGGTTTTCTTACAAAGGGTATACAACCTTATATAGGCTTTCTAGGTCGGTTACTGCATTCCAACTTGTAACATCTGGAAACTATTACAAAACTGCTACTTTACAGGGTTATTCAAAACTGACTTAAACACCAAGACTCATGACTCTTATTTCTACAAGGACTCCTACATACCCTGAACTCCAAGATTACCCTAGACACTCCAAGATTAAGCTACCTTGGAGTGTTCAGGGTATATAAATCTTGGAGTGTTCAGGGTACATAGGAGTCCTTGTAGAAATAAGAGTCGTGAGTTTGGTGTTTGGGTCAGTTTTGAATAGCTTTGTAAACAAGCAGTTTTGTAATACTTTCCAGCTATTACAAGCTAGAGTTGTTGTAACAGCCAACTGACCTACAGAGCCTATATAAAGATGCATCCCCTTTGTAAGAAAACCAAACTTGTACTGCATTGAGAGGAATAAATATAGCTTCATCTAATAGCCAACTGGATTCTCTTAGATACACCACAACTATGGATATAAGAGGAACATATCCATAGTTGTGGTGTATCTAAGAGAATCTAGTTGGATGTTAGATGAAACTATATTTATTCTTCTCATTGAACTACAAGCTTGTTTATTTTACAAAGGAGATGCATCATTTTATAGGCTTTCTAGGTGTTGTTGTTCACTCAGTTACACCTCCTTTATAGAGCTATTCAAAACTAACTTGAACACATATCCTGGATATTTCAGGATTAAGCTAGCTCAATCTATCACTCAACTAGATTAGCTTAGATACACCGCAATTGTGGATATGATGACAAGATTACTGCCAGCATTCTCCCCCTTAATCTTGTCATGTCAACTTCTATATTCACTAATTCAGATCACTTGTACCATGTTCTTCATATTTTGACGGCCTCACACCGCCTCACGTCTAGCAACGACATCACAATTGTAGTTATGATGATGACAAGATTACTTCCAACATTCTCTCCCTTCATCTTGTCATGTCATCTATATCCAGTAAGCCAGATCAGCTGGACCATGTTCTTCATCTTGTGAGGGCCTCACATCGCCTCGCGTTTAGCAACGACATCACACTGTGCTTGTTAGCTTTGCACCAACCCCATATGAGATGGCATCACACCGCCGATGTCGGTTTCACTCTCACACCGACTCTTTCCACTTGACAGTGGTATCACAGCACTGTCATCTGCTTCCACACCAACCATTCTGTTGACCATGTCATCACACCATAGTGGTAAGCCTCACACCGGCACTCTTTTTTACTAGGGAAATTTCAAGCTTTATTAACTTAAGACCATAGTGTTACAATCAGTTGAAAGAATGCAATAAAAAGGGCGGTGGCTCAGCATCCCATAAAAACGGCCTCTTAAAATAGCTCTCACACCGACACTCTCTACAAAGATGGTATCACACCACCGCCTTGCACAGTGTCCAATATTGCACTTTCATCACCCCTCTCACAGGAGTGCTCTTCTTCACAAAGATCCTCAGCGGAATGCTTTATTTTCCTTCTTTGGACACTCATAAGCACAACGTCCAAATGAAAGACAGTTGTAACACAGGTGCTCTTTGTGAGCATAGCGTATGGAATGGAAACAATCTCTCCTTTCTCCATATCTCACTCTCTCTAACACAATGTAGCTCCACTACTAATGGTTTGAGCTAGATAGTAGCTCTCACCCAGGTCTCGCCCTTTCTAAACAGATGTGCTCCACACACACCTTCCTCCATTTCTCTTGGTATATGTCATCACACACACAAAATGTGAAGCTATATTTTATTCTTCTCAATGCAATACAAGCTTGATTTTCTTACAAAGGGCCTTATATGGGCTTTCTAGGTTGGTGAGTATTTACTGAACAATAGGTGTCAGTTCAGTTACAGTAACTCCAGCTTGTAACAGCTGAAAATATTACAAAACTACTTCACAGAGCTATTCAAGACTGACTTGAACACAATGACTTAGGACTCATACATACCCTTCATACTTCAACACTAAGCTAGCTCCATCTAAAAGCCAACTGGATTCTCTTAGATACACTAGATTAAGTATGATATACCATATGGATGCCTGACGGCCAGTCAGAGCTGCTCCAGTGGTGGACATCGCTCTCCTGCCTGGCAGCGCACCGCCGCGACCTGTGTACTGCCATTGCTCATGTATCTTGGGTGCATTTGGAGGCACCTAAACGACGTGGTCTTCAACGGGGCAACGCCTACGGCATCCGCGATCAAGAACAAGGTCAGGAAAGAGTATGATAGGTGGCACCCTTGAGAAGCTTTTTCGCGGCGATGTTTTTGGATTTCCGGAGTCGGTGCCCCCTTGGTTGCTTGTAAGAGAGTAATCGCCTTCGTTTTTTTGAGGAGTTGTGAACTCTTATTGACAGCATAAAACAGCCTTCTTTGGCATTGTTGATGCCTTTGGCATCCCTTCTATGTGATTGATACACCTCTCCATGGTGTATTCTCGAAAAAAATATCTTTGATAAATTCTCATTTCAGGTAGCGATGTGCTTCTAAATTCCGAGAGTGGATGTGTGGAAGCAAGAAATATGGGTTATATTTCACCAAAGCTCTATGAACTTATCCAGATCTTTAACTCTTTCAGGTAGAATGCTATTTTTAGCTGACATGACATAATTCTGTGTCTTTACACTTACAAGACATTCTTCTGTTCCTAACAGTAACTCTGACCATGTCCGATGCCTCGTTTTTGTGGACCGAAAGATCACTGCTAGAGTCATCGAACGGACAATGAAGAAAATTGGACAACTCTCACATCTTACATTTTCTTTTCTTACTGGAGGGAGTTCTTCGGTGGATTCTCTGACCCCTAAAATGCAAAAGGACACACTGGATTCATTTCGCTCCGGAAAGGTTCTTATAATATGTGAACATTCAGAGAAAGAAAAACTCAGCATCGTGTTCTAACACATTTTTGTCTTTCCATTATTAACTAAAATGTAGGTGAACATACTATTTACTACAGACGTTGCAGAAGAGGGTATCGATGTCCCAGACTGTTCATGTGTGATAAAATTTGATTTGCCGAAGACAACACGTAGTTTTGTGCAGTCATGTGGACGAGCACGCCAGAAGGCTTCTCAGTACATACTAATGATTGAGCGGTAAATTTTTTTTTTTGAGCGGTAAATTATTCAGTTGGCCATTCTAAACTTTTTATGCTTGTGGTGAATGGTTGCGGAAAGGAGCAGTAAAAAGGAAAACAATAAGCCATAATTTTGGTGTTTTTGCAGGGGAAATGTGAAACAAGATAATTTGGTATGTACCATTTTGAGAAGCAAGACCTCCATGGATGAGACTGCTTCGAACAGAGAGTCCAAGGATCTACTCCCTGGTTTCTTCCCTGTTAAAGATACAAATGAATACATTGTAGGCACAACAGGCGCAAAAGTGACTGCCGCGTCTAGTATTGCTGTTATCGTTGAATACTGTAACAAGCTTCCAAAGAACAAGTATGGTGATCACATTTTAATTCTTTTTTGTCTGCAAGTATAGCAGATTTACTGGTGTAGCTGATTCTAACATTGCTATGCCAGTTTGTTTTTATTTTGTGTGCAGAACCTTAATTTCATGTTCTTACATTTGCACTAATGTCGCAGGTACTACAGCACAAGACCTTTGTTTGAGTCCATCGCTCATAGTGATGGTTTTGAGTGTGTATTAACACTACCATCTAGTGATGTATTGCCACCTTTGCGTGGTCCAAAAGCAAGAAGCAAGAAGGCGGCAAAACAACTCGTTTGTTTTGATGCATGCAAGAAGCTGCATCAACTGGGAGTACTTGATGAGTCCCTTCGTCCATTTGTTGTTAAGCCACTGCCACTGCCAGGAATTTCGATAAAGACAACCGCTCACTCATCTAGTGATGGTGTAGGTATGTGATTGCTAAGCTCTAAAAACATGTCACATATAGTAGGGCTGGTCTTTGCAATATTGTTTGCCAAGATAATCCTGGTAAAGAAGTAACCAAAAATTTTGATGACAATCTTTTGTTACCTTCTCGAAGGTACAACCAAACGAAAGGAGCTGCATGGTACAACTGGAGTACGTGCCTTGTATGGTACCTGGGCACTCGAGAAAAATGTTGTTAAGCTTCAAGCCTATAGATTGAAATTTTCTTGCGATCAAGTTGGCCAGAGATACTGCGATTTTGTTCTGCTGATTGATGCAACTCTAGCAATTGAAGCTGATAATTTGGATATTTATCTGTATCTTCATGACAAGATGGTAAAAGCTTCAGTCTCTCCTTGCGGCCTTCTTGAGTTGGGTGTTCAACAGGTCTGCTCAAGTTTGTGTCTTCTCCTCGCTACATTTATTGCTCCTTTTTTGCTTTTATTTAATATGAAATATTTCTTCTGTTTTTTTCTCGGTTAGATGGAGCAAGCAAAGCTATTTCAAGCGCTTATGTTCAACAGTTTGTTCGGGAAGTTGTTTACTGGATCAAAATCGTCAAGCATTCCGAGGGAGTTTATTTTCAATAAAAATGATGCATTTATCTGGAATGTTGCAAAAATGTATCTCATTTTACCCATTGATCCTACCCTGAAGCCTCATGACAATTTTTGCATTAACTGGAGGGTGATCGATGAAGCTGCTACAACTGTCAAACTAATGAAAAAGATATATTCTGGAGACAAAATGAATATACAGGGAATACTTGATTTCGAGCAAAATGATACAGAACTAATTCATTTAGCTAACATCTCATGTGAGGCTCATGATCTTAGAAATGTGGTGGTGCTTGCAGTTCACACAGGGAGGATATATACTGCTCTTCATGCTGTTGATTTATCTGCCAATAGCACATTTGATGGTGTATCAGACAAGAAAGAAACAAAGTTCCACACATTCACAGAATACTTTGAAAATACGTACGTTTGTTATTGTCCACAATTGTGTTCTTTCTCAAGCATGGATGTGTTCAACTCAGTTTGTATTAACATATTTCATGTGCAGGCATGGGATAGTTCTTCGTCATCCTTCACAGCCATTACTAGCGGTGAAACAAAATCATAAACCTCACAACCTTCTTTCCTCAAAGTTCAGAAATGAAGGTACTTATCTTCCCCTATGTAGCAATTTACAATTTCAAGTACTTTGTAGTTCTTTAAAGAATTATTATATAAAGAATCTTCATTTTTCACATGTCAAACATGACTGGAAATAAGCTCTTATAGACATGCAAATAAGCTCATATAGACAGGTGGATTCGTTATATAGCCTATCCTTGTTGTCCATGTTTATTTGTTGATTTTTTCTGGAATCCTGTTAAAATTATTCGTGTTTGCTTGTTGCCTTTTCTAGGTAACCATGTGAAGACAAATGGTGACACATCACATGTAAATAATGGGGACAGCTGTGTTCACATGCCCCCAGAGTTGCTACTTCCCCTTAATTTATCTGAGGACATTTTAAGAGCATTTTATTTGTTCCCCTCTTTGATGCATCGTATAGAGACATTAATGCTAGCCAGTCAACTAAGAAGTGAAATTTCATATGACGATTCAAATATATCAAGCTTTCTGGTAAGAAATCGACATTAGTATTTTGGTCAATTATATGCATAAATTTGCTATTTACTTGAAATGGACTTATCAATTTGCGCACGATCTTTAGATTCTAGAAGCTATTACAACACTTCGATGCTCTGAAGACTTCTCAATGGAGCGCCTAGAATTATTGGGAGATTCTGTGCTAAAGTATGCCGTGAGTTGTCACCTTTTCCTGGAATCTCCTGATAAGGACGAGGGGCATTTATCATCCAGTAGGGCTGCTATAATATCCAATGCTGCACTTTATGGGCTTGGAATGGAACGCAAAATACAGGTAAATTGCATCTCATCCTGGGAAATCTATACAAATGTTGCATCTGATCAATTGATTTTTAACATTATCACAGACTAATCCCATAACTGGTGGCATCCATGTGATTCGTAGGGTTACGTACGTGATGCTGCGTTCGATCCTCGCCGATGGCTTGCACCAGGACAGCTCTCAATTCACCCCGTTCCATGTAATTGCTCAGTAGATTCTGAGGTTGTAACTCAGGGTATTCATGTTCTTGAGGACACTCCTATTGTTAAGATAGGCCAGGCTTGTGATAAGGGACATAGATGGATGTGTTCCAAAACAATTTCTGATTGTGTTGAAGCCGTAATAGGTGCATATTATGTAGGAGGTGGCTTAAGAGCAGCTGTGGCTGTTCTCAAATGGCTGGGTGTTGATGCTGAAATTGAGGAAGATTTGATTGTCCATACCATCTTGAGTGCTCCTGTGAAGAATTATCTTCCGAAAATTGGTGTAATTGGAATGCTTGAAGCAAAACTAGGCTATACTTTTTCATTGAAAGGTCTTCTGCTAGAAGCTCTTACCCACCCATCACAGCGTGAACCGGCAGAAAGATACTCCTACCAGGTATTGGTCGATGTTATCCTAGAACTTTTAGCTTGTTAGTCATACTGGGTTTCTTTTAATCTTGTTATGCAATTTATCTACAAGAAAAGACTAAATATTCTTTGTTCCAGCGTCTCGAATTCCTTGGCGATGCTGTGTTGGATATCCTCATAACACGGCATCTTTTCAATAGTCATGAAGACACCGATGAGGGGGAGCTGACAGATTTACGGTCTGCATCAGTAAACAATGAAAATTTTGCGCAAGTCGCAGTAAAGCATAAGCTCCATCAGTTTCTTCAGCATTCTTGCAGGAGTTTAGCAGACCAAATTACTGAATATGAGAATAGTTTGGAAAATTCTTCCATGGAAAAAATAGAATTTTTATCAGATGCAGCATTAAGAGGGCCTAAAGTATGTTTATCTTACTTTGTATTCGTTGTGTCTCATGATGGGCTAGATAGATTATTAGTCACATTCTTAATGTGTTGGTATTCTTAGTCACCTATCTGTATGATCATGTCATGGTTTACTTGTCTTTTTCCATGCAGGTTCTAGGTGATATCGTTGAAAGTATTGCGGGCGCGATTCTTATAGATGCCAAACTTAATTTGGATGTAGTTTGGGGTGTTTTCAGACCTCTTCTTTCCCCGATTGTCACGCCTGCGAACCTGGAGCTACCTCATTTCAGAGAGGTTCTTGAATTGTGCAGCAAAAATGGATACTTCCTAGAAACTTACTTTACAGATGGAGAGAAAATTGAGGCTACTCTGCTAGTCCAGCTCAAGGAGAAACTCATTGTCAGGCAAAGTTGTGGCAAGAGCAAAAAAGATGCTAAAGCGCATGCAGCTTCCAAGTTACTCGAGGACCTTGAGGTATCCCTTTTCTTTTTTACACTTAACTATTTTCACATTACGGTTGTTGTTTAAGGTCCAGGAAAGTTCCTCAACCCCTTGATGTTCAATTTTTCTTATGCAGAAAGAAGGACTTCTAATCCCCAAGACTGCAGGCAGGATGCAACAATTACAGAAGCAACATGGTGGTACTGCAAGTCGTTACAACAACGTGTTTGATGCAATGGATACACAGCCTCCAACACCAACCAGCGGAAAGAAGTCAGATGCTTCAAACATAATTGCTAGCCTTGATAAACCATGTATGTTTTCAATTCTCAGTGATGTTGTTTTGTTTGTTATCTGAAGTACGAGTTCTTGGTTCATGTCTGGACCTCATATATGGATACTCACCTACGCAGTGCACGTGCCGGTGAACACGAGTAGAGGAGGACCTCGTTCAGCGCTGCAGGGAGAAGGACTTCTAATCCCCAAGAATGCAAGCAGGACTGAACAATTACAGAAGCAAGGTCGCCCTGCAGATCTTTGTAACAACTTGTTCGACGCAATGGATACACAGCTTCCAACAACAACCAACGGAAAGACATCATATGGTTCAAAGATAGTTGCTAGCCTTGATAAACCAGGTATGTTTTCAGTTCTCAGCAGTCTTGTTTTGTTTGTTGTCCCTAGTACGAGTTCTTCGTTCATGTCTAGACTTCAGATATGGACATCTAGCCAAGAGAGCTGTGTATGATATCTCACCACCTATGCAGTAAACGTGCCGGTGAAAACGAGTAAGGGAGGACCTCGTGCAGCGCTGTATGAGTTCTGCCAAAAGTTACAATGGCCAGTGCCTTATTTTAATTCTGTGAAAGTAGAACCAAGGTAGAGCTTCTGCCTCAAATTGATCTTTGGCTGTGATGAGTGTCCTTTGGGGTAACTTGTGTCAAACTGTAAACTAACCTCTTGCATATTTTTTTTTTGCACAATAGCTGTGCAAAGGCTACACCACAAGGGTTCTCCTTTGCTTCAACGGTAATATTAAGCATACCAAATAGTGATGTGATCAGCCTCACAGGAGACAGTTTCGCGGATAAGAAGAGCACGATGGATTCCGCTGCACTGCTCATGCTCCAGGAGCTTCAGCGGCGGGGTAGACTGCAAGTCCAGGAGGCATGATTGAAGCAGCCGCCTGCGCACCGCCACAGATTTGTGGCTGTTGAGGGCTCCCCCATTGACAGGGCATGTGTTAAGAGCATGTGTGGCATCTTCTGAATACATGGATGCAGGATGATTGCGAGAGGCAACTGGACACAGCTGAGCTGATCTGGTTTCTCCTGGTTCTGCGTTCAGTCGTTATGTATGTTGTATACTTTGCCTCCCTATGTTTGTGGTGTCAGGAACTAGATGAGCGGGAATGTTCCAGTTCGGCAGTACATCTATCTGTTCATCTTTGACAAGCTCGGACAGGACTTATTTCATGCTCCTCTTCAGCAACAAAAAACATACTCTTTCCCTTCTATAAAGGTTGTCTAAGAGCATCTCCAGCCGCGTCCCTCAAACCGCGCCGGATCGAGCGTTTGGGGGACGTGTTTTGTTCGTGCCGCGTTTGGGGGACGTCGCTCCCCAGCCGCGTCCCCCAAACGCCCCCAAACATTTAAAATAATTTTTCTTGGCATTTTTATTTCAATTTCCACAAACTAATACATAATTGGGAATGTGGTTTACACGAAGACATAGTTTGGAACATGGTTTTCCACAAACTAATACATAGTTTGAACCATGGTGGACACAAATATAAAATATTGCAAATAAACTAAACCTAACTAGGCCGTGCATCGGCGGTTTCCTGTGTTCGCTGCTAAGAAACAACATTCCAGGGCACACCCAGTCACCTAAACTGGAAAATCCAGCGGGAGGATGGTGCCCTTGTTGGTTCTACCGATGAGGCGAACAGGCAGAAACCTCCGTGCACGTATTCGCTGCGAAGAAACAACACTCAGTCGTCCTCCGAGTGCTGTCGTCATGGGAGTCCCTGTCGACGTGGTAGTCCCGGCGGCAGCGACTCTCGTCGAAGACCTTGATGCTCATGTCCCTGTTGCCGAAGTAGGAGAACACGAGGATGAAGCCGGCTTGGAGGCTGTGGTGGCGCGCGAACTTCTCCCAGCCAATGTTGAGGTACATCTTGCCGCGCGCGTCGTAGATCGCGTCGACGATCCACCGGCAGTAGCCGCACGAATGCTCCCGCAGATGCATCGTGCGCGGGCGTACGCCGCCGACGTACTCGGCGAAGGAGTCCGGCAGCCTCTGGATGCCGCGCGGGTCGCCCTTGAGGACGTGGACGAACTCGAACAGGACGTCCGGCTCCACGTCCATCTCCGACGATGAAGACGACGGCGTGGGAGGCGACGGCGATCGTTCAGCTATGCCGCGGCCACGACCACGACCACGACCACGGCCGCGGCCGCGGCCGCGAGGTCGGCCTCCGCCTCTACCAGACATAGCGGCGACTCTTGTTGAGAGATGGTGGCGGCTAGGGTTTGGGAGAGAGGCGCTAGGGTTTGTGTGTGAGAGGGACGACGAGAGGCGCCCTTTTATAGGCCGGAGGGGGCGGATGAGCGGTGGCGCTCATTAACGCCGGCACGCAGAGCTAGGCGCGACGGGACGCGTCGCTGCGCCTCTACGGAACCGCACCGTCGCCGCGGAAGCACCGTCGCCGCGCGCCAATAACTTCCGTCGCGAGGTAGGCGACGTTAGGTTAAAATTAATTGTGCCGCCGACGGGTCGGCCCCGCCACTCCCCGCCTCGCGTTGTTGTGTCCGGCGTCCCCGAGCGTCCCCGTGGACGGGACGGGCGCCGGACACCGAGGGCGCCGACAAAAAAGGGCTTTGGGGACGCGGTGGAACGCTTTTTGGTCCGGCGCGCCCCAAATCCCTTTGGGGGACGGTTTGGAGGACGCGACTGGAGATGCTCTAAGATTTATTAAAATTTAAACCCATGCGAGCAACTAAACTTGCCCCATATGACATGGTTTGGTACTGCAAGAACCGTGCCATGAGCTTTTGTTTCCATTCAACTCTGTGACAGGCTTTTTCTTGAGAGAGAGAATACATCACTTTGCAAGGAAGCGTGCTTTTTTTTTTCATCTGCCAGATTCCGAGTTCGAGTGCTAGCGCCCGCTCTTTCAGCATACACACCTAAAAAAATTACTATTAAATCGTTTAGAGGCTGTATAACCTGCAAATCTTATTTTTTTAGTGAGGCCCGCATAGAGGTATATCCGACGAGGATCTGGTATCATTCCGTTTTAGTACCACATCGGTCAACGAGCCACCAATGTGACCCGACACTCTTTTTTTTCTTTAACTTGTATGATGCGATACTATGGCAAACTGTTTACTGGCAGAATGTTTGGTACCTACTTCGTGATGAAGAAAGACACAGTCAGACTCCTAGGCTTCTCGTCAATTTTGCAGCAATGAGGATGCTGGCGTATGAAGTTTCTGGAGATCTAAAAGATGAGTATCTACAT
This sequence comes from Lolium multiflorum, assembly GCA_030979885.1. Lineage (NCBI taxonomy): Eukaryota > Viridiplantae > Streptophyta > Magnoliopsida > Poales > Poaceae > Lolium > Lolium multiflorum. Next base: position 134,898,211 of record CM061751.1, on the reverse strand, counting down.
GTGTGAATCCATTGCTCAGGAAGCCATGTACAGATTCTATAGGGCAATGGTTGGGAAGTTTGGCCACACTATTTGAGAGGACCAACCGAAGAGAAGACAGTTCGTATCATGGCATAGAATGAAGCGAGCGGATTTCCTAGGATGATCGGAATTATCGATTGCATGCATCCGTCATGGAAGAATTGTCCATTTGCCTATCAAGGTATGTACAAAGGGCATCATGGATATTGTAGTGTGATATTTGAAGCTATGGTGGACTATAACCTCTGGATATGGCATGCCTTTTTCGGCATGACAGTTTCTCATAATGACATCAACGTGCTTCAGCGCTCCCCGGTGTTTGCAAAACTAGTTGAAGGGCAGCCTCCACCCCGCAACTATGAGATCCATGACCACCAAGACAACAAAGGGTACTATCTAGTTGAAGGGCAGTCTCCACCCCGCAACTATGAGACCCATGACCACCAAGACAACAAAGGGTACTATCTAGTCGATGGCATCTATCTAAAATGGATGACATTTGTGAAGACAATTAGCCAGTCTACTGGTAAGAAGTCTCACTTTGCTTCGAGACAAGAGAGTTGCAGGAAGAATGTGGAGCGGGCATTTGGTCTGCTAAGACTACAAGCTTTATTTTCCATTGTGATGTATCCCACTCTTTCTTGGTCTGGGAGGAGATGTGGGAGGTGATAAAGTATTGTGTGATCTTGCACAACACGATAATCAAGAGTGAGCGCAAGGACCCACCAATGGATAATCATCCGTATGATGGCCAGGATCCTCTTGCCCACCTTGACAATAGGCTGCCCGCGGATTTTGCAGATTTTCTCGCCATGCACGCAAAAATATGCGATGCAGGTGCTCATGCGCAACTTGAAAATGATCTTGTCGAGCAACTGTGGAGGCTTAAAGGAAACAATTAGATGATTTTACTTATTTTATTTCTATCATTCCTTATTGTAAAACTATTTATTCTGTGTGCTGCACTATTTGCTTGTATGCTAGACTATTTATCTTCGTGGTACAATATTTATTTTGCAATCACGGTTAAAGTTGAAAAACAATAAACCATAGCCGAACAGTCATTTTGGAGGATGCCATTGAGTAGATACATTCCCCAAAGGCAACACCTAGGGCTGGCTCCCCAAACAGCTTGTCAGGCACGTGCGCCGGACGCCGTTTGAAAGACTTGGTTGGGATGTCCTGGAAGAGCAATAAGCTCTCGTTGCTCCCAGTGTTATGTCCGTACCTATTAGTATGTTATCTTCCGTTTTTTCTTTACGGCTCATGTGGCCGTGTGTCTGGCCGTCTGTTATCTGGTATGATACATCGGTCTAACAGTAGGTCCCATGTGTCATAATCCTTGTTAACACGGATGAAGAGAGCGGTCAGTGTTTTTTTTTAATTGTTACTCAACGCTAGTGGGTTTTTTTTTTGCCACGAAACACAATTGTGGTCTTTTTACTTATAGTGACCTCAATTATAGTGGTTTTTTTTGTAATTTTCTCCATTGCAGCAGAGATGAGACGCGATGAGCCCAAGCTTCTAGACAGTGTGTCCCACACCCCTCACGATTGTTGAATACAGTCACCTCCTATCCTGGCACCCAGTGGCGGACGCGGGAAGGAATTGGGGGGGGGGCACACCTCAAAAAAAATTGCGCCCCCAAAAATGTGAAAAACCTTTGCATAATGAAATAATGAACAATATACAAGAAAAATTTATTATAAACATTAAAGTTCAATACATACATCAAATATGCACGACATACAGAGACACATGTACAGAGCAGTTCATCTAAAAATAGCTGAAAGGTTGAATAGCAGAAATGCAGATTAGAGGCTCACTTCTGGTCGTGGCCTCGGTGGGAAGATCAGGGGCGGCGCTCGGCGTTCAGTGCGGTGGCCGGCGGCCGGCGGCCGGCGGTCAGTGCGGCACTACGGCGGCCGGGGTGGCGGGGCTAGGCCTATCCTGACAATTGACACCACCTCTTCGGTCTTCGCGCTGCCCGCTCTTGCATTGATCATCTCTCTTCGTCCTTTCCTAGAAGGTTGCAGCAGCGAGCTAGGTTCCAGGGGAGGAGTGCTGGATACTGGAAACGGTAGCGTTGGGTTTGCTCATTGCATGTCCTTCACCTTTGTCGCCGATCGTTTGTTGCGTCTGCAAAGTCTTCCGCCGTTAACCTCAACCAGCCGTGTGAATGCCAACCAATCGCGGAGCTCCCCACAAAGCCGCATGGGTATCTGTATGGTGCCAACACCACCGCCTCAAGATCACCAAGTCCACTAAGTGAACCGATGACTCCAGCCCGTATCAAGGCCATCCAACACGAGGTGAATTCGCTCCTCTCCACGTATGATCTTGACACCCCGTTGGACGGATTGCTACTCAACGCAAACACTATCTATGTCATCAGGTGCATTGTGCAAGAACTACATCCATGGAACCAAGCCAACGGGAGAGAAGAAGACAATGAAAAGGAGCTCCCAGCAACAGGGCATGTACTACCGCCCGCACGCACCGGTACTACCGCCCCAAGCCTCCACAGCCGTGAAGGAAGTTGCCCAGAAGATCCACAGCCGGAACTTCCGCCGATCCCACCGGTACTACCGCCCAAGTTTCGATAAGCGCAGTTTTGCTCGTAGTAACCTTCTGTGGCCTCGGTGCCCATTTCCAGAACTTGGCCAGGACTAGACCGGTAGTTCTGCCACGGTACTACCGGCCTAAGTGACCGGAAGTTCCGGTCAACACTGTCAACGCCCAAATCTGCCTATTTCGGCTTGTAACTTACCATTTCGTACCTACCAGGCATAGCCTTCTTGGCTAAGATCTAGGGTTAGAACGAGATTGAGATTAGAATTGAGCTATGCTCGACCCCTTGTGGGACAACCCCTACCATAGACTAAACATCTATTGTACCACCCATTCTCCATATCAAAGGATCTTCCCTCTTTGGTGACTTCTACCATAGTTGATATTTTGCTTGCACTTCTACCTTATTTGGTCTTTTGCTTGCCCTTCTATCAACTTGGTATTTTCACCCTTCTAGGGTTCTATCCATTGATTTGTCGATCTCTTTTCGGGAGTACCAAAAGATCTTTTCTCACAACCTATCGAGTAGGTCCCAACGAGGACAAAACCGATTTGTGTGTGTGAGTTCGCATCCCTGACTTCCGCCCCGCGTTCATCCACCCCCCATGAATTCTACCCAAATCCGTGAAGATCAGGCCACATCTAGGGCTTAGCCCATGTATCGCCCTTTCAAGAAGAGCCTAAAAATACTAGTAAATCATGATGTCAGTGCGCTGTGGCTACACTGGTTTGCTATATTGGAGTATGTTGCATCTGTGACCACCATTATTTTTTTCATGGACTTATTTATTCTACACTCTTTTCCGAGTCCAGGAAACATCCCTAACTACAGAACTGGTGGGAAATCAAAATCAACCTTTCGATAATACAGATTTGTTCAGGGATGTATCAGGTGAAAATGGCCACTTCTGCAAATCTGAAAATGCCAACATAAACTGTCGGATCGTGTACGAGCGCACAGATTTGCCTAGCTCAACAAACCCTAAACTCATATCACCCTCCCGTTCTCACACATTGTTGTGAGTTCTCTCTCTCTCTCTCTGTCTCTCTCTCTCTCTCTTCCCCATCCTCAGCACTCCCCAGCTGAATCCCTACCCAAGGAGGAAGCCTGCCAGCAGTTCGAAGAACGGAGGCGGTGTGAATAGCAAAACCAGCGGCGGGAAAGACCAGCAAGATGGCAGCATTTACTTCCATCTTCTCTCTCACTGCGGCCTGATTTGGAGCAGGCTAGAACACATATTCAGTTTGTTCGTTGCCATTTTTTTCCTCAAGCTGTACCAGATCTAATGGAATCATCATATATTTGGTAAGAACTTTTGTTTTGTTTTCTCTGTAAAAAAAAGTGAAGTCTATTTCAGATCTAAAATATTCATTTGGACAGTGAAATTTGCTGTTCATTCTGGAATGTTCATCCAGAATGTTCCAGAAATATTTTTATTATGTCAATTCAGATTCGAAGTTTCTTTCAAAACCGGAACAAATTCTTTTGCCTGGAATTTCTAGGCTTTTTCAGATCGGAATTGTTCTTCAATTGTGAGTTTTTTGGCTGCCAATTTTAGGGTCGCTACCAAATACAGGAATCTCCAAAGTCCAAACTGACTAGGCTAATGATTTCCTGGAACATGAAATCTGTTAGTACTAGGGTGGTATGTGAAAAAACATGCTTCATATCTGGTGCTGGTACAAAGACTCAAATCTCACCCTTGGTACATGATCGAAAGGCCAGGAGTAGAAATTTTCAGATTTTCAGAACATACGCATTTGCACCTGATATGTCCCCTCGGATTTGTTCTGTGTAGATACTAGACAGCCATGTTACAGAACTTACTGACCTAAACATGGACCTACGACCGGCCAAATCACCTTTCTTCTCAATTACCCTTTCATGAGTCCACGATATGCTAAGTATTATTGGTCTCTGCACAGGGTTTTTTTAGTCAAAATAGTGGTACATTTTAGAGTGTACCGGATGCCATATCAATAAAAAACGTGAACACGCGGATAAAACATTAACCGAAACCAGGGTGGTTTAGGGGAAGGGGCTGATATGCACCAGTTTCGACAATGAAGGGCTATAAAGTGACCAGTTTCAAAGCTAAGGTATGTATAGTGGAATCCTTAAAACATTTTAGGGAGTATAATGGACTTCGTAAATAAAAATTATACCAGATATTATTTTATATAAGAGGACCATGACTACACCTTTTAATAGTGACCACCAAATAGACAATGTCAGTAATACTAACAAAATAAGGAAGCATCACAAGAAAAAGTCTGATGAAAACTTGGAAAGCATTAGCCAATGATATGCAAGTATATGAAATTAAGTTCATACAAATACAAACACAAGTGGGCTGCACTGTGGAGAAACATACCAACTATCAGAGTCTTGTATCCAACTCATCAGAGCTGTCACGGCATCGCAGCACACCTTGCTGTTATTGCAAATGGCATTATATCCTGTAGCCTGTAATCTCCATCAGCTTGGATGAATTAAATGATTGCTGGATAGGGATTAAATAGAACAAAACAAGTAATACAATCTAGCCACTAAATGTTTGCGATTACAGTCATCACTTGCTGGTAGGTGTTTACTGGCTCTTGCTATCGCAAAGGATCCAGCATTTCTCCAGTTACCTTTTTGGTTGAATTTTCCCTTATCCATTTCTTTCATTTCATTTGTAGGTCGTGTGCGGAGCCTACTGCTCGCATGTTCCCTCCGGCCCTAAATACTTGCCGCAGATTTAGGCAAAATGTAGGCTAAAATGTGTCTAGGTTCATTGAATCTGCGACAAGTAATTAGGTCAGGACGGAGTACTACGTTTGTCATTCTGTGGCTTTCTTTCTCAAATGCACAGATGTGCCGATCCCCTGTCTATTATATGTACTAGAGAAAAGCCGGAGTTGTAGGACATGCAGTTAGTCAACGGAGATACTATGTTATAGCTTTGACACGAATTTGAACCAAACTGAAAGTAATATGTTTTCCTGTTTCTCTGGAGCCAAATCCAATCGAAGGCACACTTGATACTAAGAAACATAAGATACTAGGGAGCGTCGCAATCTATATCAATGCTTCACAAATATATGTATAAGGTTTAGTAACTATATATACCCTGAAATATCATTGCAGTGACTGGAACATGCACTATGAATTTTAAAAAAAATGATTAGAGAACATTTACAAACATTCTGACAGTGGCTCATGTGATGTTCAAAATCTCCAATTATATACTCTGAAATACCATTGCAGTGACTGGAATATGCACTATCAATTTATAAAAAATGATTAGAGAACATTTACAAACATTCTGACAGTGGCTCATGTGATGTTCAATATCTCCCATTATATACTCTGAACTGGAATAAGCACTATCAGTTTTAGAGAACATCATTTACGAACATTCTGACAGTGGCTCATGTGATGTTCAAAAATCTCCCATTATATACTCTGAAATACCATTGCAGTGACTGGAATAAGCACTATCAGTTTTAGAGAACATCATTTACGAACATTCTGACAGTGGCTCATGTGATGTTCAAAAATCTCCCATTATATATCTAATAACTGGCTCAAGAAATTCATCAAGAAATATTAAGATAAGACGAAGCAATTATCAAGATGTTCATGTGAAGTTCACACTAGTTCTGCATATAAAAAAACTCAGTATGATAATCATCTCTAAATTGGTGATCATGATACAACACCATGAAGATGTTATCAAGAACAAATAAGTCCTACCAAACAATAGAATACGTGACGCATCGATTTCATCTTAGCTTAAAACAATGAGAACTTAGCTTTCAACAACAGACTCATCATCGATGTTTTCGCTTGTTTGGGAGCTTTCTGTGCCTGAAGGTGCGACATTCTTCTCTCCGGACTCAGAGACTGCGTTTGAAAAATGGTTCTTGAGCACTGTGGAGATATCTGATTCTGAAGCTCCAGCCAGCTTAAACCTTTCGACAGAAGCATCGAGATTCTTTTTCCAATCACCAACACTAAGTTTGAATTCCACTTGAGAGCGCTCAAAAAGCATATTGCCCCAGAATAGGTGAATCTGTTGCCTCATTACCGCTGCCTGCTCAGCTGCCTCATCCGGTGTCAACTCCCCTTGACCATCTGCACTGTGTTGTTTTCTTCTTTTCTTCAATACCTCATCCTTGTCACTCGCGCCAGGTGTTTTTAAGTCTAACATTCTCTGTTCTTCCACTTTCTCCCACATCTCTGTTGCAGCCCTCATTTTCTCCTCAGCACTATCAAAAAGCTTGAATGTCTCTGAAGAATCCCAGACAGACAGGTCAACCTTGTCTGCCAATGCAAACGACCAATGAAGCTTTGCAGTCTCAAAGTGTTGCTGGCCTAGAGCAAGAAGGCCTTCATAGAAGTCTTGCTTGATTTTCAGGGACTCCTCGTACTTGTGCCCTGCAAGAGCATACCTCTCGCGCACCCAATCGTAAGCTGTGCGGAGCTGGGCAGACATGATTTCCTTTGGAGAAGATTCATCAAGAGGGATGCGCTTCCTTGCTGCGCACATATGCACATTTCCCCAGTTAAATAATGCCAGGGCGGCGACCTCCTGGAATTTTGCTGCAGCCATCTCAAAAAGGGATTGGGCCTCCTCGCTGGTCACGGTTTCCTCGAGTGCTTCGGAACACAGCTCCATTCCCAGTTCATGAAGGTCCAGATGCGCATCAGCATCAATCCCAACCTGGTTCCGGAACAGCTCTGCAAACTGAAGCAGCCAATCATCAATCTCAGCTTCCTTGCACTCGGAATGGCCACAATCTTTCTTCCCTGCCAGAGTGCTCTGTTCAGCAACCCCGTTCTCCAGATCTGGCTTTGCTACCTCGGCATTGGTCACCTCTGCAGAAGTTTGCGAGGAGCTATCTTCAGCGGTGACCAGCAACTCTTCCTCCTCCTCCTCCTCCTCTAGCTTTATCTCTTCTGTTGGCAGAGCAGGCTCCTGCTCTGGGCTTACTTCCACAACGTGCAGCCTCAACGTAGGGAGCTTATTATCACCTTCAGTTACACCGGTGCCAACACCAGAAGCCTCGGCCAATCGGAGCTCTGCCGTGCAAGTGATGGTAACTAGATCCCCATCGGCATCTTTATACTTGATCAGCACAGCCTTGGATGATGGGAACCGCTTCGCCACGACTTCCCGGAGCGTCTGAAAGGTGCATCTTTGTGGCATCTGCCCGAGCCTAATGTCATGGCCATACACCAGCTTGAGAGGCCTCCATCTGGTCACAACCTTCCTGTCGATGAGCGCCGTCCGCGTCGCTGGCTGGGATGAGGGCACTGAGAGTGCTGGCACGGTCTTCTGGGAAATGTCGGCGGCTGAAGCCTTGGCAGAGGATGACGGGGAGTTGGAGAAAGGCACCAGCTTGGGCGCTGGCGAGGGGTTGAATTTAGACATGGTTGCTGTTGGTTGCTGTTGCTGCGCGGGTGGAGGTGACGGAGGCGATTGTTTCTTGGGGAATGGGCGGGAGGGGAGGGACGGGCCAAGGCCGGCCACGACGGCGGAGGCGCCAAGGGCGGCGGGGGAGGGGCGGCTGGTGGGTTCGTGGGTGGAGGTGGTGGGGGAGGTGGAGATGCGGGAGCGTAGGCGGTGGGCGAGGTCGATGGCGTCGCGGTGGTCGGGGTCGAGGGCGAGGAGCGCGAGGGTGTCGGCGAGCGCGAGGTCGTGGCGGCCGAGCGCGTCGAGCGCGCGGGCGCGGCGGAGGAGCGCCCGCGGGAAGCGCGGCTCGGCCTGGAGCGCGAGGGAGCACTCGTCGGCGACGGCCCTGTGGTCGACGGGGCGGAGCTGGAGGAGGCAGGCGGCGCGGTTGCTGTGGAAGACGGCGCGGTCGGGGTGGCCGCGCGGGGCGAGGCGGAGCGCGAGCTCGTACTGGCGCAGCGCGCCCGGGTAGTCGCGCGCCTGGAAGAGGCGGTTGCCCTCCTCCTTGAGCTCGTGCGCGCTGCGCAGGAGCACGGCCGGGGACAACGGGAGCTCGTGCGGCGCCGCCCCGTTCGCTACGGGGGGCGCGGACGGCGGGGCCTTCTGCTCGGCTGCGACCGGAGGCGATTTGGCTGTGGCGGCAGCGGCGGCAGCGGCGGCGGCGGGGGACGGCTTCTTCTTTCGGGCGCCGGACTTGCCCATGGGGATAAGTTGGAGGAAGGGTAGGGGCGGGGTTGCGGAGACCGAGAAGAGCCGCAGTGGTGGGTGGGAGTGAACCCTAAACGAGACGGATGGGTCTGGACTCTGAAACTCTGCTATCATATGAACGTGTTTCTCTGTTACGAATTTCAGCTGAGACGCAGCAGCTGTTGCAATTGGGGACGAGCTGGTTTGGGAAAAACCAAGTGGTTTTCTAAATTTGAATCAAAAAGTTGATAATAATCAGCAAATTGAGTACTAGGTGAGTCTACTCTAGGGGCGCCTTTGGTAGCCTGGGCGGCCCTTGGCTCGCATCGGCCTAGCATTTTTCGGGTCGTTTGGTTTCCTGGGCGCACTCGCGTTCTTGCAGGACAGTTTAAAGCACTGGGACAGCTCCGGAGGAACGACCCTGGCGAGACGAAAATCGACAACGCCGTTCGTGCGGGAGCTCCGCCTCGACGTGGCGGGAGAAGCCGAAATCCCAGCGACGTTGCGCGGCAAAGGTAGGGGTAACCTCCCTCTTCGGTTACCCTCTCCATTAGCCCCCTACCAAAATTTCCCTTCCCCCAAATTTCGCACCGGCGGCGGCGACCCAGATCTGGCAGCACGCATCTCCCTTCGGTCTTCGGCGTGGGACCAGGGTCCACTTCTCCAGCCGCGGCGGAGCCTGCGCACATCTGCGGCGGCTTTCGGCCCTGTCCTTCGTCCACCATGACGGAGGTAAGTGGAAACTCCTCTGCTCTACTGTAGTGTTAGATTCATGTTGGTAGAACTAGTTGGGTTCGATAAGACCGTTCGTAATGCATAGATCTTGTTTGAGTAGACCGACCAGCTCCAGCTTGTGCATCACGCCGCAACACTCATCATTTGCATACAAGCCTGGATCCTGATGGTGCACAAGAGAGCAGTTAGGCATGCTGTTTTTCCTCGTGTGACTTTGATACGTCTCAAACGTATCTACAATTTCTTATGTTCCATGCTACTTTTATTACAATACTTGAATGTTTTATACATACTTTACAGCATTATTATACATTTTCCGGCACTAACCTATTAACAAGATGCCGAAGCGCCGTTCCTGTTTTCTGTTTTTGGTTTCAGAAATCCTAGTAAGGAAATATTCTCGGAATTGGACGAAATCAACGCCAGGGTCCTATTTTTGCACGAAGCTTCCGAAGACCGAAGGAGAGGCCACGAGGGCCACACAACAGGCGGCGCGGCCCAAGCCCCGGCCGCGCCGGGTGTGTGGGGCCCTCGTGCCGCCACTTGACCTACCCTTCCGCCTACATATAGCATTCGTCGCGAAACCCCTGCATCGAGAGCCACGATACGGAAAACCTTCCGGAGACGCCGCCGCGAATCCCATCTCGGGGATTCAGGAGATCGCTCCGGCACCCGGGAGAGGGGAATCATCACCGGATGGGCTCTACATCATCATGCCCGCCTCCGATTGATGCGTGAGTAGTTCATCCTTGGACTATGGGTCCATAGCAGTAGCTAGATGGTTGTCTTCTCCGCTTGTGCTCTCATTGTTTAGATCTTGTGAGCTGCCTAACATGATCAAGATCATCTATTTGTAATGCTACATGTTGTGTTTGGCGGGATCCGATGAATATAGAATATTATGTTAAGTTGATTATCAATCTATCATATATGTGTTGTTTATGTTCTTGCATGCTCTCCGTTGCTAGTAGAGGCTTTGGCCAAGTTGATACTTGTAACTCCAAGAGGGAGTATTTATGCTCGATAGTGGGTTCATGCCTCCATTGAATCTGGGACAGTGATAGAAAGTTCTAAGGTTGTGGATGTGTTGTTGCTACTAGGGATAAAACATCGATGCTTTGTCTAAGGATATTTGTGTTGATTACATTACGCACCATACTTAATGCAATTATCTGTTGTTTGCAACTTAATACCGGAAGGGGATGATAACCTGAAGGTGGATTATTTAGGCATAGATGCATGCTGGATAGCGGTCTATGTACTTTGTCGTAATGCCCTGATTAAATCACATAGTAATCATCGTTGATATGTATTAAATCTTTATTTGTCAATTGCCCGCCTGTAATTTGTTCACCCAGCATGTTAGTTATCTTATTGGAGAGACACCTCTAGTGAACTGTGGACCCCGGTCCATTCTTTTACATCTGAATACATTCTACTGCAATCTCTGTTTTACTGTTCTTTGCAAACAAACGCCATCTTCCACTCGATACGTTTAATCCTTTGTTTTCAGCAAGCCGGTGAGATTGACAACCTCACTGTTACGTTGGGGCAAAGTACTTTGATTGTGTTGTGCAGGTTCCACGTTGGCGCCGGTTTCACTGGTGTTGCGCCGCACTACACTCCTCCACCAACAACCTTCACGTGTTTCTTGGCTCCTATTCGATAACCTTGGTTTCATACCGAGGGAAACTTGCTTCTATACGCATCATACCTTCCACTTGGGGTTCCCAACGGACGTGTGCATCTACGTGTATCAAGCTAAATTTCTGGCGCCGTTGCCGGGGAGATCAAGACACGCTGCAAGGGGAGTCTCCACTTCCAATCTCTTTACTTTGTTTTTGTCTTGCTTTACTTTACTTTATTTTATTTGTTGTCTTGTTTTCTTCATATTAAAAACACAAAAAAATTAGTTACTTTACTTATTGTCTTGTTTACTTGTTCTATATCAAAACACAAAAAAATTAGTTACTTGTCTTTACTTTATTTGCCTAGTTTACTTTTTGCTTATTTCATCATGCTTAATCCTAATTTTACTTTGGAAAAGATACCGGTAGGACGAGGGTGTATCATTGGTAGAGATAATATAGAAGAATTTTTCACCCATGTTAGTATGGATGAAGATTTTGAAGATATACCATTATTAAAAACTGCTCCTACTTATGAAAGTGCTTCTGCCTGTTTGATACACATGTTAGAAACTAGATTTGTTAATCTCAATCCCATAATACAACATATGTTTCTTACACTTTCGGATATGGAGATGGGAGAAAAGAGAAATTTTGTTTTAAAAGTCCTTGTTAGAGAATTTGAGGATATAGTTAAAGAAGCTAGAAAAGTTTTTATTAAGCATAAGAGGCTTGGTTTCTTTCCTAATTTTAAACAAATACTTGAAAAGATGGATATGGATAGAATTAAGTATACTAATAATGTTAATGATGGTAGGGAGATTAAAGCGCCAATACCTAGTAAGCTCCTAGGGATGCATGAAGCTTTGGAAAAATAACTATGCTTGGCTTATTCCTGAAAATTTGTTTGATGAGAATAGTAAGCCTAGGAGCAATGAGAGAGGAGTTACTTATATAGATCAGATACAATACATTGTTGAGAAAACTCCCAACTCCCAAGGTAATAATGTTGATGCATCATCTCTTGAAAATACTTGATTTGCACTTTCTGCGCCTAGCTGAAAGGCGTTAAAGAAAAACACTTCTTGGAAGATAACCCATGTTTCATTTTATTTACTGTATTGTTGAGTCTTGGAAGTTGTTTACTACTGTAGCAACCTCTCCTTATCATGTTTTTGTGCCAAATAAAGTTTCTATGTTAAAGTTGATGATAGATTTGGATCGCTGCGCAGAAACAGCATTGCTGTCTGTCACGAATTCTCGCAGAAGTCTCTGTAAAAAAATCTAAAAAATATGCAAATTTACGAGCGTGATCCTCATATATGTACGCAACTTTCATTAGTTTTGAGTTTTTCCATTTGAGCAAGTTAAGTGCCCCTGCCAGATTTATCTTTACGGACTGTTCTGTTTTTGACAGATTCTGTCTTTTATTTCGCATTGCCGCTTTTGCTATGTTGAATGAGTTTCTTTGTTCCATTAACTTTCAGAAGCTTTGTGCAATGTCCAGAAGTGTTAAAAATGATTGTGTCACCTCTGAATGTGTGAATTTTGGTTATGCACTAACCCTCTAATGAGTTTGCTTGAAATTTGTGTGAAGGAAGTTTTCAAGGGTCAAGAGAAGAGGATGATATACTATGATCAAGAAGAGTGAAAGGTCTAAGCTTGGGGATGCCCCGGTGGTTCATCCCTGCATATTTTAAGAAGACTCAAGCATCTAAGCTTGGGGATGCCCAAGGCATCCCCTTCTTCATCGACAACATTATCAGGTCACTTCTAGTGAAACTATATTTTTATTTCATCACATCCTATGTTCTTTACTTGGAGCGTCGGTTTGCTTTTATTTTTGTTTTTGTTTTGAATAAAGTTGGATCCCACCATCCTTATATTGGAGATATTACGCTCCGCTTTTTCATATGGAACACTTGTGTTCTTAATTGTGCTTTAATGTTCATGGCGAAGGCTGATTGCTTCGTTAAATTGCTATTTGGTTGGAATTGGAAAATGTTGCATATGGTTTGGTAAATTTGGCTGGCAATTGTTTGAGCTCTCATAGATCATGTTTAAGCTCTTGCATCATGTAGTTTAATCTATTAATGAAGAACTACGTAGAGCTTGTTTAATTTGGTTTGCATGATTGGTCTCTCTAAGTCTAGATATTTTTGGGTAAAGTGTTTGAACAACAAGGAAGACAGTGTAGAGCCTTATAATGCTTGCAATATGTTCTTGTGTGAGTTTTGCTGTACCTGTTCATACGTGTGTTTGCTTCAAACAACCTTGCTAGCCCAAACCTTGTACTGAGAGGAAATGCTTCTCGTGCATCCAAACACCTTGAGCCAAAACCCATGCCATTTGTGTCCACCATATCTACCTACTATGTGGTATTTTTCTGCCATTCCAAAGTAAATTACTTGAGTGCTACCTTTAAAATTTCATTCCTTTACCTCTACAATATATAGCTCATGGGACAAATAGCTTAAAAACTATTGTGGTGATGAATATGTAGTTATGTGTCTTAATTCTTATAAGTTGCTTGTTGAGCGGTAACCATGTTTCTGGGGACGCCATCAACTTTACCTTTGTTGGATATCATGTGAGATGCTATGCATGTTCGTCTTGTCCGAAGTAAGTGCGATTTCATGATCAAATGGTTTGAGTATGCATATGTTAGAGAAGAACATTGGGCCGCCAACTAAAGCCATGTATCATGGTGGAAGTTTCAGTTTTGGACATACAACCTCAATCTCTTATGAGAATATTATCTGTTGTTGAATGCTTAAGCATTAAAAGAGGAGTCCATTATCTGTTGTCTATGTTGTCCCGGTATGGATGTCTAAGTTGAGAATAATCAAAAGCGAGAAATCCAATGCGTGCTTTCTCCTTAGACACTTGTACAGGCGGCATAGAGGTACCCCTTTGTGACACTTGGTTGAAACATATGTTATGCAATGATAATCCGTGTCTTCCGAGCTAAGTAGGACAAGGTGCGAGCACTATTAGTACTCTATGCATGAGACATGCAACTTGTAGGAAGTATTATGCATAGCACATATGAATTATTACTACCGTTGACAAAATTGTTTCTATGTTTTCAAAACAAAAGCTCTAGCACAAAAATAGTAATCAATGCTTCCTTCTGCGAAGGGCCATTCTTTTACTTTATGTTGAGTCAGTTTAGCAAACACTTGTGTTAACTGTGTGCATTTATTCTTACATGTTTACTTATTGCACCTGTTATATTACTCTATGTTGACAAATATCCATGAGATATACATGTTACAAGTTGAAAGCATTCGCTGAAACTTAATCATCCTTTGTGTTGCTTCAATTCATTCTACTTAGAATTTATTGCTTATGAGTTAGCTCTTATGCAAGTCTTATTGATACTTGTTTGAAAGTATTATTCATGAAAAGTTTTGCTATATGATTCATTTGTTTAGTCATTATCTTTGTTAGCAATCTTTTGTTCAGATCACTCCATTCATCTCATATGCTTTACAATAATGTTGATCAAGATTATGTTGGTAGCATGTCACTTCAGAAATTATTTGTGTTATCGTTTACCTACTCGAGGACGAGTAGGAACTAAGCTTGGGGATGCTTGATACGTCTCAAACGTATCTATAATTTCTTATGTTCCATGCTACTTTTATTACAATACTTGAATGTTTTATACATACTTTACAGCATTATTATACATTTTCCGGCACTAACTTATTAACAAGATACCGAAGCGCCTTAATGTGTTTTCTTTGTTTTTCGAAATCCTAGTAAGGAAATATTCTCGGAATTGGACGAAATCAACGCCCGGGGTCCTATTTTGCACGAAGCTTTAAGACCGAAAGGAGATGGGGCACGAGGGCCACACAACAGGGCGGCACGGCCCAAGCCCTGGCCGCGCCAGCCTGGTGTGTGGGGCCCTCGTACCGCCACTTGACCTACTGATACGTCTCCGTCGTATCGATAATTTCTTATGTTCCATGCCACTTTATTGATGATATCTACATGTTTTATACACATTATATGTCATATTCGTGCGTTTTCCGGAACTAACCTATTGACGAGATGCCGAAAGGCCGTTGTCTGCTTTTTGGTTTCAGAAATCCTAGTAAAGAAATATTTTCGGAATCGGACGAAATAAAGACCGAAGACCTTATAATTCCCGGAAGCTTCCAGAGCACCGAAGGATGAGAGGGAGCCGGGGGCCCCACACCACACCCCGCGCGCCGGGGGGCGCCCCGTGGTGTGGGCAGCCCCGTGGCCCCTCCGACTCCCTCTCTTCGCCTATTTAATCGTCTCTGACCTAAAAACACCGACGGAGAAGACGAGACCCGAGAAAACCTTCCAGAGCCGCCGCCATCGCGAAATCAAGATTCGGGGGACAAGTCTCTGTTCGGCACCGCCGGACGGGGAATTGCCCCGGAGTCATCTCCACCGCCGTCTCCACCGCCATCTTCACCGCCATCGTTGTCTCCATGATGAGGAGGAGTAATTCACCCCGGGGCTGAGGGCTCCGCTATAGCTATGTGGTTCATCTCTCTCTTTATGTGATCTAGTTGAATATTATCTATGTGCTACTCTAGTGATGTTATTAAAGTACTCTATTCCTCCTCCACGTGTGTAATGGTGACAGTGTGCACCGTGTGAGTACTTGGCGTAGGCTATGATTATGATCTCTTGTAGATTATGAAGTTAATTATTGCTATGATGGTATTGATGTGTATTATTCCTCCTACATATGCATGATGGTGATAGTGTGCATGCTATGTTAGTTCTTGGTGTAATTATGTTGATCTATCTTGCACTCTAAGGTTACTTAAACATGAATATCGAATACTGTGGAGCTTGTTAACTCCGGCATTGAGGGTTCGTGTAATCCTACACAGTTAGTGGTGTTCATCATCCAACAAAAGAGTGTAGAGTGGTTCTATTATGTGATCATTGTTGAGAGTGTCCACTAGTGAAAGCAGGATCCCTAGGCCTTGCTTCCAAGCATCGAATCTCCGTTTGTTTACTGTTTTGTTGCATGTTTACTCGCTGCCATATTTTATTCAGATTGCTATTACCACTCATATACATCCATATTACTTGTATTTCACTATCTCTTCGCCGAACTAGTGCACCTATACACTGACAAGTGTATTTGGTGTGTTGGGGACACAAGAGACTTCTTGCTTTGTGGTTGGGGTTGCTTGAGAGGGATATCTTTGACCTCTTCCTCCCTGAGTTCGATAAACCTTGGGTAATCCACTTAAGGGAAACTTGCTGCTGTTCTACAAACCTCTGCTCTTGGAGGCCCAACACTGTCTACAAGAATAGAAGCACCCGTAGACATCAAGCACTTTTATGGCGCCGTTGCCGGGGAGGAAAGGTAAAAGGCACTCATACTCCGGTTCCTAACAGTACTTTTCTGGCGCCATTGTGTGTGTGCTCGAAGCTATTTCCTTTAGATCCTGCAATTGCATCTTTTTGTTTCTTGTTTTTATTTTCACTAGTTAGGCATAATGGAAAACAACAAAAAAATTGGTGAGCTTTTTAATCTTTTTCCTGATTTAGAATTGTTTGATACAAAAATTAAAAAACCTATGGAACCTTATTTACATGATAATAGCAATGTTATTAGTATGAATGCAATTACTGCTAATGCTATGAAGAAGTCTAAGCTTGGGGAAGCTAGTTTACATAAAAATAATCTTTTTGCTCCTCCGCTTTAGAAGAAATATTTTGCTCTGATGATGCTTTATCTCCTATATGCGATAACTCTAATGATGCTTCTGATATTTTAAATCCACCTGCTGAAAGTATTCCGTATAAAATACCTATGAAAATTATTGAACGTGTTATGGATAACCGCTATGAAGGGGATGGAAATGTCCATCCTGGAAATCATTTACTGTTTTTGCATGAATTATTCGGGTTATTCAAGTGTGCAGGTATCTCTATGGATGAAGTGAAGAAGAAACTATTCTCTATGTCGCTGTCTGGTAAAGCGGCGCATTGGTATAAACTATTGAAGGACGGGCGCTCTCTTGATTGGAAGGATATTGTGCCTCTATTTTATTCCAAGTTCTATCCTCCAAGTGAAATTCACAAAGATCGAAACCATATATATAATTTCTGGCCTCATGATAGAGAGAGTATTGCCCAAGCATGGGAGAGATTGAAGTCTTTAATGCTCAAATGCCCCAATCATGAGCTTCCAGGTAATATTATCATTGATAATTTCTATGCAAGACTTTCTTTTCAAGATAAGACCTTGCTGGATACTACTTGTTCTGGATCATTCACGAGCAATAAAGAAGAGTTTAAAAGGGACCTTCTTGATCGGATTAAGGAGAACGCTGAAGATTGGGAGAACGACAAAGGTAAAGAGTCAGGTATAAATTATGATTATGAATGCATTGAAACTTTCATGGATAGTGGTAAATTTCGAAATATGAGTGCTACTTATGGTCTTGACTCTCAAGTTGTTGCAAATCTTTATAAAGCTTTTGCTTCTCACATTGAATTGCCTAGGAAGAATTTTGATAAGTATCATGAACCTTTTAAAGACGCTTGCATGAAGAATGAAATTGTTGCTAATGATTGCAATAAGCGTGCTCAAACTCCTAAGAATGCTATTTCCTATAAGCATGTTAATTTTTGTGGAATACATAGACCTTGTGGAATTAATCAAATAGAAGATGAATATTGTATCCATCACAGGAATGAAAAAACTAGAAAGTGGTCTAGAGCTCTAGATGATCTTGGAGAAAAAGTGTGTGCCCTCTATCCTTTTATTTGTGAACTTTGCCATAGAGTTGGTCATTTTAATTTTCAATGCTCCTCCAATGATAATTCAAACCCCATGAGTGCTGCAAATTTGTATTGTGATGATGAAATTATTCCTAATCAGCATGATGAACTTACCTTATTTTTGAAGTGTGAAGAGTTATCAAGAAAAATTTCTTTGTTAAATATTAACGATCTTGATATTGATGATGTCCTGCATGGTTGTCTTTCTTATTGCATTAATAATTGCCATACAAATACTTACATACAGAATATTTTAGAAGATGACACCTTGCCAAAATATGATAGGACCGCTGTGTGTTTTCAATTAATTAATGAAAAGGAGGGATCCTCCCAAGTTTCTTCTATTGTTTCTAAAAGTAAATCAGGTTATGCGGACAAGCCACCCTTCAAGCCTCTTCCTCCTAAAGAAGGAAGCGAGGAGAAGGAAAAGAAGAAGAAGAAGAAGGGAACGAAGAAGAAGAAGAAGAAGAAAGAAAATAAAGAGAAAGAGGCAATGGCATATCCCCGCATGTATGAGGTAACAATAGGTAACTGTAAGTATGTTGCGCCTAATGATTATTATGATAATGAATCTGAGTACGATGATCTTCCTATACCCTTTACCTATATTAGTGATCATGATTTGGATGAACACACTGCCTTTGATATTGAAAATCTCTTTGGTACTGATTATGAAAGTAATGATGATAGCATTATTCATGTCCCCTTAAACGATGATATTGAAAGCTCTAAGCTTGGGGATGTTGTGCTTGAAGATCCTGTATTTGAGACCTCTACTTTTAGTGAAAATGATGATATTACATATTCTGGTTTAGATAATTGCTATAGAGATGTATATGACACATGTTACAATTATCCTTATGAAACTTGTCATAATTATGATGGGCTTGCCAAAAACCATTCCCTTAGTATGCAACTTGTTTACCATGTTCAAATTCTTGATAATAATCTTGCTCCAATTACTATTAATGAGAATAACTCTTCTTATGCCAAAATTAATGATACTTCTATGCATATGAACCATGATAAGAATGTTTTAAGTGACGGGTATATTGTGGATTTCATCAATGATGCTACTGAAAGTTATTATGAGAGAGGGAAATATGGTTATATGCATCTTAATAATATTAAGTTTCCCCTCTTTATGTTGAGAATCTTTAAGTTACTCGTGTTTTATCCTCTTATGCTTGTCACTTTTCTCTTCATGAATTCATTTGTGTATAAGATTTTTGCATAGGAAGCATGTTAGGCTTAAATGTGTTTTGAATTGCCTCTTGAAGCTCTCTTTTGCTTCAAATACTATTTCTTGCGGGTGCATCACCAAAATTGCTGAGCCCATCTTAATGGCTATAAAGAAAGAACTTCTTGGGAGATAACCCATGTGTTATTTTGCTACAGTACTTTGTTTTATATTTGTGTCTTGGAAGTTGTTTACTACTGTAGCAACCTCTCCTTATCATGTTTTTGTGCCAAGTAAAGTTTCTATGTCAAAGTTGATGTTATATTTGGGATCGCTGCGCAGAAACAGCATTGCTGTCTGTCACGAATCTGGGCACAGGCCTCTGTAGAAAATTCGAAAAAATCTGCCAATTTACGAGCGTGATCCTCAGATATGTACGCAACTTTCATTAGTTTTGAGTTTTTCCATTTGAGCAAGTCTGGTGCCAGCTTTAAATTCGTCTTTACGGACTGTTCTGTTTTTGACAGATTCTGCCTTTTATTTCGCATTGCCTCTTTTGCTATGTTGGATTCATTTCTTTGATCCATTAATGTCCGTAGCTTTATGCAATGTCCAGAAGTGAAAAGAATGTTTGTGTCACCTCTGAACATGTGAATTTTTGATTATGCACTAACCCTCTAATGAGTTTGCTTGAAGTTTGGTGTGAAGGAAGTTTTCAAGGGTCAAGAGAGGAGGATGATATACTACGATCAAGAAGAATGAAAAGTCTAAGCTTGGGGATGCCCCGGTGGTTCATCCCTGCATATTTTAAGAAGACCCAAGCATCTAAGCTTGGGGATGCCCAAGGCATCCCCTTCTTCATCGACAAAGTATCAGGTTCCTTCTCTTGAAACTATATTTTTATTCGGTCACATCTTATGTACTTTACTTGGAGCGTCTGTATGTTTTTGTTTTTGTTCTTGTTTGAATAAATGATTGTTTGGGAGAGAGACACGCTCCGCTGGTTCGTATGAACACATGTGTTCTTAGCTTTTAATTTTCATGGCGAAGGTTGAAACTGCTTCGTTAATTGTTATATGGTTGGAAACGGGAAATGCTACATGTAGTAATTGGTATAATGTCTTGAATAATGTGATACTTGGCAATTGTTGTGCTCATATAGATCTTGTTTAAGCTCTTGCATCATGTACCTAGTACCCATTAATGAATAATTACATAGAGCTTGTTAAAATTTGGTTTGCATGATTGGTCTCTCTAAGTCTAGATATTTTCTGGTTGGGGTGTTTGAACAACAAGGAGACAATGTAAAGTCTTATAATGCTTACAATATGTTTATATGTGAGTCTTGCTGCACCATTTTATACTTGAGTTTGCTTCAAATAACCTTGCTAGCCTAAACCTTGTATCGAGAGGGAATACTTCTCATGCATCCAAATACTTGAGCCAATATTCATGCCATTTGTGTCCACCATACCTACCTACTACATGGTATTTCTCCGCCATTCCAAAGTAAATTGCTTGAGTGCTACCTTTAAACAAATTCAAAAGTTATTACCTCTTATTTGTGTCAATGTTTTATAGCTCATGATGAAGTATGTGGTGTTTATCTTTCAATCTTGTTGGACAACTTTCACCAATGGACTAGTGGCTTCATCCGCTTATCCAATAATTTTGCAAAAAGAGCTGGCAATGGGATTCCCAGTCCCAAATTAATTAACAAAAAAATAGACACTCCTCCATGGTATGTGATTGTTGGACGGCACCCGAAGGATTCGGTTAGCCATGGCTTGAGAAAGCAAAGGTGGGGAGGAGTGTCATCATAATAAAACTAAAATTAAAAGGCACTCCTTCGTGGTATGAGATTGTTGGCAGGCACCCGAGGATTCGGTTAGCCATGGTTTGTGAAAGAAAGGTTGGAAGGAGTGCCACCCAAAAATAAAATAAAATGGGAGCCGCTCTTTGAAGGTTTGTCTGGCAAGGGGGTTAGAGTACCCGCTACCATTCGTTGACAACAACAAACACCTCTCAAAACCTTACTTTTATGCTCTCTATATGTTTTCAAAATCAAAGCTCTAGCACAAATATAGCAATCGATGCTTTCCTCTTTGAAGGACCATTCTTTTACTTTATTGTTGAGTCAGTTTACCTATTCTTTCTATCTTAGAAGCAAACACTTGTGTGAACTGTGTGCATTGATTCTTACATGTTTACCTATTGCACTTGTTATATTACTTTGTGTTGACAATTATCCACGAGATATACATGTTAAAGTTGAAAGCAACCGCTGAAACTTATATCTTCCTTTGTGTTGTTTCAAAGCTTTCTACTAAGAATTTATTGCTTATGAGTTAACTCTTATGCAAGACTCATTGATGCTTGTCTTGAAAGTATTATTCATGAAAAGTCTTTGTTATATGATTCATTTGTTTACTCATTGTCTTCATCATTGCTTCGAATCTCTGCATTTATCTCATGTGCTTTACAATAGTATGATCAAGGTTATGATGGCATGCCACTTCAGAAATTATCTTTGTTATCGTTTTACCTGCTCGGGACGAGCAGAACTAAGCTTGGGGATGCTGATACGTCTCCGTCGTATCGATAATTTCTTATGTTCCATGCCACTTTATTGATGATATCTACATGTTTTATACACATTATATGTCATATTCGTGCGTTTTCCGGAACTAACCTATTGACGAGATGCCGAAAGGTCCTGTTTTCTTGTTTTTGGTTTCGAAATCCTAGTAAAGAAATATTTTCGGAATCGGACGAAATAAAGACCGAAGACCTTATAATTCCCGGAAGCTTCCAGAGCCGGAGAAGGATGAGAGGGGAGCCCGGGGGCCCCACACCACACCCGGCGCCGGGGGCGCCCCCTGTGGTGTGGGCAGCCCGTGGCCCCTCCGACTCCCTCTCTTCGCCTATTTAATCGTCTCTGACCTAAAAACACCGACGGAGAAGACGACCCGAGAAACCTTCCGAGCCGCCGCCATCGCGAAATCAAGATTCGGGGGACAGAAGTCTCTGTTCGGCACCCTGCCGGACGGGGAATTGCCCCGAGTCATCTCCACCGCCGTCTCCACCGCCATCTTCACCGCCATCGTTGTCTCCATGATGAGGAGGGAGTAATTCACCCCCGGGGCTGAGGGCTCCGCTGTAGCTATGTGGTTCATCTCTCTCTTTATGTGATCTAGTTGAATATTATCTATGTGCTACTCTAGTGATGTTATTAAAGTACTCTATTCCTCCTCCACGTGTGTAATGGTGACAGTGTGTGCACCGTGTGAGTACTTGGCGTAGGCTATGATTATGATCTCTTGTAGATTATGAAGTTAATTATTGCTATGATGGTATTGATGTGTATTATTCCTCCTACATATGCATGATGGTGATAGTGTGCATGCTATGTTAGTTCTTGGTGTAATTATGTTGATCTATCTTGCACTCTAAGGTTACTTAAACATGAATATCGAATACTGTGGAGCTTGTTAACTCCGGCATTGAGGGTTCGTGTAATCCTACATAGTTAGTGGTGTTCATCATCCAACAAAAGAGTGTAGAGTGGTTCTATTATGTGATCATTGTTGAGAGTGTCCACTAGTGAAAGCAGGATCCCTAGGCCTTGCTTCCAAGCATCGAATCTCCGTTTGTTTACTGTTTTGTTGCATGTTTACTCGCTGCCATATTTTATTCAGATTGCTATTACCACTCATATACATCCATATTACTTGTATTTCACTATCTCTTCGCCGAACTAGTGCACCTATACACCTGACAAGTGTATTTGGTGTGTTGGGGACACAAGAGACTTCTTGCTTTGTGGTTGCGGGGTTGCTTGAGAGGGATATCTTTGACCTCTTCCTCCCTGAGTTCGATAAACCTTGGGTAATCCACTTAAGGGAAACTTGCTGCTGTTCTACAAACCTCTGCTCTTGGAGGCCCAACACTGTCTACAAGAATAGAAGCACCCGTAGACATCACCTACCCTTCCGCCTACATATAGCCTTCGTCGTGAAACCCCCTGTACCGAGAGCCACGATACGGAAAACCTTCCAGAGACGCCGCCGTCGCGAATCCCATCTCGGGGATTCAGGAGATCGCCTCCGGCACCCTGCCGGAGAGGGGAATCATCACCGGAGGGGCTCTACATCATCATGCCCGCCTCCGGATTGATGCGTGAGTAGTTCATCCTTGGACTATGGGTCCATAGCAGTAGCTAGATGGTTGTCGTCTCCGCTTGTGCTATCATTGTTTAGATCTTGTGAGCTGCCTAACATGATCAAGATCATCTATTTGTAATGCTACATGTTGTGTTTGGCGAGATCCGATGAATATAGAATATTATGTTAAGTTGATTATCAATCTATCATATATGTGTTGTTTATGTTCTTGCATGCTCTCCGTTGCTAGTAGAGGCTCTGGCCAAGTTGATACTTGTAACTCCAAGAGGGAGTATTTATGCTCGATAGTGGGTTCATGCCTCCATTGAATCTGGGACAGTGAGAAAGTTCTAAGGTTGTGGATGTGCTGTTGCTACTAGGGATAAAACATCGATGCTTTGTCTAAGGATATTTGTGTTGATTACATTACGCACCATACTTAATGCAATTATCTGTTGTTTACAACTTAATACTGGAGGGGTGCGGATGCTAACCCGAAGGTGGATTATTTAGGCATAGATGCATGTTGGATAGCGGTCTATGTACTTTGTCGTAATGCCCTGATTAAATCTCATAGTAATCATCATTGATATGTATTGAATCTTTATTTGTCAATTGCCCACCTGTAATTTGTTCACCCAGCATGCTAGTTATCTTATTGGAGAGACACCACTAGTGAACTGTGGACCCCGGTCCATTCTTTTACATCTGAATAGAATCTACTGCAATCATTGTTCTTACTGTTCTTTGCAAACAACCACCATCTTCCACTCGATACGTTTAATCCTTTGTTTTCAGCAAGCCGGTGAGATTGACAACCTCACTGTTACGTTGGGGCAAAGTATCTTGATTGTGTTGTGCAGGTTCCACGTTGGCGCCGGTTTCACTGGTGTTGCGCCGCACTACACTCCTCCACCAACAACCTTCACGTGCTTCTTGGCTCCTACTGGTTCGATAACCTTGGTTTCATACTGAGGGAAACTTGCTTCTATACGCATCATACCTTCCACTTGGGGTTCCCAACGGACGTGTGCATCTACGCGTATCAGACTTACGGACCTATGTTACAACGAGATCAGGAGAGGATTGCCAACCTAAACAACATCTACAACTGCAACGACGTAGAGGCCATCCAGATGCTACGGATGAGAAGAGCCCCTTTCTATGTGACATAGGCATCCCCAATGGGCCTGCCAAAGATGGTACCCGGGATTTACTGAAGGCCCAGGACTCGAAGAATAAGAAGACTCGGAAGCCCATTTAGTTAAGGAAAGATAGATTGTATTAGGAAATATAGAAACTTGTAATCTTACGGGTTGGATACGAAACCCTCTCGAACTCTGTAACTTGTGTATTACGAAACCCTCGACTCCACCCTCTATATAAGGGGGAGTCGAGGGACGAAGAAAGCATCGAATCTACTGTCAACACAACCCTAGTTTTCACGATCGTCGAGTACTTTTTGGCTGAAACCTTCGAGATCTACTTGCCCTCTACTTCTAGCAAAACCCTAGTCTACGATCTGTAGGCATTGACAAATTAATCCTTTGTCAATTGGCGCCGTCTGTGGGGATTAGAGGTTGCAAGGATCTGATCTCGATGGCACGTCCAGAATCGTCGACTTCGTCGGTGGCAGCAGTGCGATGGATCGAGGTAAACGGGAAAAAACTGATCTAGTCGATTTTATTCCTCACCCGCCCTCCCGTATGGATGCATGTGTCTATCTGGAGGAGCCCATCGTCATGACGTTCGGAGAATTCCGATTTGGCGTCAACAAGGAAGGATCCTACCGTCTCGAAGTTCCGATCTCGTCGGAATTTTCAGCGGTCGATTCTAACTTTTCGTCGAGTGACGAGGAGTTTTCGTCGCCACGCTTCGTCGACACCAAGGCAAGCGGAAAGCTCGCCAAGATCTTCAGCAACACATCTTTCGAGTCGTCTGCGGACTCCTTTATAAGCAGCAATTCCGACAGCGTCGACGGCTTCAACTTCATCGACAAATCTGCTGCCATCGGAAAGGTCTTCACCAATCTATATGATGGTGTCACCAATCCTGACAAAAATCAATACGCAAAATACCATCAAATCTGTGCAATCGAAGAGGCAGGCCGATCAGAACCAGAGACGTCAGAGGCTTTCGACGATTTGGGAAATCCATACGTCGATCCCGCTGATCTTAGAAAAGGCTTAGGCACTAAATATGCTGGGTCTTCAACTCGCGCAAGAGTTCAACTCCCGCAGGAAGCATGGGATAGGGCCGCAAAAGCCATGGATGGTTCAGAACCAATGACCACCACTGCTACTGTACAAGAACTACAAGCATACCAATATAGACTTGCTCGAGTAAGTAGAGAGCTGGAAAAACAGACAGCATCCTTGAATAGAAGAAAGGAGGCAGCCTCCGCGTCCAGCAGGCGTCGAGCAGAGCTTAGTCGACAATCAGAAACATCGGCAGATAGCCATAGAGATGCTCGAAGGAGAGCGAGATCTCGGCTGCAAAATATACCTGAAGAAGAGAGAGGAAACATAATTCAAAATCTCGACATGTCCTTCATGACGATTGATACAAGGGGAAATATCATCCCGAAAACGCCAGAAGCAGGTTACATGGCAACGCAAGCTTACATCCTTGCGTCCAGACCACCTCCTGGGGACCCGAGAGAACCATTGTTCAATATGGCAATGGCTGGAGTAGGAGTTATGGGAACAGCGTTCGCAGCCACGCCTCCCGAAGCAAATCCTAGGCAAAATAGTCCACGACCCACCACAGCGGTGCAAGACCCACCAAGAACAAGTGGAGCAAGAGACACAGCAGTTCAAGTAAGGGTGGACAGAGCGCGACAAGAAAGAAGAGAACGTCAGCACTCACCAGAAGTTGCCGACGAAGATATGTGTGGACTCCCGTGCTTTACGAGAAGAGTTCGAAAGACTCGAGTCCCAAAAGGGTTCAAGTTACCCGAGAATTTCAAGAAATTCGACGGCCTGGATCCCGAGGATTGGCTCGTTGATTATCTCGAGATGGTGAAGCTGGTAGGAGGAACCAGAGCAACAGCTATGCAAAGTATCCAAGTTCACTTGAGTGGTGCCGCAAGATCTTGGATAAAGAAACTTCCCCAGGCTCCATCGACAGCTGGGATAATTTCGAGGACATCTTCGTGAGAAATTTCCGATCCACCTGCAAGAAACCTGCATCATTGGAAGAGTTGAGGGCGTGTCGACAGAAACACGACGAGTCGATGAGAAAATATATACAGAGGTGGAATATCATCAAAAAATCGGCAGAAGATATATCTGACGAGAGAGCAATAGACGCGTTCGTAGCAGGAATTCGGCGGGGAGATTTCGTCGAGGACTTAGGGAGAACTAACCCTAAGACAAGTGGGCAGATGGAGAAGACGCAATATATAACAAGCGACACAGGTCGCCAGAAGAAGATCGCGGTCGAAATTTTCAAAATAGAAGGCGATTTTCTCGCCAGTTCTACAATAACGACGCTCCTAGCCATATATCGGCTGGTTTCCGAGGAAATCCTGGAGGGAATAGTCGAGATGACTATCAAAGGAGCAATGAGCAACAAGGCGACAATAGAGGTGATTCTCGCGGCAATAGGCAAAATAGTGGACCAAGGTTTCAAAGACCTTATGTGTCCCCCGAGGAGATGATGAACGGTCCGTGCCAAATGCATTTTTATCTCGACAATAACGGAAAGAGGCAGTCAGGACATCTCAAAAAGACTGCCAAAATTTTCAGGCAATGTTGCGAGCCGCAGGAATTGCAAATGCCCAGGCAATGAACAGAAACTCCCAGGGGCCAAGGAGTGAGATCCACCTTCCACCTCCTCCCGCAATCACGGACGAAAATCGGCACCAGCTTAGCGGCAGCACCACACCCAGCACCATATGTTGACCCCAATTCCAACGGTGCGGTCTCGATGATTCAGAAAGCTAGGCCATCCAACAGGCGCAGAAGGTAATCTCACGACAAGTGTTCATGGAAGAGAAGATGCCTCCACCAACAGTTGAGTACTTAAATTGGTCGGGGCAAGACATTGGCTTCACAATCGCGGATCATCCACAGCAAGTTCCTCGACCAGGACAATCGGCACTCATCTTACCCGCAGTAATTGCTGGTTTCGACGTGTCGAGAGTTTTCATAGATGGCGGCAGCAGCTTAAACCTTATGTATGCAGATACATTGAGGAAGATGAACATATCCCTGGCAAACCTGAAACCAACCGATACACGTTTCCATGGGATCACACCAGAAAAGCCAAGTTATCCGTTGGGCAAGATCAATCTCGACGTTCAGTTTGGAACCCGAGAAAACTACAGGATAGAGAATCTGGAGTTTGAAGTTGTGGACTTCCCGTCGCAATATCACGCCTTGTTGGGACGACCAGCATATGCCAGGTTTATGGCGGTACCACACTACACGTACCTATTGTGGAGGTTGCCTGGACCCAAGGGACCTATCACAATTAAGGGAAGTTTTGCGCTATCCGATAAATGCGACAAGGATTTTCATCGACTGTCAGAAACTTTCGGGATGCAAGCAGAATATATGGCGCCAAGGCTCACTGATTATGATGTGCTGCCAGATGCAGGGAGGTCTCCTAGGGAGCCAACTTTCAACACAGCCAAGGATTCAAAAGAGGTACAAATCCACCCGACGGATCCAAAGAAAACGACATCCATTGCAACAAACATGGATATCGCATAGGAAAGCGCGCTCGTCGAGTTCCTCCGTGAGCACTGGAAAATCTTCGCATGGTGTCCAGCTGACATGCCAGGAGTACCCAGGGAACTTGCCGAGCACCACCTCAACTTGGATCCTCTCGCGAGACCAATCAAGCAACCTTTGCGGCGTTTTTCGGAACCAAACCGCAAAGCTATGTTATCAGAAATAGATCGACTCAAAGATGCTGGTTTTATCAAAGAAATATCTACAGAAGCCACGTGGGTAGCTAACCCAGTGATGGTGCCGAAGAAACACACGAAAGTCCTTCGCATGTGTGTCGACTTTACGTGTCTCAATAAACATTGTCCTAAGGATCACTTTCCCCTCCCAAGGATCGATCAAATCATCGACTCCACGGCAGGATGCGAACGTCTTTCCTTCCTGGACGCATACTCTGGTTATAACCAGATCAGGTTAAAAGAAGAAGATGAAGCCAAGACAGCGTTCATAACACCTTACGGCGTGTTTTGTTACAAAACAATGCCTTTTGGTTTGAAAAACGCGGGAGCAACATATCAACGGATGATGCAGAAGTGCCTTGCAACACAGATTGGAAAAAATGTACAAGTCTACATTGACGATGTCGTGATAACATCAAAGAAGGGGTCAACACTAATCGAAGATTTGAAGGAAACCTTCGACAACCTCGACAAGTTCTGCCTAAGCTGAACCCGACAAAGTGCTCTTTTGGAGTTCCCGGGAGAACTTCTCGGGTTCCTAGTATCAGCAAGAGGGATTGAAGCTAATCCCGAAAAAATACAGGCCATCGTCACTATGAGGAAGCCAACAAAGTTGAAAGAAATACAACAGCTGACGGGGCGAGTCGCAGCTTTAAGCAGATTCGTCGCCAGGCTAGGAGAAAAGGCGTTGCCGTTCTATGCATTGATCAAACAGGGGGAGAAATTTCAATGGAACGAGGAAGGACAGAGCTTTCGAAAATCTCAAGCGCACAATTTCGACACCACCAATCTTGGTGGCGCCTAAAGAGAAAGAACCTCTCCTCCTATACATTGCAGCCACACCTCAGGTGGTCAGCACGGCCCTAGTAGTTGAAAGAGAAGAAGAAGGAAAGCTCCATGGAGTACAGAGGCCAGTATATTTCATCAAGTACTGTCGCCCTCAAAACAGCGGTACCCCCAATACCTGGCGTATGGAGTATTTACTACGGCAAGAAAATTGCGACACTATTTTTCGGCGCACCCGATAATAGTGGTCAACGAAGCTCCTCTGTCAAATATATTGAACAACCCAGAAGCTACGTGTCGTGTCTCCCTTTGGGGAATAGAACTTTCCCCTCGGGACATCACGTATGAAAAAAGAAAGGCAATAAAATCGCAGGTTTTACCGGATTTCATCGCAGAGTGGATGGAGCTACAAAACACGGGGCCTCCATTTATCGAGAACCTGGACTATGAACTTTGACGGGTCCAAAATGTTAGAAGGCGCTGGAGCAGGCGTGATAGTAGTATCACCTGAAGGCGACAAGTTGAAATATGTCTTGCGGATGACGTTCCCAAACGCATCTAACAATGAAGCAGAATATGAAGCTCTCATACACGGGATGAAGATGGCGAAAGCTTGCGGTGCAACCCGATTGAAAATCTTCGGCGACTCACAATTGGTGGCACAGCAAGTTATGAACCAATGTGATGCAGTCAACGAAAGTATGATAGCATACAAAGAGGTGTATAATGAGCTGGAAAAATTGTTTGATGGATGCGAGGTAAACCACATCAGCAGGCTGAGTAACGATGAAGCCGATGTTCTTGCAAACATCGGGTCACAATGTCTCGCGATCCCTCCAGGCGTGTTTTGGGAAGAAATAAGCGAGAGATCAACAAAGCCAGTGAAAATAAAGAAGAAGGAGAAAGAAGAGAAATCTTCGAGTGCCACCAAAGACTCAGTGGAAGAAGAAGAGGAACAGGAGCTAGTCATGATGGTGCAAATTCCGTGGATGCAGGCTTACATATCATACATCCTAAGGAAAACAATACCCGACGATCCAGTTGAAGCAAGGCGAATAATCAGGCGATCTAAAGCTTTTACGTGGTAAAAGGGGAGTTGTACAAACGAAGTATCTCGGGTGTGCTACAGAGATGTGTCACACCGAAGAAGGAAGGATCATCCTGAAAGATGTACACGAAGGAATATGCGGGCATCACGCGAGCAGCCGAGCTATCGCGGCCAAAGTCTTCAGAGCAGGATTTTATTGGCTAACAGCAATTGAGGACGCGAAGGAAATAGTGCGAACTTGCGATGCGTGCCAAAGATTCGCTGCCAAACCTCACTCGCCAGCAGCAGAACTTATGCCAATCCCATTGTCTTGGCCCTTTGCTCAATGGGGTCTCGACATGGTGGGAAAACTACACAAAGCTTCGCCAGGAGGATATGAGTATATGCTCGTTGCTGTCGACAAATTTACTAAATGGATAGAAGCAAAGCCGATAAATTCACCGGATGGCGCGTCGGCAATTAAGTTTGTGAAAAGCATCGTCTTTCGATTTGGAGTCCCTCACAGCATCGTCACAGACAACGGCAGTAATTTTACATCCAAGGAGTTCAAAGCATATTGTGCAGAAGTGGGCATCAAACTGAGTTTTGCGTCTGTCGCACATCCACAGACCAATGGTCAAGTCGAGAAAGCTAATGGCATCATCTGCAACGGTATCAAGAAGCGTTTGTTGGGACCATTGGAAAAAGCTCGGCATACTTGGCCGGAGGAGCTGCCAAGTGTGTTGTGGAGTATTCGAACAACACCAAATACGGCGACGCAGGAGACGCCGTTCTTCTGGTCCATGGAGCCGAGGCAGTCCTGCCGATAGAGATAGAACATGATTCTCCAAGAGTTACAGAATATGATGAAGAAACTTCGAGAAAAGCTTTGGAGGATGATGTCGACGCACTTGATGAAGCTCGAGATGAAGTCCTATCACGAGTTGCCAAATATCAGCAGGACCTGAAAAACTACCACAGTCGACGATTACGACCGAGATCTTTCCAAGTTGGTGACCTGGTTTTGCGACTTAATCAGAAAAGTCATGAAAAACTCGAGTCACCGTGGCTTGGACCTTACATCGTCACAGAAGTAATCGAAGGAGGAGCATACAGAATCAAAGACAAGAAGACGGGGATTGCCGAGCCAAATCCTTGGAACGTGGCGCAGCTCAGGCGTTTTTACGCCTAGATGTCGAAATATAGTCTCCTTTGTAAACATACAATGTACTGAAACGCCCGCGAGTTTTACGCACTCTTTTCCTTTTCGGGGCACCGAGTGGGGCCGAGAAAGGTTTTTAATGAGGCTCGCGGTGCTGCAATATAATAAAGATAGTGGAATTATATATCTTTCTCGACAGGCTCGGGGGCTTCCCCCTAGACGATACAATATATATATACACAGTGTCGACAAACACAACTCGCAAAAAACATCTCGCCTTGGTATAAAGTACCTCGCCAAAATAAAAATATCGACAAATAGCGGTCAACATAAAGCTCGGGGGCTCATACCCGCAAAAATAGTACACAGTATAATTTATTTTGCCTTGGGACAACCTCGCATTATAAAACAAAAAGCTGTCACCAATAAAACGCCCGGGGGCTTGGCGGTGAAAATAAAAATATAGTGACTTTACAATACAGATCATATACACAAGATACAACTTTCGGAACAAGTTTATCTTCAAGGATTTCCCAATATATTGTCTATCGTCAATCGCTCATTATTTATAGCACGAGTGCTATGCTCAGCATAGCTGCCCTTCACGAAGAATTCAGAATCCATCCGAAGAAGTTCATCCATCATATCTTCGGCAACAGGGGTCACAACGTCGTCATATTTGCTGAAGTTCTTCCTCCTCTTCGCCATCTTGGCTAAGCACTTTGGAACAACTTGACCCACATCTAACTTCGGGTAGCAGATTTTTATCATGATCATAGCAAACCTTGCGCCAGCAGCTAATTGGGCTCGCACAAAGCCATGGATTCGAGGAGCATCCCGAAATTTATCCATTAAAGCAGGAAGAGTTTCTGGCATCTTATTGCGAGGAAACATGGTGCCATAGACCAGAGACAAAGTCCTCGTGCAGAAGTCGAGATAATCGCGAACCTGAAGCGCGCGATCTTGAAATCTGACGATCTGGCGAGTCCGTTCAGGCGTGCCCCAAAAATTTGAACCATGATCATGCGCAAGCCGAAGAAGTGCATTGGATCGAGCTTCGACACGTTCATCTTCAGTAGTAGCATCCAAAAAAGAACCTATTTTTTAAAGAGTCAGTGAGCAATGAGGAGACAAGCAAAAAAGGAAAAGAAAAAGCACGACAATGATAATGAAACACACCTGCCATGTCCAAGCTAGCATCTGTCAGCAGTTGGAGCATAAAATTTTCGCGGGATGTAGCTGCAGCAGCTTCAGCAATGGCGGAGTCCTTCTCAGAGATAGCATCTTGAGCTTGTTGGAGTGCAATTTTTTCCCTTTCAGAAGATTTACGAGATTGTTCCATGAGCATAAGTGATTGCTTCTTCGTGGACTGGAGCTGTTGTCGAAGTTCTTCCAAATCTTCCGCCGAACTCTTACTCGAAGAATTTTCAATAAATTCAACAGAGACAGGGGTTTTCTTCGAATGAGACGAAGGAAAAACCTCGGAAGGACCAGGAGTTGTCGTATAGTTGTCAAAAATTAACTAAAAACAGAAATTTTGACATCAATCATTGAGCAAAGATAGATTTCCATTCATTCTCATAATATATACATGTCTATTACAAAAGAAGGACCTCTAGAGAACTACTGGAGCAGTCATCGCCAAGAACACTACGGCGACAATGCCAAAAGGGGGAGATAAACTAAAAAGGAAAAAGCAAAGTGGTCTACTTGACCTCCGGCTTTGAAGAACTCGGAGCAGGTGTTGGCTTATATCCCAGAGTGGCGAGGATCTTCTTCGAATTGGGCTTTGCCGCTTTAATTAGCGATTTCCACTTCTTCGTTTCAATCTTCCCCGTGTCGCCAACTTTCGACCAGTCGACTTGTTGTTGACTCTCTGCGATCAAAGCCATTGTACCTTCGACGCCAACCTTTAGTCCTTCTTGACGAAGTTGGAGTCCAAGGTCTTCTTTGCCATTGAAGCACTGGGCAAGATCAATGAAAGTTGCAGGTTGCTCCTTTTTATGGAAGAAATAGGGGAAGAGCCGCGACAGGCCAGCTTCAGCTTCATCTAATCCGTTACGAGCTTCCGTCCCGTGAATTTCGAGGAGAGAAAGCGCATCGAGAAGCTCGTCATCCTCAGGATTTTCCAGCTCGTATTCTTGGTGTGTTCTCCCTGCTTAGAGCATAAAAAAGAAGGTTATCGAAAAGAAAAAGGAGGGAGACCAAAACACGACGTGAGAAAACAGCAAGGGTGTGAGGACTTACTAACAAAACGTCGACTCTGAGTTTCCAGTCGACTGAGGATCTCTTCTTCTCGAGCAGAATGTTGAGCTACATTTTCTTCTAAGGCCCTTTTTGCGTCGTCGAGTCTTTTTTGAAGATCTTCGACGTTTTCGTGTGCGCACTCTCGCTTTGTTCTAACTCAATAGCGAGGGCGTCAGCACGTTTGTTGGCTTCTGCCAGTTTCTCTGCCAACATAAAGACATAAGCATCGATAGTACAGGAAAAACTCGACAAAGAAAGCTGGACAGAACAAGTAGGTACCTTCAAGTTCGCGGCATAATCACGGTACCCGATAAATTGGGTACCGAAGCGGACGAGCTCTTTCATAAAAGGCTGGAGAGATTACAATGAAAAAAGGATCAATATAGGAAGAAGAAAAAGTTGACATCAAGGAGAAAAAGAGGGAAACTTCAAACAAAAAGTCAATACAGAACAATTTACCTCTTCCATCAAAGAACTCGAGGAACAACCAGCTAATATGGTTGGTTCCTTGGTTGTTTCCACCCTAGCTCTCTTCGGGGAAGGAGCTTGGGGGCTTTCAGCTGGTTTTGGATGCTCAAGGTTTTGCGGAGGAGGAGAAGTTTCGTCGCCATCAGGACGAGCTTCTGAAACAACTAAAGTACGAGACGTGCTCGTTCGAGCAGTCTCGTCAATAGTGTTCCTCTTCATCGTCACTGCCATAAATATAGCGACAAGATAAAATAGCAAGTTCAAAAACATCGACAAAGGGAAAATACAGTACATAGCAATTTCGAAGAACTTACGAGCTGACGAGTGCAGCGATGGCGTGTAACTCACACGTTCGTTGGGAACCCCAAGAGGAAGGTATGATGCGCACAGTAGCAAGTTTTCCCTCAGAAAGAAACCAAGGTTTAATCGAACCAGGAGGAGCCAAGAAGCACGTTGAAGGTTGATGGTCGCGAAATGTGATGCGGCGCAACACCAGGGATTCCGGCGCCAACTAGGAACCTGCACAACACACCAAAGTACTTTGCCCCAACGAAACAGTGAGGTTGTCAATCTCACCGGCTTGCTGTAACAAAGGATTAAACGTATCGAGTGGAAGATGTTTGCAAAGAAAACAGTAAAACAAGTAGATTGTATGCTATGTAAGAATAGGACCGGGGTCCACAGTTCACTAGAGGTGTCTCTCCCATAAGATAAAAGCATGTTGGGTGAACAAATTACAGTCGGGCAATTGACAAATAGAGAAAGGCATAACAATGCATATACATGACATGGTAAATATAGTGAGATTTAATCCGGGCATTACGACAAAGAACATAGACCGCCATCCAACTGCATCTATGCCTAAAAAGTCCACCTTCAGGTTATCGTCCGAACCCCCTCCAGTATTAAGTTGCAAAGCAACAGACAATTGCATTAAGTATGGTGCGTAATGTAATCAACAACTACATCCTTAGACATAGCATCAATGTTTTATCCCTAGTGGCAACAGCACATCACAACCTTAGAACCTTCTGTCACGATCCCAGATTCAATGAAGGCATGAACCCACTATCGAGCATAAATACCCCTCTTGGAGTTAAGAGCAAAAACTTGGCCAGAGCCTCTACTAATAACGGAGAGCATGCAAGATCATAAACAACACATAAACAATAGATTGATAATCACCATAATCATAGTACTCTCTATCCATCGGATCCCGACAAACACAACATATAGTATTACAGATAGATGATCTTGATCATGTTAGGCAGCTCACAAGATCCAACAATGAAGCACAACAAGGAGAAGACGACCATCTAGCTACTGCTATGGACCCATGGTCCAGGGGTGAACTACTCACTCATCACTCCGGGCGATCATGGCGATGAAGAGTCCTCCGGGAGATGAATCCCCTCTCCGGCAGGGTGCCGGAGGCGATCTCCAGAATCCCCCGAGATGGGATTCGCGGCGCGGCGTCTCCGTAAGGTTTTCCGTATCGTGGCTCGGCGGGGTTTCGCGACGGGAGCTTTAAGTAGGCGGAAGGTCAACGCGAGGGGCCACACGAGGGGCCCAGGGGGCAGGGCCGCGCGGCCAAGACCTAGGCCGCGCCGGCCACCCCCTGGCTGCCTCGTGGCCCCACTTCGTTAGGTCTTCGGTCTTGGAAGCTTCGTGCAAAAATAGGACCCTGCGAAAGTTTCGTCCAATTCCGAGAATATTTCTTTACTAGGATTTCTGAAACCAAAAACAGCAGAAAACAACTGGCTCTTCGGCATCTTGTTAATAGGTTAGTTCCAAAATGCATAAATATGACATATAATGTGCATAAAACATGTAGGTATCATCAATAAAGTAGCATGGAACATAAGAAATTATCGATACGTTGGAGACGTATCAGCATCCCCAAGCTTAGTTCTGCTCGTCCCGAGCAGGTAAAACGATAACAAAGATAATTTCTGAAGTGACATGCCATCATAATCTTGATCATACTATTTGTAAACATATGTAATGAATGCAGCGATCAAAGCAAAGGTAATGACATGAGTAAACAACTGAATCATAAAGCAAAGACTTTTCATGAATAGTACTTCAAGACAAGCATCAATAAGTCTTGCATAAGAGTTAACTCAAAGCAATAAATCAAAGTAAAGGTGTTGAAGCAACACATAAGAAGATTAAGTTTCAGCGGTTGCTTTCAACTTATAACATGTATATCTCATGGATATTGTCAACATAAAGTAATATAACAAGTGCAATATGCAAGTATGTAGGAATCAATGCACAGTTCACACAAGTGTTTGCTTCTTAAGGTGGAAGGAGATGGGTAAACTGACTCAACAATAAAAGTAAAAGAATGGTCCTTCGCAGAGGAAAGCATCGATTGCTGTATTTGTGCTAGAGCTTTTATTTTGAAAACATGAAACAATTTTGTCAACGGTAGTAATAAAGCATATGAGTTATGAAAATTATATCTTACAAGTTGCAAGCCTCACGCATAGTATACTAATAGTGCCCGCACCTTGTCCTACTTAACTTGGACTACCGGATCTTTGCATGCCATGTTTCAACCAAGTGTCACAAAGGGGTACCTCCATGCCGCCTGTACAAAGGTCCAAGGAGAATGCTCGCATTTCGGATTTCTCGCTTTTGATTATTCTCAACTTAGACATCCATACCGGGACAACATGGACAACAGATAATGGACTCCTCTTAAATGCATAAGCATGTAGCAAAGTTATTATTCTCATATGAGATTGAGGATATATGTCCAAAACTGAAACTTCCACCATGGTTCATGGCTTTAGTTAGCGGCCCAATGTTCTTCTCTAACAATTTTGCATGCTCCAACCACTAAAATGATAGACCTTCAGACAAGACGGACATGCATAGCAACTCACATGATATTCAACAATAGTTGATGGCGTTCCCCAGAAGCATGGTTATCGCACAACAAGCAACTTAATAAAAGATAAAGTGCATAAGTACATATTCAATACTACGATAGTTTTTAAGGCTATTTTGTCCCATGAGCTATATATTGCAAAGGTGAATGATGGAATTTTAAAGGTAGCACTCAAGCAATTTACTTTGGAATGGCGGGTAAATACCATGTAGTAGGTAGGTATGGTGGACACAAATGGCATAGTAGTTGGCTCAAGGATTTTGGATGCATGAGAAGTATTCCCTCTCGATACAAGGTTTAGGCTAGCAAGGTTATTTGAAGCAAACTCAAGGATGAACAAGTGCAGCAAAACTCACATAAAAGACATATTGTAAACATTATAAGACTCTACACTGTCTTCCTTGTTGTTCAAAACTCAATACTAGATATTATCTAGACCTTAGAGAAACCAAATATGCAAATCAAATTTTAGCAAGCTCTATGTATTTCTTCATTAATGGGTGCAAAGCATATGATGCAAGAGCTTAAACATGAGCACAACAATTGCCAAGTATCACATTATCCAAGACATTTTTAGAATTACTACATGTAGCATTTTCCAATTCCAACCATATAACAAATTAACGAAGAAGAAACTTCGCCTTGAACATTATGAGTAAAGCCTAAGGACACATGTGTCCATATGCAACAGCGGAGCGTGTCTCTCTCCCACAAAGTGAATGCTAGGATCCATTTTATTCAAACAAAAACAAAACGAAAACAAACCGACGCTCCAAGTAAAGAACACAGATGTGACTGAATAAAAATATAGTTTCAGGGGAGGAACCTGATGATGTTGTCGATGAAGAAGGGGATGCCTTGGGCATCCCCAAGCTTAGACGCTTGAGTCTTCTTAAAATATGCAGGGATGAACCACGGGGGCATCCCCAAGCTTAGAGCTTTTACTCCTCTTGATCATAGTATATCATTCTCCTCTCTTGACCCTTGAAAACTTCCTTCACACCAAACTTCAAGCAAACTCATTAGAGGGTTAGTGCATCATTAATAATTCACTCATTCAGAGGTGACACAATCATTATTTTCACTTCTGGACATTGCATAATGCTACTGGACATTAATGGATCAAAGAAATAAATCCAACATAGCAAAAGAGGCAATGCGAAATAAAAGGCAGAATCTGTCAAAAACAGAACAGTTCGTAAAGACGAATTTATAAATGGCACCAGACTTGCTCAAATGGAAAAACTCAAAACTAATGAAAGTTGCGTACATATCTGAGGATCACGCTCGTAAATTGGCAGATTTTTCGAATTTTCTACAGAGAATTATGCCCAGATTCGTGACAGACAGCAATGCTGTTTCTGTGCAGCGATCCCAAATATAACATCAATTTTGACATAGAAACTTTACTTGGCACAAAAACATGATAAGGAGAGGTTGCTACAGTAGTAAACAACTTCCAAGACTCAATAAAACAAATTGCTGTAGGTAAAAAAAAACATGGGTTGTCTCCCATAAGCGCTTTTCTTTAACGCCTTTCAGCTAGGCGCAGAAAGTGCAAATCAAGTAACATCAAGAGTAGAAGCATCAACATCATAGCTTGTTCTAATAATAGAATCAAAAGGCAACTTCATTCTCTTTCTAGGGAAGTGTTCCATACCTTTCTTGAGAGGAAATTGATATTTAATATTACCTTCCCTCATATCAATAACAGCACCAACAGTTCGAAGAAAAGGTCTTCCCAACACAATTGGACAAGATGCATTGCATTCGATATCCAAGACAACAAAATCAACGGGGACAAGGTTATTGTTAACCGTAATATGCACATTATCAATCCTCCCCAAAGGTTTCTTTTTAACATTATCGGCAAGATTAACATCCAAATAACAATTCTTCAATGGTGGCAAGTCAAGCATATCATAAATCTTTTTAGGCATAACAGAAATACTTGCACCAAGATCACATAAGGCATTACATTCAAAGTCATTGAATTTCATTTTAATGATGGGCTCCCAACCATCTTCTAACTTTCTAGGAATAGAAGTTTCAAGTTTTAGTTTCTCTTCTCTAGCTTTTATGAGAGCATTTGTAATATGTTTTGTAAAGGCTAAATTTATAGCACTAGCATTAGGACTTTTAGCAAGTTTTTGCAAGAACTTTATAACTTCAGAGATGTGGCAATCATCAAAATCTAAATCATTATGAGCTACAGCAATGGGATCATTGTTCCCAAGGTTGGAAAAAATTTCAGCAGTTTTATCACAAGCAGTTTCAGCAGTTTTAGCAATTTCAGGCAGTTTTGTACGCTTTGCACTAGGAGTAGAAACATTGCCAACACCAATTATTTTACCATTGATAGTAGGAGGTGTAGCAACATGTGAGGAATTAGCATTACTAGTGGTGGTAATAGTCCAAACTTTAGCTACATTATTCTCTTTAGCTAGTTTTTCATTTTCTTCTCTATCCCACCTAGCACGCAACTCAGCCATTAATCTTATATTCTCATTAATTCTAACTTGGATGGCATTTGCTGTAGTAGTAATCTTATTATCAATATCATTATTAGGCATAACTTTCAACTTTAAAAGATTAACATCAGAGGCAAGCCTATCAACTCTAGAAGCAATAGTATCAATTTTATCAAGCTTTTCCTCAACAGATTTGTTAAAAGCAGTTTGTGTACTAATAAATTCTTTAAGCATGGCTTCAAGACCAGAGGGTACATTCCTATTATTGTTGTAAGAATTCCCATAAGAATTACCATAACCATTACCATTAGCAGAAGGATATGGCCTATAGTTATTACCAGAGTTGTTCCTATAAGCATTGTTGTTGAAATTATTATTTTTAATGAAATTCACATCAACATTTTCTTCTTGAGCAACCAATGAAGCTAAAGGAACATTATTTGGATCAACATTAGATCTACCATTCACAAGCATAGACATAATCGCATCAATCTTATCACTCAAGGAAGAGGTTTCCTCAACAGAATTTACCTTCTTACCTTGTGGAGCTCTTTCCGTGTGCCATTCAGAGTAATTTATCATCATATCATCAAGAAGTTTTGTAGCCGCCCCCAATGTGATGGACATAAAGGTACCTCCAGCAGCTGAATCCAATAAATTCCGCGAAGAAAAATTTAGTCCTGCATAGAAGGTTTGGATGATCATCCAAGTAGTCAGTCCATGGGTTGGGCAATTCTTTACCAAAGTTTTCATTCTCTCCCATGCTTGAGCAACATGTTCAGTATCAAATTGTTTAAAATTCATTATGCTACTTCTCAAAGAAATAATTTTAGCGGGAGGATAATATCTACCAATAAAAGCATCCTTGCATTTAGTCCATGAATCAATACTATTCTTAGGCAAAGATAGCAACCAATCTTTAGCTCTTCCTCTTAATGAGAAAGGAAACACTTTCAATTTAATAATATCACCATCTACATCTTTATACTTTTGCATTTCACAAAGTTCAACAAAATTATTGAGATGGGCAGCAGCATCATCAGAACTAGCACCAGAAAATTGTTCTCTCATGACTAGATTTAGTAAAGCAGGTTTAATTTCAAAGAATTCTGCTGTAGTAGCAGGTGGAGCAATAGGTGTGCATAGGAAATCATTATTATTTGCATTTGTGAAGTCACACAACTTAGTATTTTCAGGGTTGGCCATTTTAGCAACAGTAAATAAAGCAAACTAGATAAAGTAAATGCGAGTAACTAATTTTTTTTTGTGTGTTTTTGATATAGAGAGCAAGACAATAAATAAAGTAAAACTAGCAACTAATTTTTTGTATTTTAATTTAGTGCAGCAAACAAAGTAGTAAATAAAATAAAGCAAGACAAAAACAAAGTAAAAAGATTGAGAAGTGGAGACTCCCCTTGCAGCGTGTCTTGATCTCCCGGCAACGGCGCCAGAAAAAGAGCTTGATGGCGTGTAACTCACACGTTCGTTGGGAACCCCAAGAGGAAGGTATGATGCGCACAGTAGCAAGTTTTCCCTCAGAAAGAAACCAAGGTTTAATCGAACCAGGAGGAGCCAAGAAGCACGTTGAAGGTTGATGGTCGCGAAATGTGATGCGGCGCAACACCAGGGATTCCGGCGCCAACTAGGAACCTGCACAACACAACCAAAGTACTTTGCCCCAACGAAAACAGTGAGGTTGTCAATCTCACCGGCTTGCTGTAACAAAGGATTAAACGTATCGAGTGGAAGATGTTTGCAAAGAAAACAGTAAAACAAGTAGATTGTATGCTATGTAAGAATAGGACCGGGGTCCACAGTTCACTAGAGGTGTCTCTCCCATAAGATAAAAGCATGTTGGGTGAACAAATTACAGTCGGGCAATTGACAAATAGAGAAAGGCATAACAATGCATATACATGACATGGTAAATATAGTGAGATTTAATCCGGGCATTACGACAAAGAACATAGACCGCCATCCAACTGCATCTATGCCTAAAAAGTCCACCTTCAGGTTATCGTCCGAACCCCCTCCAGTATTAAGTTGCAAAGCAACAGACATATGGTGCGTAATGTAATCAACAACTACATCCTTAGACATAGCATCAATGTTTTATCCCTAGTGGCAACAGCACATCACAACCTTAGAACCTTCTGTCACGATCCCAGATTCAATGAAGGCATGAACCCACTATCGAGCATAAATACCCCCTCTTGGAGTTAAGAGCAAAAACTTGGCCAGAGCCTCTACTAATAACGGAGAGCATGCAAGATCATAAACAACACATAAACAATAGATTGATAATCACCATAATCATAGTACTCTCTATCCATCGGATCCCGACAAACACAACATATAGTATTACAGATAGATGATCTTGATCATGTTAGGCAGCTCACAAGATCCAACAATGAAGCACAACAAGGAGAAGACGACCATCTAGCTACTGCTATGGACCCATGGTCCAGGGGTGAACTACTCACTCATCACTCCGGAGGCGATCATGGCGATGAAGAGTCCTCCGGGAGATGAATCCCCTCTCCGGCAGGGTGCCGGAGGCGATCTCTCCTGAATCCCCGAGATGGGATTCGCGGCGGCGGCGTCTCGTAAGGTTTTCCGTATCGTGGCTCTCGGTACTGGGGGTTTCGCGACGGGAGCTTTAAGTAGGCGGAAGGTCAACGCGAGGGGCCACACGAGGGGCCCAGGGGGCAGGGCCGCGCGGCCAAGACCTAGGCCGCGCCGGCCACCCCCCTGGCTGCCTCGTGGCCCCACTTCGTTAGGTCTTCGGTCTTCTGGAAGCTTCGTGCAAAAATAGGACCCTGGGCGAAAGTTTCGTCCAATTCCGAGAATATTTCTTTACTAGGATTTCTGAAACCAAAAACAGCAGAAAACAGCAACTGGCTCTTCGGCATCTTGTTAATAGGTTAGTTCCAGAAAATGCATAAATATGACATATAATGTGCATAAAACATGTAGGTATCATCAATAAAGTAGCATGGAACATAAGAAATTATCGATACGTTGGAGACGTATCAAGCACCGTAAAGATCCAAAGTTTCTTCCTCGGCATTGAGTGCAGTCTTTCCGGCACGGGAAGTATTAGCTTTGGAGGTGCCAGAGTCGATGGCTTCATCCCTTTTCCTTTTGCCCTTTGGAGAAGCAGCAGGGAGAGATGAGCGTGTCGACGAAGAAACTTCTGCTTCAGTCTCTTTTTCAAGAGAAGCCGCGGATTTATGGGAATCCCGCCACTTTCACTGTCGTCGGTGACAACAGCCCGTTCTTCGACTTCCCCACCCTCGGGAAGGGGAGGAAGAGAAGATAGAACAAGGTGACCCTATAGAAAATAAAGAAAATCGACAACAGTTATATTTCACTACAAGTAAAAATAGTCGCCACAAAAATAATTCGGGAAGAAGGTATAATAGCGGCGAAGAACAAAATACCTTGGGAAGAGGATTGGCGTGGCAAAATGGCGCAACCTTGCAAGAAGATGGAATGGTGTCCTTCTTGCTAAGCTTGGAGATTCTTCGGATTAGCTTCTCCAAATCTTTTGCAGAAAGATCCGTGGAGAGCCTCTCGACATCTTCATCACCAGCGTACATCCAAAGGGGATTTTTTCGAGCTTGCAGAGGCTGCATTCTAATCCTAAGGAAGTAAGCTGTGATTTGGATACCCGAAAGCTCCTTGCCACGGGTACTCTGAAGTTCACGGATGCGAGTCATCAGCGCCTCTGTCGCCAATTTCTCTTCTTCGGAAGCTTCAGCATCCCAGGAGCGGTGATGCGCGTAGATGTACACGTCCATTGGGAACCCCAAGAGGAAGGTATGATGCGCACAGTGGCAAGTTTTCCCTCAGAAAGAAACCAAGGTTTAATCGGACCAGTAGGAGCCAAGAAGCACGTTGAAGGTTGATGGTGGCGAAATGTGATGCGGCGCAACAACAGGGATTCCGGCGCCAACGTGGAACCTGCACAACACAATCCAAGTACTTTGCCCCAACGAAAGTGAGGTTGTCAATCTCACCGGCTTGCTGTAACAAAGGATTAACCGTATTGTGGAAGATGATTGTTTGCAAGAAAACGGTAAAACAAGTATTGCAGTAGATTGTATGCGATGTAAAGAATAGGACCGGGGTCCACAGTTCACTAGAGGTGTCTCTCCCATAAGATAAAAGCATGTTGGGTGAACAAATTACAGTCGGGCAATTGACAAATAGAAAAGGGCATAACAATGCATATACATGATATGATAAATATAGTGAGATTTAATCCGGGCATTACGACAAAGTACATAGACCGCCATCCAACTGCATCTATGCCTAAAAAGTCCACCTTCAGGTTATCATCCGAACCCCATTCAGTATTAAGTTGCAAAGTGATGTCTACGGGTGCTTCTATTCTTGTAGACAGTGTTGGGCCTCCAAGAGCAGAGGTTTGTAGAACAGTAGCAAGTTTCCCTTAAGTGGATCACCCAAGGTTTATCGAACTCAGGGAGGAAGAGGTCAAAGATATCCCTCTCATGCAACCCTGCAACCACAAAGCAAGAAGTCTCTTGTGTCCCCAACACACCTAATAGGTGCACTAGTTCGGCGAAGAGATAGTGAAATACAAGTGGTATGAATGAATATGAGCAGTAGTACGGCGCCAGAAAAGTGCTTGCTGGCGTGCAGTTGATGGTAGTAATATTGCGGGAAGTAAACATGCAGTAGTAACGCAGCAGTAGTAACGCAGTAAAACAGTAACAAGCAGCGATAGCAGTATTTAGGAACAAGGCCTAGGGATTAGACTTTCACTAGTGGACACTCTCAACATTGATCACATGACAGAATAGATAAATGCATACTCTACACTTTTGTTGTATGATGAACACATTGCGTAGGATTACACGAACCCTCAATGCCGGAGTTAACAAGCTCCACAATTAATGTTCATATTTTAGTAACCTTATAGTGTAAGATAGATCAAAAGACTAAACCAAGTACTAACATAGCATGCACACTGTCACCTTCATGCATATGTAGGAGGAATAGATCACATCAATATATCATAGCAATAGTTAACTTCATAATCTACAAGAGATCACAATCATAGCCTACGCCAAGTACTCACACGGCACACACTGTCACCTTTACACACGTGGAGGAGGAATAGAGTACTTTAATAACATCACTAGAGTAGCACATAGATGAATAGTGATACAAAACTCATATGAATCTCAATCATGTAAGGCAGCTCATGAGATCATTGTATTGAAGTACATAGGAGAGAGATTAACCACATAGCTACCGGTACAGCCCCGAGCCTCGATGGAGAACTACTCCTTCATCAGCAGCAGCGGTGATGAAGATGGCGGTGGAGATGGCAGCGGTGTCGATGGAGAAGCCTTCCGGGGCACTTCCCCGTCCGGGTGCCGGAACAGAGACTCTTGTCCCCCGGATCTTGGCTTCGCGATGGCGGCGGCTCGGAAGGTTTCGCTTACCGTGGCTTCCTCTTTAAGGGTTTTCGATGCGGGCTTTATATAGGCGAAAGGGCAGCGTCGAAGGTCGAAGGGGCGACGACACCATAGGCGGCGCGGCCAGGGCCGGCCGCGCCACCCTATCATCTCTGGGCCCACAGGCCCTCCTCTGGCGCTCGGGTGTTCTGGATGCTTCCGGGCAAAATAGGAACACAGGCGTTGATTTCGTCCAATTTCGAGAATATTTCGTTACT
This sequence comes from Lolium multiflorum, assembly GCA_030979885.1. Lineage (NCBI taxonomy): Eukaryota > Viridiplantae > Streptophyta > Magnoliopsida > Poales > Poaceae > Lolium > Lolium multiflorum. The sequence goes on along the minus strand of CM061751.1, from coordinate 134,853,308 downwards.
AGGATTTCTGAAACCAAAAACAAGAAAACAGGAACTGGCACTTTGGCATCTTGTTAATAGGTTAGTTCCAGAAAATGCACGAATATGACATAAAGTGTGCATAAAACATGTAGGTATCATCAATAAAGTAGCATGGAACATAAGAAATTATCGATACGTCGGAGATGTATCAGCATCCCCAAGCTTAGTTCTGCTCGTCCCGAGCAGGTAAAACGATAACAAAGATAATTTCTTAAGTGACATGCCATCATAATCTTGATCATACTATTTGTAAACATATGTAATGAATGTAGCGATCAAAACAATGGTAATGACATGAGTAAACAAATGAATCATATGACAAAGACTTTTGATGAATAGTACTTCAAGACAAGCATCAATAAGTCTTGCATAAGAGTTAACTCATAAAGAAATAAATTCAAAGTAAAGGCATTGAAGCAACATAATGGAAGATTAAGTTTCAGCGGTTGCTTTCAACTTGTAACATGTATATCTCATGGATAGTTGTCAATGCAAAGTAATATAATAAGTGCAATATGCAAGTATGTAGGAATCAATGCACAGTTCACACAAGTGTTTGCTTCTTAAGGTGGAGAGAGATAGGTAAACTGACTCAACAATAAAAGTAAAAGAAAGGTCCTTCAAAGAGGAAAGCATCGATTGCTATATTTGTGCTAGAGCTTTTATTTTGAAAACATAAAGAGGGCATAAAAATAAAGTTTTGAGAGGTGTTTGTTGTTGTCAACGAATGGTAGCGGGTACTCTAACCCCCTGCCAGACAAACCTTCAAAGAGCGGCTCCCATTTTATTTTATTTTTGGGTGGCACTCCTTCCAACCTTTCTTTCACAAACCATGGCTAACCGAATCCTCGGGTGCCTGCCAACAATCTCATACCATGAAGGAGTGCCTTTTTATTTTAGTTTTATTATGATGACACTCCTCCCCACCTTTGCTTTCTCAAGCCATGGCTAACCGAATCCTTCGGGTGCCGTCCAACAATCACATACCATGGAGGAGTGTCTATTTTTGTTAATTAATTTGGGACTGGGAATCCCATTGCCAGCTCTTTTTGCAAAATTATTGGATAAGCGGATGAAGCCACTAGTCCATTGGTGAAAGTTGCCCAACAAGATTGAAAGATAAACACCACATACTTCCTCATGAGCTATAAAACATTGACACAAATAAGAGGTAATAACTTTTGAATTGTTTAAAGGTAGCACTCAAGCAATTTACTTTGGAATGGCGGAGAAATACCATGTAGTAGGTAGGTATGGTGGACACAAATGGCATAGTAGTTGGCTCAAGGATTTGGATGCATGAGAAGTATTCCCTCTCGATACAAGGTTTAGGCTAGCAAGGTTATTTGAAGCAAACTCAAGGATGAACCGGTGCAGCAAAACTCACATAAAAGACATATTGTAAACATTATAAGACTTTACACCGTCTTCCTTGTTGTTCAAAACTCAATACTAGAAATTATCTAGACCTTAGAGAGACCAATTATGCAAACCAAATTTTAGCATGCTCTATGTATTTCTTCACTAATAGGTGCAAAGTATATGATGCAAGAGCTTAAACATGAGCACAACAATTGCCAAGTATCACATTATCCAAGACATTTTACCAATTACTACATGTAGCATTTTCCAATTCCAACCATATAACAATTTAACGAAGAAGAAACTTCGCCATGAATATTATGAGCTAAGAACACATGTGTTCATACGAACCAGCGGAGCGTGTCTCTCTCCCACACAAGGATGAACTTATTCAGAGAACTAAGATAACAAAACAAAAATAAAAGCACACACAGACGCTCCAAGCAAAGTACATAAGATGTGACTGAATAAAAATATAGTTTCAGGGGAGGAACCTGATGATGTTGTCGATGAAGAAGGGGATGCCTTGGGCATCCCCAAGCTTAGACGCTTGAGTCTTCTTGAAATATGCAGGGATGAACCACGGGGGCATCCCCAAGCTTAGAGCTTTCACTCCTCTTGATCATAGTATATCATACTCCTCTCTTGACCCTTGAAAACTTCCTTCACACCAAACTTCAAGCAAACTCATTAGAGGGTTAGTGCATAATCAAAAATTCACATGTTCAGAGGTGACACAAACATTCTTTACACTTCTGGACATTGCATAAAGCTACTGGACATTAATGGATCAAAGAAATTCATCCAACATAGCAAAAGAGGCAATGCGAAATAAAAGGCAGAATCTGTCAAAACAGAACAGTCCGTAAAGACGAATTTAAAGATGGCACCAGACTTGCTCAAATGGAAAAACTCAAAACTAATGAAAGTTGCGTACATATCTGAGGATCACGCTCGTAAATTGGCAGATTTTTTCGAATTTTCTACAGAGAACTGTGCCCAGATTCGTGACAGACAGCAATGCTGTTTCTGCGCAGCGATCCCAAATATAACATCAACTTTGACATAGAAACTTTACTTGGCACAAAAACTTGATAAGGAGAGGTTGCTACAGTAGTAAACAACTTCCAAGCCTCAACAAAACAAAAAATTGCTGTAGTAAAATAAACACATGGGTTATCTCCCAAGAAGTTCTTTCTTTATAGCCATTAAGATGGGCTCAGCAGTTTTAATGATGCACTCGCAAGAAATAGAAGTTGAAGCAAAAGAGAGCATCAAGAGGCAAATTCAAAACACATTTAAGTCTAACATGCTTCCTATGCATAGGAATCTTGTAAATAAACAAGTTCATGAAGAGCAAAGTAACAAGCATAGGAAGATAAAACAAGTGTAGCTTCAAAAATTTCAGCACATAGAGAGGTGTTTTAGTAACATGAAAATTTTTACAACCATATTTTCCTCTCTCATAATAACTTTCAGTAGCAACATGAGCAAACTCAACAATATAACTATCACATAAAGCATTCTTATCATGAGTCTCATGCATAAAATAATTACTACTCCCAACATAAGCATAGTCATTCTTATTAATTGTAGTGGGAGCAAATTCAACAAAGTAGCTATCAAATATAGGAGGTATATTGTAATCATAATCAAATTTATCCTCCATAACAGGTGGTAACAAAAGACTACTATCATTATAATCATCATAAATGGGAGGCAAAGTATCATCAAAGTAAATTTTCTCCTCAATGCTTGGGGGACTAAAAATATCATGCTCATCAAAGCCAGCTTCCCCAAGCTTAGAATTTTCCATAGCATTAGCAACAATAGTGTTCAAAGCATTCATATTAATATGTTCCATGGGTTTTTTAATTTTCGCATCAAACCATCCATGTCTTAAATCAGGAAATAGAATAAGAAGGTCATTGTTGTTCATTATGCCTAACTAGTGTAAACAAGAAACCAAATGTCGCAATTGCAGAGTCTAAAGGAAATAGCTTCGAGCACACACACAATGGCGCCAGAAAAGTACTGTTACCTGGAACCGGAGTATGAGTGCCTTTTACCTTTCCTCCCCGGCAACGCGCCAGAAAAGTGCTTGATGTCTACGGGTGCTTCTATTCTTGTAGACAGTGTTGGGCCTCCAAGAGCAGAGGTTTGTAGAACAGTAGCAAGTTTCCCTTAAGTGGATCACCCAAGGTTTATCGAACTCAGGGAGGAAGAGGTCAAAGATATCCCTCTCATGCAACCCTGCAACCACAAAGCAAGAAGTCTCTTGTGTCCCCAACACACCTAATAGGTGCACTAGTTCGGCGAAGAGATAGTGAAATACAAGTGGTATGAATGAATATGAGCAGTAGTACGGCGCCAGAAAAGTGCTTGCTGGCGTGCAGTTGATGGTAGTAATATTGCGGGAAGTAAACATGCAGTAGTAACGCAGCAGTAGTAACTCAGTAAAACAGTAACAAGCAGCGATAGCAGTATTTAGGAACAAGGCCTAGGGATTAGACTTTCACTAGTGGACACTCTCAACATTGATCACATGACAGAATAGATAAATGCATACTCTACACTTTTGTTGGATGATGAACACATTGCGTAGGATTACACGAACCCTCAATGCCGGAGTTAACAAGCTCCACAATTAATGTTCATATTTTAGTAACCTTATAGTGTAAGATAGATCAAAAGACTAAACCAAGTACTAACATAGCATGCACACTGTCACCTTCATGCATATGTAGGAGGAATAGATCACATCAATGTATCATAGCAATAGTTAACTTCATAATCTACAAGAGATCACAATCATAGCCTACGCCAAGTACTACACGATGCACACACTGTCACCTTTACACACGTGGAGGAGGAATAGAGTACTTTAATAACATCACTAGAGTAGCACATAGATGAATAGTGATACAAAACTCATATGAATCTCAATCATGTAAGGCAGCTCATGAGATCATTGTATTGAAGTACATAGGAGAGAGATTAACCACATAGCTACCGGTACAGCCCCGAGCCTCGATGGAGAACTACTCCCTCTTCATGGGAGCAGCAGCGGTGATGAAGATGGCGGTGGAGATGGCAGCGGTGTCGATGGAGAAGCCTTCGGGGGCACCGTCCGGCAGGGTGCCGGAACAGAGACTCCTGTCCCCAGATCTTGGCTTCGCGATGGCGGCGGCTCTGGAAGGTTTCGCGTACCGTGGCTTCCTCTTTAAGGGTTTTCGATGCGGGGCTTTATATAGGCGAAAGGGCAAGAAGGTCGAAGGGGCGACGACACCATAGGCTGGCGCGGCCAGGGCCCAGGCCACGCCACCCTCATCCTGGGCCCACAGGCCCTCCTCCGGCGGCTCTCGGGTGTTCGGATGCTTCGGGCAAAATAGGAACTGGGCGTTGATTTCGTCCAATTCCGAGAATATTTCGTTACTAGGATTTCTGAAACCAAAAACAACAAAAACAGGAACTGGCACTTTGGCATCTTGTTAATAGGTTAGTTCCAGAAAATGCACGAATATGACATAAAGTGTGCATAAAACATGTAGGTATCATCAATAAAGTAGCATGGAACATAAGAAATTATCGATACGTCGGAGACGTATCACAAAGCAACAGACAATTGCATTAAGTATGGTGCGTAATGTAATCGACAACTACATCCTTAGACATAGAATCAATGTTTTATCCCTAGTGGCAACAGCACATCACAACCTTAGAACTTTCTGTCACTGTCCCAGGTGTCAATGAAGGCATGAACCCACTATCGAGCATAAATACTCCCTCTTGGAGTTAAGAGCAAAAACTTGGCCAGAGCCTCTACTAATAACGGAGAGCATGCAAGATCATAAACAACACATAAGCAATAGATTGATAATCACCATAACATAGTATTCTCTATCCATCGGATCCCGACAAACACAACATATAGTATTACAGATAGATGATCTTGATCATGTTAGGCAGCTCACAAGATCCAACAATGAAGCACAATTAGGAGAAGACGACCATCTAGCTACTGCTATGGACCCATAGTCCAGGGGTGAACTACTCACTCATCACTCCGGAGGCGATCATGGCGATGAAGAGTCCTCCGGAGATGAATCCCCTCTCCGGCAGGGTGCCGGAGGCGATCTCCTGAATCCCCCGAGATGGGATTCGCGGCGGCGTCTGGAAGGTTTTCCGTATCGTGGCTCTCGGTGCGGGGGTTTCGCGACGGAGGCTATTTGTAGGCGGAAGGGCAGGTCAAGAGGCGGCACGAGGGCCCAGGGGCCGGCGCGGCCGGGCCTGGGCCGCGCCGCCCTGTCGTCTGGCCACCTCGTGGCCCCACTTCGACTCTCCTTCGGTCTTCTGGAAGCTTCGTGCAAAAATAGGACCCTGGGCGCTGATTTCGTCCAATTCCGAGAATATTTCGTTACTAGGATTTCTGAAACCAAAAACAGCAGAAACAACTGGCTCTTCGGCATCTTGTTAATAGGTTAGTTCCAAAATGCGTAAATACGACATATAATGTGCATAAAACATGTAGGTATCATCAATAAAGTAGCATGGAACATAAGAAATTATCGATACGTTGGAGACGTATCAAGCATCCCCAAGCTTAGTTCTGCTCGTCCCGAGCAGGTAAAACGATAACAAAGATAATTTCTGAAGTGACATGCCATCATAATCTTGATCATACTATTTGTAAACATATGTAATGAATGCAGCGATCAAAACAATGGTAATGACATGAGTAAACAAGTGAATCATAAAGCAAAGACTTTTCATGAATAGTACTTCAAGACAAGCATAAATAAGTCTTGCATAAGAGTTAACTCATAAAGCAATAAATCAAAGTAAAGGTGTTGAAGCAACACAAAGGAAGATTAAGTTTCAGCGGTTGCTTTCAACTTATAACATATATATCTCATGGATATTGTCAACATAAAGTAATATAACAAGTGCAATATGCAAGTATGTAGGAATCAATGCATAGTTCACACAAGTGTTTGCTTCTTAAGGTGGAGGGAGATAGGTAAACTGACTCAACAATAAAAGTAAAAGAAAGGTCCTTCAAAGAGGAAAGCATCGATTGCTGTATTTGTGCTAGAGCTTTTATTTTGAAAACATGAAACAATTTTGTCAACGGTAGTAATAAAGCATATGAGTTATGTAAATTATATCTTACAAGTTGCAAGCCTCATGCATAGTATACTAATAGTGCCCGCACCTTGTCCTACTTAGCTTGGACTACCGGATCTTTGCAATGCCATGTTTCAACCAAGTGTCACAAAGGGGTACCTCCATGCCGCCTGTACAAAGGTCTAAGGAGAAAGCTCGCATTTTGGATTTCTCGCTTTTGATTATTCTCAACTTAGACATCCATACCGGGACAACATGGACAACAGATAATGGACTCCTCTTTAATGCATAAGCATGTAGCAACAATTATTATTCTCATATGAGATTGAGGATATATGTCCAAAACTGAAACTTCAACCATGATTCATGGCTTTAGTTAGCGGCCCAATGTTCTTCTCTAACAATTTTCATGCTCCAACCATTAAGGTGATAGATCCTTCAGACAAGACGGACATGCATAGCAACTCACATGATATTCAACAAAGAATAGTTGATGGCGTTCCCCAGAAGCATGGTTATCGCACAACAAGCAACTTAATAAAAGATAAAGTGCATAAGTACATATTCAATACTACGATAGTTTTTAAGGCTATTTTGTCCCATGAGCTATATATTGCAAAGGTAAATGATGGAATTTTAAAGGTAGCACTCAAGCAATTTACTTTGGAATGGCGGAGAAATACCATGTAGTAGGTAGGTATGGTGGACACAAATGGCATAGTAGTTGGCTCAAGGGTTTTGGATGCATGAGAAGTATTCCCTCTCGATACAAGGTTTAGGCTAGCAAGGTTATTTGAAGCAAACTCAAGGATGAACGGTGCAGCAAAACTCACATAAAAGACATATTGTAAACATTATAAGACTCTACACCGTCTTCCTTGTTGTTCAAAACTCAATACTAGATATTATCTAGACCTTAGAGAGACCAAATATGCAAATCAAATTTTAGCAAGCTCTATGTATTTCTTCATTAATGGGTGCAAAGCATATGATGCAAGAGCTTAAACATGAGCACAACAATTTCCAAGTATCACATTATCCAAGACATTTTAGAATTACTACATGTAGCATTTTCCAATTCCAACCATATAACAATTTAACGAAGAAGAAACTTCGCCTTGAACATTATGAGTAAAGCCTAAGGACATATTTGTCCATATGCAACAACGGAGCGTGTCTCTCTCCCACAAAGTGAATGCTAGGATCCATTTTATTCAAACAAAAACAAAAACAAAAACAACCGACGCTCCAAGCAAAGAACACAAGATGTGACTGAATAAAAATATAGTTTCAGGGGAGGAACCTGATGATGTTGTTGATGAAGAAGGGGATGCCTTGGGCATCCCCAAACTTAGACGCTTGAGTCTTCTTGAAATATGCAGGGATGAACCACGGGGGCATCCCCAAGCTTAGAGCTTTCACTCCTCTTGATCATAGTATATCATACTCCTCTCTTGACCCTTGAAAACTTCCTTCACACCAAACTTCAAGCAAACTCATTAGAGGGTTAGTGCACAATTAATAATTCACACATTCAGAGGTGACACAATCATTCTTTACACTTCTGGACATTGCATAAAGCTACTGGACATTAATGGATCAAAGAAATTCATCCAACATAGCAAAAGAGGCAATGCGAAATAAAAGGCAGAATCTGTCAAAAACAGAACAGTCCGTAAAGACGAATTTTAAAGTGGCACCAGACTTGCTCAAATGGAAAAACTCAAAACTAATGAAAGTTGCGTACATATCTGAGGATCACGCTCGTAAATTGGCAGATTTTTTCGAATTTTCTGCAGAGACTTGTGCCCAGATTCGTGACAGACAGCAATGCTGTTTCTGCGCAGCGATCCCAAATATAACATCAACTATAACATGGAAACTTTACTTGGCACAAAAACATGATAAGGAGAGGTTGCTACAGTAGTAAAAAACTTTCAAGACTCAAATAAAACAAAAATTTCTGTAGTAAAAACATGGGTTGTCTCCCATAAGCGCTTTTCTTTAACGCCTTTCAGCTAGGCGCAGAAAGTGCAAATCAAGTAACATCGAGAGATGAAGCATCAATATTATAACCAGGGGTATTGGGAGTTTTCTCAACCAAGCATAGTATATTGGATACATAAGTTTTAGCGTCTCCCTTTTCATTAGTCTTGGGCTTGCTATTCTCATCGAACAAATTTTCAGGAACAAGCCAAGCATAGTTATTTTCTAGTGCATCATTCATAGCTAGGAGTTTACATGGTATTGGTGCTTTGATCTCTCCACCATCATTAATATTATTAGTGTACCTTATTCTATCCATGTCCATTTTTTCAAGGAGACCAACAAAATTGGTATGAGAACCTAGCATATTAAATTTAGCAAAAACCTTTCTAGCCTCTCTTGCTAGACCACCAAATTCTCTAAGAAGAGTTTCTAAAACAAAATCTTTCTTTTCCCCTTCTTCCATATCACCAAGTGTAAGAAACATGTGTTGGATTATAGGATTGAGATTAACAAATTTAGTTTCCAACATACGAACTAAAGCAGCAGCAGCAATTTCATAGGTAGGTGCAAGTTCTACCAAGTGTCTATCTTCAAAATCTTCAGTAATACTAACATGATTGAAAAATTCTTCTATATTATTTCTCCCAACTATAGACCCACGTCCTACCGGTATGTCTTTTGTGGTAAAATTAAAAGGAAACATGATGCAATAAGCAAAAAGTAGACTAGGCAAACAAAGTAAAGACGAGTAACTAATTTTTTTGTGTTTTTGATATAGAGAGCAAGACAATAAATAAAGTAAAACTAGCAACTAATTTTTGTGTGTTTTGTTTAGGTGCAGCAAACAAAGTAGTAAATAAAATAAAGCAAGACAAAAACAAAGTAAAGAGATTGGGAAGTGGAGACTCCCCTTGCAGCGTGTCTTGATCTCCCCGGCAACGGCGCCAGAAAAAGTGCTTGATGCGCGTAGATGTACACGTCCGTTGGGAACCCCAAGAGGAAGGTATGATGCGCACAGTGGCAAGTTTTCCCTCAGAAAGAAACCAAGGTTTAATCGGACCAGTAGGAGCCAAGAAGCACGTTGAAGGTTGATGGTGGCGAAATGTGATGCGGCGCAACAACAGGGATTCCGGCGCCAACGTGGAACCTGCACAACACAACCCAAGTACTTTGCCCCAACGAAACAGTGAGGTTGTCAATCTCACCGGCTTGCTGTAACAAAGGATTAACCGTATTGTGGAAGATGATTGTTTGCAAGAAAACAGTAAAACAAGTATTGCAGTAGATTGTATGCGATGTAAAGAATAGGAACGGGGTCCACAGTTCACTAGAGGTGTCTCTCCCATAAGATAAAAGCATGTTGGGTGAACAAATTACAGTCGGGCAATTGACAAATAGAAAAGGGCATAACAATGCATATACATGATATGATAAATATAGTGAGATTTAATCCGGGCATTACGACAAAGTACATAGACCGCCATCCAACTGCATCTATGCCTAAAAAGTCCACCTTCAGGTTATCATCCGAACCCCATTCAGTATTAAGTTGCAAAGCAACAGACAATTGCATTAAGTATGGTGCGTAATGTAATCGACAACTACATCCTTAGACATAGAATCAATGTTTTATCCCTAGTGGCAACAACACATCACAACCTTAGAACTTTCTGTCACTGTCCCAGGTGTCAATGAAGGCATGAACCCACTATCGAGCATAAATACTCCCTCTTGGAGTTAAGAGCAAAAACTTGGCCAGAGCCTCTACTAATAACGGAGAGCATGCAAGATCATAAACAACACATAAACAATAGATTGATAATCACCATAACATAGTATTCTCTATCCATCGGATCCCGACAAACACAACATATAGTATTACAGATAGATGATCTTGATCATGTTAGGCAGCTCACAAGATCCAACAATGAAGCACAATTAGGAGAAGACGACCATCTAGCTACTGCTATGGACCCATAGTCCAGGGGTGAACTACTCACTCATCACTCCGGAGGCGATCATGGCGATGAAGAGTCCTCCGGGAGATGAATCCCCTCTCCGGCAGGGTGCCGGAGGCGATCTCCTGAATCCCCCGAGATGGGATTCGCGGCGGCGGCGTCTCTGGAAGGTTTTCCGTATCGTGGCTCTCGGTACTGGGGGTTTCGCGACGGAGGCTATTTGTAGGCGGAAGGGCAGGTCAAGAGGCGGCACGAGGGCCCCAGGACAGGCCGGTGCGGCCAGGGCCTGGCCGCGCCGCCTATCGTCCGGCCACCTCGTGGCCCCACTTCGACTCTCCTTCGGTCTTCGGAAGCTTCGTGCAAAAATAGGACCGCGCTGATTTCGTCCAATTCCGAGAATATTTCGTTACTAGGATTTCTGAAACCAAAAACAGAAAACAACAACTGGCTCTTCGGCATCTTGTTAATAGGTTAGTTCCAGAAAATGCGTAAATACGACATATAATGTGCATAAAACATGTAGGTATCATCAATAAAGTAGCATGGAACATAAGAAATTATCGATACGTTGGAGACGTATCAAGCGGCGGCGAAGAATTTTGGCTTTTCCGTCAAAAGGGGCGATGTTGTACTCTATCGAATCAGAGCCTTCCTCGTGCACATACAGCCACCTCTTGCGCCAGCCTTAGACAGAGTCAGGAAATTTGACATCGAAATAATCGACGTCAGAACGAACACAGATGACGACGCCGCCAATATTATAGGCGACGCCGTGGGAGCCATTACGGCGGAGGCAGAAGATGCGTTTCCACAGAGCCCAGTTAGGTTGGACTCCGAGAAAGCATTCGCACAATGTGATAAAGATCGACACGTGCAAGATAGAATTGGGTGTCAGCTGGTGAAGCTGAAGCCCATAAACAAAAAGAAGACCCCGGAGAAACTCGTGGATAGGAGGGGAAAGACCGCGGATAAGATGGTCAACAAAACTAACCCGGTACTCCATCGGAGGCTTTGGGTAGCTTTCCTCGTGGGGGAAGCGCAGTGCATCCTTTTCCTTGGTGAATCCCAACCTCTTCAGCAGGTTCATGTCTTGATTGGAGATCTTGGATCTCTCCCACTCCAGATCTTCGGTGGCCATTGGAGATTGTTGGAGCGCTGGAGTATGCGTATCGTGGGGAAGATGATTCCCACTCGAGGGGAGCAGAACAGCACAAGCTCGGAGGAGCGCGCGAGGCAATGAGCGCAATGGAGGATTTTTGGCAGAGGCGCAGATGGGCGGAGTGAGCGAAAGTGACAGAGGAAGAAGATGATGGAATTAAATAGAGGTGCGGTGAATCGACGCAGCCATTCGATGAAAAATTTACGGCGTAGATGGATTACACGTGGACAAGGGGTAAAAATGGCTTTTCACTGAGAAAAGAAACGACAGAGGGCACAGTACGTGCGCCAGAAAAAGTGGAGGACGTGTGTCCCCCACTTGCACGACGTGTCAATCAGATGGGAATTTGGACCCACAAGGCAGTGAGAGGAGCGGTTTTCGCATGTTTCCAATACAGAAATCGTGGCTATCATCAGCAATGACGTCATCATGGTAAAAGAAAAGCTCGACTCTAAAGCTGGGAGAGATTATTGACAATGCAAGATTATTTCGAGAGCCTTTGATCAAATACAAAGTTTTTGCCCAAATGCTCGGGGGCTACTTTGGAAAAATAGAGAACTTCGAATATGGTAAGATAAATATAGCGAGAGCCTATGACCAAATGCAAGCATTTGTTCATAGCCTCGGGGGCTACTCCCATCGGGAGCGCTGGTCGCGCACCCGATAGATATAAAAATATCGAGAAGGATTATAAATATAGCGGCAAAGGATACTAATCTGTGGAGCCTACAACCAAGCACAAGTTCTTGGCTGTAGCCTCGGGGGCTACTCCCATCGGGAACGCTGTTCGCGTGCCCGATGAATTTTATCAAAAGAAAGAAACAGAAGTGAGTATATTTCGAGTTACACAGATAACTCTACATATACTCCCATCGGGAAGACAAAATAAGTCATCAAATATGACTCGATAAAATGTGCTATTCCAACAACCGAAAAGAACTCGACAATATATTCTCAGAGCGCTAAAAGTCGCGACAAAATCTCTGAATGCCGCAAAACTTTACGAAGGTAAGACCCCAGATCCGTTCTGAGCGGCGTGGCACCGTCTCTGACGGCGGATTGCTACTTTTTTCCGTATCAACAGATGCGAAGAAAAATCCTAACGGACGCGTTAGGTACCCGATAAAATATGACTGGGACTCGACAGAATGGTAAGACCTTAAGCGGCACCTGTCGAAGTTTACACCAGTATCCCAAGATCATGTCCAGGGACGTGATCTTGAAGTAGGTTTTTGCGGATTGCCACTAGAGCAGTTAACTAGTACCTGATCCGTCAGATGAACTAGCCCCAACTACCGTTATCCCTGTACAAAATAGTATTTGCATATTGAAAGATTATGTAATGAGTAAAATTGGAGATTTTCCCTGATTCTTCGATTCAAGAAAAATCTCGGGGGCTACTGACATAGGCATCCCCAATGGGCCTGCCAAAGATGGTACCCGGGGTTTACTGAAGGCCCAGGACTCGAAGAATAAGAAGACTCGGAAGCCCATTTAGTTAAGGAAAGATAGATTGTATTAGGAAATATAGAAACTTGTAATCTTACGGGTTGGATACGAAACCCTCTCGAACTCTGTAACTTGTGTATTACGAAACCCTCGACTCCACCCTCTATATAAGGGGGAGTCGAGGGACGAAGAAAGGATCGAATCTACTGTCAACACAACCCTAGTTTTCACGATCGTCGAGTACTTTTCGGCTGAAACCTTCGAGATCTACTTGCCCTCTACTTCTAGCAAAACCCTAGTCTACGATCTGTAGGCATTGACAAATTAATCCTTTGTCACTATGCACTTGTGAAAACGTTCAGGGAAAGAGGACTGCTGATTGATAGCATCAACACCTCTGTCGAAGAACAAGTCGTAATGTTTCTTCATGTCGTCGGTCATAACCAGAGGTTCAGAGTCATCCATAACACATTCAGGCGATCCACGGAGACTATCTCTCGGTACTTCCAGCAGGTGTTGTACGCAATTGGGGAGCTCAGAGGTGAAATGATCAAGTCAGCATCAATGAACACACCAACCAAGATCAAGAACAGCTACAGGTGGTTCCCCTATTTTAGGGTGAGTACAAAATCATGTTTGTTCTACCTATCAGATGTGTGGTACTGTCAGAAACATGATTGTGTGCTAATATTTTTACAGGATTGCATTGGGGCTATTGATGGTACTCATGTCACTGCAAAGGTACCGAGATCAATGTCTGCAGCATTCCGCGGGAGGAAGCACTACACCAGCCAGAACGTTCTAGCAGCTGTGGATTTCGATATGAGGTTCACCTACGTGCTTGCTGGGTGGGAGGGTTCAGCTCATGATGCGAGCATCCTGGCCGACAGCTTGTCAAGGCCTGATGGGTTGCAAATCCCTGACGGTAAGTTCTACCTTGGAGATGCTGGATATGCATGCCGACCTGGAATTCTACCTCCCTTCAGGAAAACAAGGTACCACCTCAATGAGTTCTCTGCGAAGCACCGACCTCTGAATGCGAGAGAGTTGTTCAATCTCAGACACTCAAGCCTTAGAGTCACCATTGAGACTCCCGAAAAGGAGTCTATTGATTCTCTTCCAATTGGTTGGATCGTAGGGGCGATGATTTACTTCACGGGCGAGGTCTCTGGTTCAAGTCCAGGATGGCCCAGCTGCGCCAGGGAAAAGAATAGAAGAAGCATCTGACTCTTTCATGCATACTCCACTTGGCTCGGGGGGGATATAGCTCAGTTGGTAGAGCTCCGCTCTTGCAATTGGGTCGTTGCGATTACGGGTTGGCTGTCTAATTGTCCAGGCGGTAATGATAGTATCTTGTACCTGAACCGGTGGCTCACTTTTTCTAAGTAATGGGGAAGAGGACTGAAACATGCCACTGAAAGACTCTACTGAGACAAAAAGATGGGCTGTCAAAAAGGTAGAGGAGGTAGGATGGGCAGTTGGTCAGATCTAGTATGGATCGTACATGGACGATAGTTGGAGTCGGCGGCTCTCCTAGGCTTCCCTCATCTGGGATCCCTGGGGAAGAGGATCAAGTTGGCCCTTGCCAAGTTCCACACGTTTGACACTCAGGTAAAGCTGGTCCTTGCTTGCTGCATTCTTCACAACTGGATCCTAGGTTGGGGCGAGGATGAGTTCTTCGAAGAGGTTGTCACTTTTGATGAAGTAGAGACCGGCCATGGCGTGGAAGCAGGCGACAATGATGCCTGGAAGGTGAAGAGGCAAGAGTGGGCAGACGCAATGTGGGAAGCCAGAGGCAACACCACCATCTGAGAAGAAGTGAAGAAGAAGAAGAAGTGAAGAAGAAGAACCCCCTATGATCCCCTGTTTCTCGAACCCCTTTTCGATCCCCGTATGTTGAACGACCCCGTTATGATAAACTGCAATTCGTAGTAGCTAGGGCATTCGTAGTAGCTAGGGATGATCTAAGACCAGAAAAACTTGCGTACACCTTATCCAAAAATAGAACTCATCATTCCTTCACATATATCTCCTTGAAAAATCTAAATCTTTTTTTTCCGAAATGGGGGAAATATCACCCCAGCTTCTGCATCCAAGGGATGCACACGACTTTTTATTAGATTATTCACAACACCTTACAAGAGCAATACAAAAGATCAAACTCGAAGCCACCTCACTAGACCTACAGAGGGATGAAGGGGGTGACAATTCACCAACCCACATCAACCAAAAACCAAATGCCTTCCCAGGCCGCCCAATAGCAGATGAGAAGCACATCCAGTCAAGCAGACTCCCAGCATACGCCAACGCCTACGCCATAGAAGTTGCTACCGCCGTCTTCCTCGACTCCATCTTCAAGAGAGATCATCGCATCGACCATGCCAGGCCTGCCATCGATGCCGCCACGGCGCCAGACGACTCCACCATCCTGCGCGAGTCCATCACACTGCATCCGTCCCGAGACACCACTGCACCATGCCGCGGCGACTCGACGACGCCGACACAGCAAAAGCACACCGCTCCACCTCAGCACCACCACCATCCGTTGTCTGCTCCAAAAATGATGCCCCCAACAGGGAGAACGGTGTTGCGCGCCGCCATCGTCCGATCCGGGAGACCCGGGTCTAGGATTTCCCCTGGAGCAGCCCAGGCGAAGAAACGCAGGCTGCAGAGACAATGCCTTCAACAAGGTAACGACGAAGCACGCCGCCATCATCCGCCAAGACCGAAGTCCGGCCGGCTTTCACCGGCAGCTGCGCCTCGCCATCGGGAGCTAGGCGACGGATCGCAAGATCCGCCACGGCTAGCCACACAACTAGCCGATCTCCTCCGGCGAGAGAGAAGACCACCACCGCGGTGCCACGGTCAGCGGCACCTGACGCCCGCCACCTGCCACCAGGTCGGCGCCGTCACCACCATCGCCATCCAGGGCCGCCGCCCTTGGTGCCGTGATCCCAGCTCTCGAGGAGGAGCAGCACGAGATCCACCCCCATCCCCACCCGCCCGGCCATGCCAAGGCGAGGAAGGAGGAGAGGACCGCGCCAGGGTTCGGGGCCGCGCCGCCGCCCCCATTACCGCCCTCCCGGCGAGGCCACGGCGAGGAACGGCGGAGAGGGCTGCGCCGCCATGGCCAGGGCCGCGCCGCCGCCCCCAACACCACCCGCCCGCGCCGCCATCAACCAGAACCGGGACCATCCCCCCGGCGCGAAGGCGTGCCTCCTACCGCCGCACCAGGGGACCACGCGAGGATCCCCGCCGCCCCCATCACCGGCCGCGCCAGGCTTCGCCGGCGGCGGCCTCCGGGGACGACGAGGAGGAGAGGGGAGGGGAAGGGGAAGGCGGCGACGGCTAGGGTTCGCCCGAGTCGCCCTTGGAGGAGGACGACCCGTGCGTGTCCAAATCGCTACGCAGCACCACCTGAAAAATCCAAATCTGACTTCACTAAATGCTTGTCTGAGCCAACATTCTCCTCTTTGTCTTATTCTTGTTGGATGCAACAACAAGCAACACAATGACAACACAAGCTTATCTTGTCAAACAACAATTTGGTGTGTGGTAGCAAGAAACATTTGTGCACCAATGAAATATTTTGTGTGGACGTGGTAGATCCACCGCGACATGTGGCATGATGTGTTTGTTCTACGCGAGTCGGTGCACCAGTGATGTGTGTGGCATGAGGAAACGGTGGCATGGCAAACAGTGACGGAGCTAGGGCGAGTTGGGGCCATGGCCCCCCTATGCTGGACTTTTTTGGTGAAAGACCTCCTATATTTTATGTGGATTGATCCTTAAATTAGTTAGAATTTTCCTACGTGCCCCCTCCAACTAAACTAAGGTTCATTTGGTCCCCTCTATATTATTTTTCAAGCCCCATCCCTGACGGCAAATATAATATAGTGCGACGTGTTGAATTTATAGTGCAACTCTAGGATGTGGTGGGGAGCACAACAACAATTTTACACCAAAACCATGCACCAAAAGGCAATCCATCTTTGCAAAACCAAATGAAGCCAGCAAATTGGCATGATTCGCATAAAACAAATATAGAAGGTCAAAATAGCGATGTTTGGATTCTGTTATGAACCAACTATGAACAACAAATTAATGACGAGCAACATGTATGGCCATCTACATGAATTGACGTACACGCTGAGTTCCTTCTTCGAAAAGAAAACAAAATCCACTATTTTTTCTGGATTTTTTTTCAAGCTCTAACAACTCTGTGGTTCGGATTGACAATTTAAGCATCACGCAAGTCATAAAAGATAAAACATACTCCCTCCCATGAAGCTAGTCTGATATTTATTATGTATTGTACACAAGGTCGATTATTATAGATCGAGATTTTTTTTTGCAAGGGGATAGTGAGAAAAAAAAATCGACTGGTCAAGTGGTCTGTCGTATGCTAACCTAAAGATATGGGTGGGCTAAGAGTTCACGACCTTGTGGTCGTAGTGGCTTTTTAAGCTACTAATCGAAGAAGGCGTGTGGCAGACCATGGTTAGAAGAAAGTACATCGATGACAAAGGGTTATCGCAGATCCTTTGGAAATCGGGAGACTCGCATTTTTAGGCTGGCCTAATGGCAACGAAGAAAATTTTCTTCAGATATGGTACTTTCATTATTGAGGATGGATCACAGATATGGTTCTGGGAGGATATATGGCTAGGGAATAGGCCTCTCTCTGAATAATATCCAGCGTTATACAACACTGTTCGTCGCAAAAGTGATACCATTGCATTAGTAATGGCAACCTCACCTCCGACAGTGACGTTTAGACGAGATTTAATCGGTCCGAGACTTCTTGCATGGAATGTCTTACTGTTGCGTTTGGAATCCATCCAGTTGTCTGAAGGGCAAGATGAATTTCGTTGGAACTTACAATCCAATGGAAAATTCTCTGTAAGTTCATTGTACAATGCCATTATCCAACCGGAAATACCAGTTGATAAAAACAAGAAGATTTGGAAGATGAAGATACCGCTCAAAATTAAGATTTTTGGCTGGTATTTGCGTCGAGGAGTAATCCTAACCAAAGATAATCTTGTGAAACGCAATTGGCATGGGAGTACGCAGTGTGTTTTTTGTCAACACAACGAGACAATTAAACACTTGTTCTTCCAATGTCGCTTTGCCAGATCTATATGGTCATGCATCCAAATAGCTTCTGATCTGTATCCCCCGACTAGTGTGGCCAACATCTTCGGTAATTGGCTTCATGGGATCGATCACAGATTTAGAACGTTTATTAGGGTGGGGGCGCTTGCCATTATATGGTCGCTATGGTTGTGTAGAAATGAAAAAGTTTTTAATGACAAGAATTGTTCTCTCTTGCAGGTTATCTACAGATGTACCGCTACTCTCCGTTCGTGGTGCTGCAACATCGCGACCTGTTTACGGAGGTCTGTACACGGTTGGAGGACACGGCGATGGATACTTTTTCTCTACATGGGTGGCAGCATAATCTACGGATTGGGCCTCCCCCTTCATCTTAGGCATTTTACATTTGCTCATGTCTGATATGTAATTCGTCTTTTTTAGCACTTTAGACTTTTGAGACTTTTTGAATGGTTGTGTGCATCTTAACTATGCAGAGGTCGGGTGTAATTGCTTTTTATGAGCAATAAAGCGCCCATTATGAAAAAAGATATTATTTAGTGTTTAAATATATTTGAAATAAACAAATATCAGGCAACTCATTAAATCCTCAAATTTGTACTGGAAATGGTCGATCCAAATTCAGCGATGATTCTTGGATCGTAAGGGCATCTCCAACGGCCCAACGCAAATGGCTGTGGAGCGACCGTTTCGGACCGCGCATCAAAATATGCGTCTGCATCCAGGCCCAGCGGCGCGATGCATAGTGACCGGCCTTTCCGCCGAGACGCAAGCGGAGACCCAAATATGCGACGCGTTTTTGTATGCGCGGTCGCGCCGAATGACCTAGTATTCCAACCTAGCCCCACACGTCAGCGATAGCAAAATCGACCGCGCGGATCGACTTCTCCTCCCCTTCCTTATAGCCCATGGCGACGCCGCCACCCCACCCCCACCACGTCGCACCGCCGTATAATACCCGACATCTGTTCGGCCCTCGCCACGCTGGAGTATATGATCGGAGCCGGGGATAATCTCCAGCCCCTTGACCGCATCTGTCGCGTCTTTGGTGGGCACCTCCTTGTTGGTTGCGCCGCCTGGCCTCGCCACCCATGAATTGTTTGGTCAATTGCGCTGGTAGGTTCCCTAATTCATTTTTGGGTGTCATTTTAGGCTACCATTGATCCGTAGTTGCTACCCACGCATATGGACATGTAGAAGTCGCTCGAGAAGTTTCGTAGTGAGGTCATTGACTCCTCTTCCGATGACAAGTTTGACAAGACGACACATACCATGACAGTTGCGGCCTCCATCCTCCACGAGCACAACGCCAGCCAGATGCCGGTGTATCAGGTATTTGTGAAGGGCCACTCAAGAAACCTGTCACGCGACAGAGTCGGTGGGCACCTCTAGCTCTACGAGGTCTACTTCGACCGCACCAATCTAGTGTTCCCGGAATAATTGTTCCGGTGGCGGTACCGAATGTCAAGGGACATGTTTATGGTCATTCTACGGGGCATCAGAGACTACGACCCGTCGTCCTACCAACAATGTTTTGACAGCTATTCACATGCTATCGTACGAATGGCTGCTGATATCTTCAAATGGGTGAGAGCACCTACGTTTCTTGACTCCATGTGCCTGTTTTGCCGATCTGTGATTGTCATGTTCGGAGAATATTACTTGAGGGAGCCAACACTTGAGGACACAAGACGACTGTTGTCCATCAACTAGTCTAGAGGGTTCCCGAGTATGATTGGCAGCATAGATTGCATGCAGTGGGAGTGGAAGAACTGTCAATTTGGATGACAGAGTCAGTTTAGCAGCCATTCCGAGGGATGCACTGTCATTCTTTAGGCAGTGATATCGCAATATTTATGGATTTGACATTCATTCTTTGGCATTCCCGGTTTCAACAATAATATCAATGTGTTGCACCGCTCTCCAATTTTCAATCGGCTTATGGAAGCAAATCTCCTCAGGTGAGCCACGAGATCAATAAATATGACAAGACATATTATCTTGATGATGGCATCTATCTTGACTGGGCCACACTGGTGAAAACTGTTCCTAATCCAGACATGGGAAAAACAAAGAGGTTCGCCAAGATTCAAGAAGCTACCAGAAAAGATGTGGAGCGGGGATTTTGTGTGCTCGAAGCTCGGTGGACAATAGTTCGTCACCCAGCTAGAACATGGTCATTGAATACCATGCATGAAGTGATGACCTGTTGCGTGATCATGCACAACATTATCGTTGAGGATGAGTGTTCTGATGGCCGCAATGAGCACATATGGGATTTTCATGGTAAGCTGGTTGCGTCAAGCCCTAGGGCATCAAGCTGACATCAGTACCTGCATATGAATGTTGAAGCATCAGTGGATTTGGTTGAGCATCAGTGGGTTGTGGCTGACCACGAAAACATTGAGTAGTCATCAATATCACCTCATTTTCATGCAGACTTTAAAATATTTTGGATGTAATAAATAAATACGTGAATTGTTTATTTTGATGTTTGAACGTTAACTTTTGTGTCCGCGGGCCGAATGCGTCGGGCCGTTAGGGGCACCCCAAATGAAAATGGATGCGCGATAAAAAATAAATATTTTTGTATCCACGAACCGACGTAAATGGATCGCGCGCGACAACTTAGGGCATCTCCAACGTGGCGACCCACCCCGCGCCCGCGCCCGGATGGGTCAAAACGGACAAAAACCCGGCCCAGCGCGCGGGTCCATCCCTAGAACGGATGGTCGCGGCGTCCGGGACGACCCAAACCCGACCTAAATCTAGGCCTCATTTGCGTGGACGCGGACGCCGAACGCTGGACGCTCGCGTCCTCCCCTGGCCCTCCTGTCTGCCTCCCAAAACACAACCCCCTCGCACACATCTCCCTCCCCGCTCCGCCACCACCCCAGGACCGGCAATTTGCGACCGCTATCGACGCTGGCCACCGACGTCGAGACGCCGACAAGCGATGTGGAAGCATAGGACGCGGCCCTGCGCATTCGCGCCGTGCTTTCGCGGCCTCGTAGCAGTGTCGGAGGACGCCGTCGCCGACGTTGTTATCCTCTCACCGTCGCGAGACCTCCAGCCGTCAGCAGTTTCGCCGTTGCCGCCAGAGGTGAGCTCTCGTGCACCGTGCTTCCACGCCGCAAGTCGGCCGGGACGGCCATTTGTAAGGGTATTTTACCATTATCCATTATTTTGGCAACAATGACACCGTGCTAGAGTATTTGGCCTAATATGTTTATAAGGATAATCTCAGGTATTAGGCAAAGAGGCATAAATGGTGTATCAAAGGAACAAGAAGGCTAAAGGAGACCCCCCACTTCAACAACAATCAAAAAGAGGTCTACAGCAGAAATCCGGTCTGCAGCCCGGTTGGACCGGCCCAGAGACCGGCGACCCCGGCGTGCAGCCCGGTCAACCGGTCGCCAACCGGCCGCCAACCGGCGCAACCGGCCGGACGACGCGGTCCGGCCTACCGACCGGTCAGCCGGCCACAACCGGCGGGTCCAACCGGGCGCCAACCGGAGGAGCCCCTGGACGACGAAAAGAAGCTCCGGTCCCTGGTCCGGTCCGACCGGCCTCTGCACCGGGCAGTCCGGTCCCTGGTCCGGTTGACCGGGTTTGTCGAAGAAAAGCTGAGGTGGCAAGTGGCCAACGGCCATATTTCGAAGAACACTATAAATAGCCCTTCTCCTACCTCTAGACAGTTAGGCACTACACTACAAGCTGTTCTTGAGCTCCTTCTCTCATACTCCATTGTTAGAAACACCAAAAGCCTCAGATCTCCCTCCTCCTCCACCCAAACTCAAATCCCTCCGGGAAACGATAGAGGAGGACCCGATCTACCGTTCTACCAAGCCAAATCTCATCCCCCTTGTATTCATCAAGAAGCTTGCTTCCTAGGGTTCCTTGGAAACCCTAGGTGGGCAAGAGGAGTCCGGAAGCATCCGGGCTGTGGATCTGCTCCGGGCAAGATTGTGAAGGTTTGGAGGCTACCTCAAAGTCTACCACAAGTGAGAGAGCTATTCCTTCATGGGATAGGCTCCGGAGAATAGGGTGAGCCTTCGTGGTGCGGGGAATCCTTCGTGGGACCTCCACTCCTCCAAACGTGATGTACCTTGTTGCAAAGCAAGGGAACACGGGAATACATCCTCGTCTCCGCATGCTATCGGTTATCTCTAACCGAACTCCTTACTTGTGATTTAACTGCCTGTGAGAGCCTTCGTGCTCGAGTTAGTTGTATCCTCATATAGGTTGCTTCACCTAGTTTGCATTAGGCTCACCTTTATATTCCGCAAAGCCTAATGTTGCAAAGAAAGAATTAAAATCTGTAGAAACCTATTCACCCCCCTCTAGGTTTACCATCTCTATACTTTCAATTGGTATCAGAGCCTGGACTCTTTTTAAGGGCTTCACCGCCTTAAGAGTGAGATGGAAAAACTATTCGAGGGTCTAGATGATAACTCTAACCTTTCGGTTAAAGAAATGAAATCTAGATTCTTGGCATATGATGCCGAGAAGAAGAAAAAGGAGGATGAACTACAAAGCCAAATGGCAGAAATGTCTGTCATGCTTAAGAACCTAACTGCTAGTGGAGCTCCTAGTGGGACTTCGGGCTCTAAGGAAACTTACAATGAAGTTAACCATGACTATCCCAGAAACACTTCACCCATGCCTCATATAAACCATAGTGGGACCGTTCCCCATTTTGATGGAACTCACTTTCCACATTGGAAATCTTCTATGGAATCTCATATTCGCAGCTGCAGTGTGGAGCTATGGGAGATCATTCTTCATGGATACCGGGAGCCACAAGATCCCATTCGATTGACCTCCACCGAGTTCTACAACCGTCAACTCAATGCCTCCGCACGTGACAAGATTAGAAGTGGCATCAATCGCAAGCTCCTTGATCAAGTCAATGACATCGGCTCCGCTAAAGAGTTGTGGGATCGAATCGTAGTACTCCAAGAGGGAACCGATTTGATCCAATCAGCTCTTTATGAGACCGCAAAGCAAGAAGCTCACCGGTTCATGATTCGAGAAGGAGAATCCGTGGCCGATGCCTATGCAAGGCTTGGTGCTCTTAGAGTAAGGATCAAGGGACTTGGTGCTGAGAAGTATGATGACGGCTTTGAGATGAATGAAGGATTCATAAAGTCCAAGGTCATTGCTATGATTGCTGTCAAGCAAGAAGATACCAACCTTGCACTCAACTTGCAAATCATGACCAAGAGTGCCGATCTGAACTCCGATGATCTAGTCTCCTATGTGGCCGCCAATGAAAACATGGCCAAGGCAGGAAAAATGCTCATGGCAATGAACCGTGTTGATGAAGCCTCACACAACCATGAAGTGTCACACAACCTTGCTCTCAAGGCTAGAGCTGACCATGGAGGAGAAGAAGAATATGAAATTGAAGAAGATGAGGAGATGACTTCAACTAGTGACATCGCCACTGACTTTGCCTTCTTTGCCAAGAAGTACAAGGGAAAGTTGCCTATGCTCCTCAATGACAAGAAGAAGAAGAGAACTTGCTACAATTGTGATGAAGAGAGCCACTTTGCAAATGAGTGCCCTTATGAGAAAAGGGTTGACAAGCCCAAGTTCATCAAAGGGGTCAAGCCAAGATTGAAGCCAAACCCAATCAACGATCGATACAAGAGGAACAAGGGAAGAGCCTTTGTTGGGGCCGAGTACTTGTCCGATGAAGAAGAGGAAGATGAGGAGAAGGAGGCCGGAGTGGCCGGCTTGGCTTTCTCTAAGCCCGGGTCACTCTTCACATATGACTACTCCAAGGATTACTCCACGGAGAATGATGTTGGTTCTTCCTTCATGGCAAGAACAACTCAAGATGATGACTCCGATGACTCTACCTCATCTACAATCGTTGGCTCTTGTCTTATGGCAAGAGAAACCAAGGTAATGGAACCCCCACCTTCTTTATCTAGTGTCCTTGATGATGAAGCTGAAAATCAAGATGAATTAACTGTGCTTAAGGAACTTTACAATGTTAGATGCACCCTTCGTGGTGAAGCTCTTGTCAAATTTGATTTCTTGATGGACTCTCTCAAAGAAAAGGATGAGTCCATTGAGGAATTAGAATATCATTTGAATGATAAGGAAATGAGATTCAATCTCCTAAGGCAAGAGCTAAAAACCGAAAGGTGCATATCTCAAGGTCTTAAGCAACAAATTGAAACTTATGAACTAGATAAAGTTAAGGATCTTGAAACTATTGAAAGGGCTCAATCATTGACCCAAGAGCTTAATGCCTCAAAGGAGGAGCTTGAAGTTGCTCATGCTTCTCTCACTAGGGATCTTGACCACCTTGAGAGAGCTAACAAGCTTGTCAAGGATGAGCTCAAGAAACTTGGAAAGAACCATGACCTACTTCAAGAAACCTACTCTAAAGCTCTTGAATCAATGAATGATTCTATTGTTGATAAAGATGTTACTAGTTCCTCCACCACCTTTACTAGTGAGCATGCTAAGCTTGTTGCGGAACATGTTCGTTTACAAGAGGAACTATCTTTGCATGTTGAGACCAACACATATCTTGAATCTTTGGTAACCAAATATGGTCTCAACTATTATCCTAATGAATCGGCTTATGAGCAAGCAACTACTCTTGAGGAGAATGTTAGGTTGAAGAAAGAACTTGCCAAGTTCACCACAACCAAGAGTAAGATGGGATTGGATGACCTCTTGAGTAAGCAAAGGTCAAACAATCAAAAGTATGGACTTGGGTATGATCCCAAGCCCTACAAGAAGAACAACTACAAGAAAGAGAAGCCCGCTCAAGAAAAGAACAAGAAGGTCACTAATGATGGCAAAGCCCCAAAGGGCAAAGCCACTAGTGGTGACCGCACGGGGCCAAACAATCACTATGCTTTATTTGTTGATTATTATGGTGATGTTTATGCTAACTATGTTGGTCCTCGTAATGGCTATGCTTATAGAGGGTACTCGATTTGGGTACCAAAAGATCTTGTTGCCATGACTAGGGAACCCATTAATCAATGGGTTCCTAAATCCTCTACTTGATTTTGTAGGGGTATTCCTCCGGTGGTCCAAAATGGGTGTTTGATAGTGGATGCACCAATCATATGACCGGAGGAAGAGGTGTGCTTGACCAATTCATTGAAGATATTAACAAGAAGTCAAGCATTACCTTTGGTGACAACTCAAAGGGAAAGGTACTTGGGTATGGCAAGGTGGCAATCTCTAAGGACTTGTGCCTTGAGACGGTCATGCTTGTTGAACACCTTGGTTATAACTTGCTTTCTATATATCATCTTGCCGATGCCGGTTACAATTCATATTTTACTAAGTATTATGTGCAAGTCTTTAGGAGTGACAATCTCAAATTGGTCCTTGTTGGATATGTGGAGAACAACCTTTACGTGGTTGACCTCTCGAAAGAGAGCCCCTCTCCCTCCACATGTCTAATGGCGGCCAAGCATGACGAAGGTTGGTTGTGGCATCGCCGCCTTGGTCATGTTAACATGAGGAATCTTAAACAACTCCTAAAGGGTGAGCACATTGTTGGACTAACCGGCATTTCTTTTGAGAAAGATCGTGTGCAGTGCATGTGTAGCTGGAAAACAACTCAAGAAGAAACATCCTATCAAGAGTATCGTCACCACATCTAGGCCTTTGGAGCTCCTTCATTTGGATCTCTTTGGGCCATCACATTATGATACTCTTGGTGGGAGCAAGTATGGACTTGTCATTGTTGATGATTACTCAAGATACTCTTGGGTCTTTCTCCTTAAGTCTAAGGATGAGACCCATAGAGAGTTCATCACCTTCGCCAAGAAAGCTCAACGTACATATGAATCCGAGATCAAGGCGATTAGGACCGACAATGGCACCGAGTTCAAGAACTACACTATGCAAGAGTTTGTTGATGATGAGGGCATCAAGCATGAGTTTTCAGCTCCATATACCCCTCAACAAAATGGTGTTGTTGAAAGGAAGAACCGGACTATCATTGAGATGGCAAGAACCATGTTGAGTGAATTCAACTCACCCCACAACTTTTGGGGAGAAGCCATCTCTACAGCTGTCCACTACTCCAACCGGCTCTTCCTCCGCCCCCTCCACAACAAGACTCCATATGAGCTTCTCACAGGTAACAAGCCTAATGTCATGTACATTCGTGTCTTTGGATGCAAATGTCTTGTTAAGAACAATAAAGGGAAGCTTGGTAAATTTGAAACTAGAACTATAGAGGGCATTTTTGTTGGATATGCGGAGAACTCCCACGCCTATAGATACTACAACCGGTCCACTGGGACTATTGAAGTATCTTGTGACGTGGTGTTCTTGGAGGATAATGGCTCCCAAGTGGAGCAAGTTGTTCCATGTGTTGCAGGTAATGATGATGATCCATCTAGTGCCATCAAGCATATGGGCATTGGACACATCCGGCCCATGGAAGTTCATAGTGATGATCAAGGTGATGGAATAGAAGTATCAAGCTCACCTCAAGTTGAGCCTAGCTCAACTCAAGTTGAACCATCAAGTGCAACCCAAGATGTATCCTCCACTCAAGATGAGCCACATCCCGAAGAACAAGAAGAAAGCCCTCAACCCACTGAGCAAGACCATGATGATGATCAAGAAACATCCTCAACTCATGTTCAAGCTCAAGTTGTCCCTCATGATCAAGTATTAGCAAGAGATGAATTCATTGATCATGAAGGAACCATTCGGAAGATCAAGGCTGCTACAAGGGCAAGTGACATGAAAGTAGATCAAGTCCTTGGTAGCATCTCAAAAGGAGTGGTAACTCGTAGACACCATGCATTACTTATCACTTATTGTAAACATCATGCTTTTGTGTCTAGTTTTGAACCACTCAAGGTACATGAAGCCTTGGTTGATCCGGATTGGGTTATTGCCATGCAAGAAGAATTGGAGTGTTTCACTCGTAATGAAGTATGGTCTCTAGTTGAGAGACCCAAGGATCATCGCATCAATGTTATTGGGACCAAATGGGTATTCAAGAACAAGCAAGATGAGAATGACATTGTCATTAGAAATAAAGCAAGGTTAGTGGCGCAAGGGTTTGCCCAAATAGAAGGTATGGATTTTGAGGATACCTTTGCGCCGGTAGCCCGTCTTGAAGCTATTCGTCTTTTGCTTGCATTTGCATCTTTCCACAATTTCAAACTATACCAAATGGATGTGAAAAGTGCATTTTTGAATGGTCCTCTAAAAGAAACCGCATATGTAGCTCAACCCCCGGGTTTCGAAGACCCATGCCGACCCAACCATGTGTATTTACTCCATAAGGCACTCTACGGTCTCAAGCAAGCTCCACGTGCTTGGTATGAGTTCCTTAGGGATTTCCTACTACAAGATGGGTTTTGCATGGGTACGGTCGATTCCACCCTTTCCACCAAACGGGTTAAAGGGGGTGGCTTGTTTATATGTCAAATATATGTTGATGATATTATATTTGGTGGAACTAACCCCAATCATAACAAAGCTTTTGAGCTATTGATGACTAGGAAATTTGAGATGTCCATGATGGGGGAGTTGAAGTTTTTCCTAGGCTTCCAAGTAAGGCAACTTGCAAAAGGCACCTTCATCTCTCAAGAAAAGTATGTGAAGGACATGCTCAAGAAATTCAACATGACCAATGCAAGCCCAATGAAGACACCCATGCCCGTAAAGGGGCAACTTGGCTCATGTGACGGTGAGAAGGATGTGGATATAAAGGTATACCGTTCCATGATAGGATCCTTGCTCTACCTTTGTGCCTCTAGGACGGATATCATGCTAAGTGTAGGGATGTGTGCTCGTTTTCAATCCGCTCCTAAGGAGAGCCATTTGATGGCGGTCAAACGGATTCTAAGATACCTTGTTCTCACTCCTACTCTCGGGCTATGGTATCCAAAGGGGCCAACCTTTGAACTCATTGGCTACTCGGACTCCGATTGGGCGGTGATAAGGTTGACCGGAAGTCTACCTCCGGGGCTTGCCAATTTATTGGCCGGTCATTGGTGAGTTGGTCATCCAAGAAACAAAACTCCACCGCTTTATCCACCGAAGCCGAATATATATCCGCGACATCTTGTTGCACTCAATTGTTATGGATGAAGCAAACCTTGAAAGACTATGGTGTGTCTCTTGGTACGGTGCCTCTTCTATGTGACAATGAAAGTGCAATAAAGATCGCCAATAACCCGGTTCAACATTGTCGCACCAAACATATTGACATTCGCCATCACTTCCTACGTGACCATGTTGCCAATAAGGATATTGATCTCACTCATGTGGGAACAACCTACCAATTGGCGGATATTTTCACTAAGCCTTTGGATGAAGCCCGGTTTGTAAACTTGAGAGGAGAACTTGGTATTCTTGATCCTAAAAACTTGGATTGAATTAACTTCTTGCACTATATTCTTGCATTTATCTAACTATCTAGCTTAGAGGCAGCACATATGGGGATAGTCATCTTACCATGTCTTGGTATGATGCATACCTATGTGTGCAACATAAATAGACCCAATGTCATTATATGGACCCAAGCACGTCTCTTCGAGGTCACATGACATTTGCGCTTTCACATAGGGGGAGTAATCCCCCGCCCCTCTTTAAGCCTCAATTGCAAATTTATTCGATTCTACAAGGCTAAATGATCTTATTGTAAAAACTATGATAAAAAGATTTATGATTCTTGATATTCTTCGAATCATGCCCATTGTTGCTATTTATATCTTGTTTGGATTTCACTCCAATGGGTATGCCTAGAGAACTTTGTGTTTCCAACCCCATGTCTATGCTCATCTCATCATCATCTATCTATCTATATGTACATGTCATCATCTGAGCATTCACACACATTTACACAAAATATAGGGGCAAAACGAGGCAAAACGAGACAAAAGGCAGGTTGTCCCTGGCGGTCTCTGGCCCGGTTGGACCGGCCTCTGGGCGGACCAGCCGGCGCCAGGTCCGGTCCGGGCGCCCGACCGGCCGTGCGGCCTGTTATGTGCTGGGAGAGGATACCCCTTGGGGTCTTCTTCCTCATTACCCCCCATCTCCCAAACCTCCATGGCCGCCGCCTCCACCACCTCCACCATGCTCTAGGCCTTTCCCACCACAAGAACCCTCCCAAACTCCACCAAACCATAGATCGGGCACCTTGGAACAACTCCACCAAAGGGTTTGGTCCCTCTCAAGCTATTTTGGGAAATTTTGGAGTTCTTGGGTTTCAAACCCTACCTAGTGTTCTTCTTGCTCTTTTGATCAAGAAGGACCATGTCTTCGGGTAATGTGCTCTCCCTTTCTCCCTATTCTCTAGTCCTCCTCACACATTGCAATGTCTTGACAAGATTTGAGGAAAATTTTAGGGTTAGGGTTAGGGTTTGTAAGTCCTCATGCCTTTTAGAGTGTCTCACAACACAATGCACATACTCCACTCTATTGCTATAGTCTATATTCAAGTTTATGAGTGTTTGCATGATTTTGTGGTAGAAATTCTGGGCAACCTCTCACAAATCGACAGATCCGGTCACCAGCCCGGTCAACAAGTCGGAACCGTCGTTCATCACCGGTTGGACCGGTGCGCCGGATCGCTCAGTTTTCGCACAACTTCGTCAAACCACTTGAATATATACTATGCCTTCTGGCTTCCCTCTTATTGATGACATGTACACTTACCCCCCTGCTATCCTCGCTCTACTTGCTTATTCACAGGTGGTTCGAGTGACGATGATCGTGGTGGCCTTGCCAAGCGAGGTAGGACTGCGCCAAGGCCTCCTGGCTGCCGTACTAGCAACCGCAAGCCTACTAAAGCACATCAGCCTACTGACATTGGCAGCTCAGCTAGGGGAAGAAACAAGTCAAATGCAAATAAAAGGAAAGACAAACAAGCAGCCCAAGAAGATGATGAAATTGTACCGGATTTCAATGTTGCGGATGCAAATCATCTTGATTGGCAGGACTTGAGGACAGTGAATCCTTATCGCTATGAGCAACGGACTTACACTGGTGGGGACAAGTTCTTCTGGACCAAGACACAAGCAGCCCTATGGGTTGGTTACTATGATAACACTCACGAGTGTATGAAGAATGGTGTTGTTGTGAAGCCCAAGGCCATCAATCCTGAAGAGCTTGCCTTGCATGAAGCCACAAAGTACCGCTTTGTGGTTCAAACCTTGAAGGGTATGGGACTATATGACCTTGTGTGCCTAAAGCCCGATGATGACCAAGAAGATCCCACCTATTGTCCCCTTCTAGTCCGTCAGTTCCATTGCACCGTCTTCTTCCATGATGATGCGGACCGCACTATGACTTGGATGACTGGCAGGGAGAAGTACTCCTGCACTACACTCAGTTCTGTGAGGCCATGGGTTATGATGGTGGCCGTTCTACAGGGTACAGAATTCATACTCGGCCTAAGCTCGCAAGTGGTGACATCTCCTTGCTATCCCATGGCCCCACAGCTGGACCTCCCACTATCTCTGGGATGTACTACTCATATCTTGTCCTTGCCAAGATGTTCCGTGAGAGTCTCATCACAAGTCAGGCGACTCTAGTGAAGTCAGGAACTATCACCTGAATCGATGTACTATTGCCACCCTGCCAGGATAAGGAAAATTGATGGTTGTGATCTTATTCACTGTGAACTGAAGCGTGCAGTTATGGACCGCATGACTCCCAACTATACTCAGTATGTTCAGCGGCTCATCAACCACATTGTCCCTGCTCCTCTCAACACTCGTGATGAAAGAGTCATCATGGCACCATTCAAGTTCCCTGCTCCGGAAGGTCGCCCGGAAGTCCCTTCCATGATGCCCGCCAATGAGCACCGTTCCAAGGAACACCATGATCCTGCAGCTAGCTCTAGCTAATCCTGGCGCCCCAAGCATGGTGCCGCTCGCTTCTTCTCTAGCATGTGGCAAATGTGCAAGAACACTAATGATGTTGCACATCAGAGTCTTGCTTTGAACCAGGAGACCAGGAGGCGACAGAACGAGTTTATGGCTACTAGGAATGTCCCTGTTCCTCCTCCTGGGCCTGAGTTGGCGCCTGTGGTTGCACCTCAGTGGGAGATGCCTCCCCTCACCGATGAGATGATCCAGAACTTTGACTTCTCCATGTATGCTCATGGTGGCCTTCCTCCTAGGACTGCTCGCACTCCTACTCCTCCTGCTAATGATGGTGATGGTGATGAGGATGAAGATGATGCGGCTGCGCGTGATGATGACGAGAGCTCCTACTCCACCGGGCATGAGTTCTATTGATGGGTACGATAGCATCTCTCCTCTTTTCTTCGCCTTTTTGGTGTTCCGATGCCAAAGGGGGAGAAGAGAGTAGAGTCTAGGACCACGGGGTACTTTGGTTGTCACAAGCCATGGGTGTTGCTTTATTTGATTCTTATATGGCTTGTGCTTATTTGCTTTGATTTCTCAAGAACCATTTGGATTTGCTACTTCGAATAATTCGTGTATGGACGAATATTATGTGTGCTACTCTATGTTAGGATGATTATGTGTGCTATGCTTACATATATGCTTATATATCTTGACATGCACATCTTCATACCATGCTTGTTTCCTAAAGATATTGGGGGAGCTTCTCATGTTCCACAAATGGTGCACTTTGCATTCAAACGCAAATTCTCCAAGTGCATACATTATGGGGGAGCTGTCGTAATATCTTATATGGAATCAAGGTTTAAAGCTTATCATAATATCTCTATATGACTCTAGCTCGGTTTGTCATCGTATACCAAAAAAGGGTATTTTACCCTTATCCATTATTTTGGCAACAATGACACCGTGCTAGAGTATTTGGCCTAATATGTTTATAAGGATAATCTCAGGTATTAGGCAAAGAGGCATAAATGGTGTATCAAAGGAACAAGAAGGCTAAAGGAGACCCCCCACTTCAACAACAATCAAAAAGAGGTCTACAGAAATCCGGTCTGCAGCCGGTTGGACCGGCCCAGAGACCGGCGACCCCGGCGTGCAACCCGGTCAACGGGTCGCCAACCGGCCGCCAACCAGGCGCCAACCGGCTCCTGGACGACGCAAAGACGGTCCGGCCTACCGCCGTCAGCCGGCCTAGAACGCGGGTCCGGCGCACGATCCCGTCGGGTCGCCAACGGCCGCCAGGGGCAACCGGAGGAGCCCCTGGACGACGAAAAGAAGCTCCGGTCACTGGTCCGGTCCGGCCTGCCTTGCCAAGCCCGGTCCACAGTCCGGTTCGGGTTTGTCGAAGAAAAGTGAGGTGGCAAGTGGCCACGGCCATATTTCGAATAACACTATAAATAGCCCTTCTCCTACCTCTTAGGCACTACACTACAAGCTATTCTTGAGCTCTCTCTCATACTCCATTGTTAGAAACACCAAAAGCCTCGGATCTCCCTCCTCCTCCACCCAAACTCAAATCCCTCGGGGAAATAGAGGAGGACCCGATCTACCATTCTACCAAGCCAAATCTCATTCCCCCTTGTATTCATCAAGAAGCTTGCTTCCTAGGGTTCCTTGGAAACCCTAGGTGGGCAAGAGGAGTCCGGAAGCATCCGGGCTGTGGATCTGCTCCGGGCAAGATTGTGAAGGTTTGGAGGCTACCTCAAAGTATACCATAAGTGAGAGAGCTATTCCTTCGTGGGATAGGCTCCGGAGAATAGGGTGAGCCTTCGTGGCGGGAATCCTTCGTGGGACCTCCACTCCTCCAAACGTGGCGTACCTTGTTGCAAAGCAAGGGAACACGGAATACATCCTCGTCTCGCGTGCTATCGGTTATCTCTAACCGAACTCCTTACTTGTGATTTAACTGAGAGCCTTCGTGCTCGAGTTACTTGTATCCTCATATAGGTTGCTTCACCTAGTTTGCATTAGGCTCACCTTTATATTCCGCAAAGCCTAATATTGCAAAGAAAGAATTAAAATCTGTAGAAACCTATTCACCCCCCTCTAGGTTTACCATCTCTATACTTTCACCATTGCCTGCAGGTCCCTACGTAGGTATTGGATTGCCTCCGCCTACGAGGTGTTCGAGGAAATGGGCGAACTAAAATTTGTCCCATTTCATCTGTAGATCATGACGGACAGCGACGACGAGTTCTTCTTCAAGAACTTCATTGACACTTCCTCAGACGAGGAGTCCGATGACGACTTTCTCACGGAGGCTGCGTTGATCATCCACGAGCACAATGTCGCGCAGATCCCCGTGTACCGGGGGTCCTTGCCGGGCGTGCGGCGGCCTTGGACCGCAAAAGAGAACGTGGCCACGACATGCTCTTCAATGACTACTTCTACCGCAAGACATTGTTCACGCCGGTCATGTTTCGCCATCGTTTTCGGATGTCCAGACCGTTGTTCACCCGGATAATGGATGGCGTCAAGGTCTACGACGACTACTTCATCGCCAAAGTGGATGCAATTGGCAAGGTAGGCCTCTCTTCGTATCAGAAATGCACGACATCGATTAGGATGCTCGCATATGGTGTTGCCGGTGATTCCGTAGATGAGTATATGCGCATGATCGAGTCGAGCTGCTTGGAAGCGATGTACAGGTTCTGCAGAGCAGTGATCGGTGTGTTCGGAGAAAAATATCTGCGGCAACCTAATGCAAAGGGTACAACCGATCTGTTATCAATCAACGCTTTCAGGGGGTTTCCTGGGATGCTTGGCAGCATAGACTGCATGCACTGGAAGTGGAAGAACTACCCCTTTGGTTGGCAGGGACGTACAACGGCCATTTTGAGGGGTGCACAATGATTCTTGAAGCTTTTGCTTCACATGACACATGGATTTGGCACTCATTCTTCGGAATGGCCGGCTCGCACAGTGACATCAATGTGCTGCAGCGCTCTCCGGTGTTTGATAGGCTAGCGCGGTCAGTCTCCTGATGTGGATTTTGAGATCAATGGCCACCACTACAACAAGGGTACTACCTTGCTGATGGTATCTATCCACCTTGGGCTACACTCGTGAAGACAATCCGGCGTCCCAACTCATAGTAGGATGCAAGGTTTGCCAAAGAGCAGGAGGCAGCCTGGAAAGATGTCGAGCAGGCGTTTGGCATCCTCCAAGCTCGTTGGGCTATCGTCAGATACCCTGCTAGAGCATGGAGTGCGCAAACTCTATGGGAGGTGATGACCGCTTGTGTAATCATGCATAACATGATTGTTGAGGTAGAGCGGAATGATTCACTGTTTGATAATGAGTGGGATGGCCAAGGAGAGTTGGTTGCTTCTCAAGGTTGTCCAACATCATTCCAGGATATCCTCAATGTGCAGCACGAAATTCGGGATCAAGCTCTTCACAACCACCTCCAGGCTGATTTGGTTGAGGACATGTGGGCGCATGTTGGCAACAATGCTGCAAACAACAACAATGAAGAAAATCCCTAAGAAAACAATACCTAGGCTATTTGTATCATTTTACATTTTTATTTGAATAATACTATGTCATTAAATACGTGGACAATAATATTATGTAATAAATCTTGAGCATTTAAACTTACTTATATTTTTTTATGATTTGTTATGATTTTTTATGCATTTATATTGAATTTAAAGGCAAATACCAACTTCTATGGCCGCCAGCCAAATCTGGCCATGTTGGGCGCAGCGTGCGACCCAAATGGACACGCGGACTCGGGGCAGCGTCCGTGTGTCCGCGCGACCACCCAAACGGCCCAACGCGCGTTTGGGTCGCAGCGTTGGAGATTAGCCCTTAGAGCATCTCCAACGGCGCCCCCCAAATAGTCGCCGGCAGAGGCGCCGACACTTCCGTATGGGGGACGCCGGCACTGCATCCTCTATTTGGGGGAGCTATTCCCACACCGGCGCCCCCAAATCGGCGCCCCCGATGGGAGTTTTTTTTTATATAAACTAAATATTTATACTTATAGTTTCATTTTAATGTTATTCAGGATCGAGGAATGAATAATATTTTCGGGTAAATCCGAGTAAAACATTATTCACTCCTCGACCTCGGATGACATGTGAAACCTGCTTATCTCTAGCCTACTACCTACTGGCCACCCGGCTCTGTGGAGGTGGACGATCGCCTGGAGCTCTCTCCGATGCTCTCTCCCCTGGTCTCTCCGCTGCTCCTCCGTCGTCGATCCCCCGTTGCTCTCTCCGCCACGAACGTCAAGTAGGTGGCTCTATCCATGACCACCGCCTCGCGCAGCGCTGCTCAGCCTCCTCCGTCGACGGTAATCCAACTCCTGCCTTTGTAGCCGGACGTCTCGCCAAACGCTGCCGCTCGTAGACTTCATCCGACGCTACGCCTCCCCATCAACCGCCGCAGCGCAAGCTACTCCCACCCCTGCTGCTGGCGCGCCTCCCGCCGCCGCGCCTTCTGGCGCTCCGCGCTCCGCCTCGTCCCGCTGCGACCGCTGCGCCTCATGGCCCTACCACTCCGCCTCCCGCCACGCCTCCTCGCGCTCCCGCCGCTCCGCCTCCTGGCCCTGCCGCTCGTCCGGACATAGGCATCTACGGTCGGCGCTAGCGCCGCCTCCTCCCACGCCTCGTACTTTGCGAGCTGTGGGTCCGCCTCCACGACTTCTACGGCCGCCTCTAGCGCCACCTCATCCCACGAATCAAACATTGTGTTATTTTCTAGGGTTTTTTTTGCACCAATGAGGCGGGGGAGGAGGGATAATATAGACCGGCGACGAGGCGGGAAACCTCCCGCGCGGTGTCATGGCGGGAGAATTACCCGTGCGGCGTCATGGCGGGAGAGTTTCCGGCCCGTGGCGGTAAAATATCCTGCGCGGCGCCCTGGCGTTACTGACAGACGGCTCCCACGCCCAAAATTTTCCACTTCACGAGACGCCGACACGCTTTGAGACCCACCGGTGTGAGCTTATTTTTTGCTCCCGGCCTCCAAATCGTATCGGGGCGGTACGGGGCGCGCCGGTGAAGATGTTCCTACCTCTGATTTGCATCATGAATCTGAATCTGCACCTCTCTCCTCGGTACTGTGGCGAGACGACTCGCTGACCACGACGGGTTAAAATAGTGGCGGCGACCTGCTTTTTAGGCGAGATCCGCTTGCGAAAGCGCCAACCCCACCACACCACCCAGCCAAGCTCCAGATCTACGACGTACCACCGCCCCGGACAAGCCAACCCAAAACCATTTCCCGGTCACCCCAGACACGCGCGGCGCGTGCCTCTGCAAGAATTGCAAATCGTAAACCGGTCCTCGGTTCCCTCCTTGCCGGACCGGAAGCTCTCTGACCGCGCCAGGGCGTCCGCCATGGGGTGCTCCTTCTCCGGCCTCAACGCGCTCTACGACACCGTCGGCGCCGCCGCCGACATCTGGGTCAACGACCACCGCTTCCGCGTGCTCCGCAGGCTCGGCGACGCCGGCCCCGCGGGCTCCTCCGTCTTCCTCGTCAAGGAGGTCGTCGCCGCCACCGACGGCACCGCCGGGGCGGGCCCCGGCGCCGTCGGGATCGCCAAGAAGAAGGGCGTCGACCCGTCCCACATCTCAGGTCCGTTCACCCGCCCCTCTCCCTCCCTCAGATCTGAGGGTGGTGTCGGCTGGATCACGCGTCAATTTCGGTTCTGAATCCGGCGTGCGGCGAAAATGCCCATCTTTCTTCATTGGCCGGGTGAATCCAGATGCGCCCTCCTGAAGAACGGAGGTCCGCACGTGATTTTTTCCCGTATAATTGGAATCCAGCTCAGGCCAGAGATCGTTTCTTTGTTCGGTGAGCCGCGGCGATTGCTGCTTCGGACTATGGGGGTGTCTCTGAATTCCGCCACCACCTGGCCTAGTTGTTTACTTAACTGGATCGCTTCCCACATTGCCAGCTCGCGCATATACACATTTCGTCGTGATCATAAATTCCAAATGCACCGACCCACGCCTTTATAGATCTAGTCAAGGATCTTTGTTCGGAGTGCACCCATATATAAGGGTGTCAAGTGGGATCCCACTTTTATCCCACTTGTAGTATAATTTGATTTTTTTAGTACAAATTTTGACATCAAAATTTGAACTACATAGTACAAAATGACATCCCACCGGGATCCCACCTTGACACGCTACCCATATATGTGTCCTGGTCAAATTTTATGTCATTCCAGGTACTTTTCCAATAGTTGGTCAGGTCTAGGATTCTGGTATATTCTAGGAGAACCTAGACTAACTACTGCTTAACCTGCTAAAGTAACCACTCCATTAAATTTAGGTTAGGTCCAATATACTGTATAGTGTTAACCTCTTGAGCATCCTCTAAGTCAGGTCAACTGGATTTCATCACTCAAAGCTACAATCTATACCAGACTGCTTGCTAAGTTTACGATATTGCTAGGCTGCAGCCTTGTATTATTATTCTACTAAAGGGCATGCCACGAATAACATGGCATTTTAGTGATATGATTTACTTGAGGAATACTAATCCACTGATGACTTTTGACTTTTTCTTTGATGGATCTTCATGCTCTGGCTGTTGTACTGTCTTTGTTTTTTCAACTAATATTTGTTGCACTTATTTATCATCATCTCATTTTCCTGTATTTTATTTTTCAGCTGATGGGACATATGCTTTGAAGAAAGTTCTTATTCAGAGCGATCAGCATCTAGAGCTAGTTCGCCAGGAGATCAAAGTGTCCTCTCAATTCAGCCATCCGAATCTACTTCCGCTTCTCGAAAATGCCATTATTGCAGTCAAGGTAAGTTGGATACAAATAGATCTCATGCCTGCTTCCAAATCATGATTGTAGTAATATCTCTTCCATCTTCCAAATCATGTTAGAAACCCACGTGCTACGCCAAGCTGGTCCTAGCCAGCTCAACTTAAGAGCATTTTTGTGGTGATATTTTATTTCTTTTTAAGCATATGGAATTCCCTCTGATCCATAATAAGTGTCGTGGTCCGGAGGAAGTAGCTAATGTTGGCAAACAAATTATTCAGATGGTTGGCTGTCTGCTGCCAGAGATTTATCAGCTTTGATTGGCATCACATTACATTTACTTTAAGTATTTGTGCTGTTACCAACAGTTCTGCTTTTATATGTATGTAGGGTGTGCAAGATGGGTCGCAGAACCACGAGGCTTACTTGTTATTCCCAGTTCACCTAGATGGAACCTTGCAGGATGTCACTAAAGCCATGCAAGAAAAGAAGGAACATTTTCCGACAATTACTATTCTCCAGATATTTCGACAGGTAAATACTTCTTACGTCTGTCTTCTCTATGATGCTGCATTTTTTTCCTTATTATTGGACAACTACAGGAGGATCACGATAGGTTTTTTCTAACTGAATGTGAGATGATAGTTCGACATACCATGTTGGAACAGTTAGGCATGACTAAAATGGCTCATAGTCTTCTACTCTTCCATCCCCGACTTTTCGGTTGTATAAAACTACATGTCTTTATATTTATATCAGAAATGAGATACAAACTTCAATCTTGTTCTCTTTTAGCAACTTCCTATGAGGATTAAACTGTAGGTTGTACTCTTTTACCCCCATCAAGATTACTGCTGCTTTTAGCAACTTCCTATGAGGATTAATTTGTGCGATCTGTGTTTCCTACAGCTATGTGCAGGACTGAAGCATATGCACAGTTTTGAGCCACCATATGCTCACAATGGGGTTAAACCTGACAATGTCCTCATAACCCAGAGGAAGGAGCAGCATCTTGCTATCTTGATGGACTTTGAAAGTGCTCGCCCCGCAAGAAGAGCTATTAGATCGCAAGCAGAAGCCTTGCAGCTGCAGGTACCTTTATATTTAAAGATGCAAATTAAAATTGTTAATATCATTTGGATTAAGGCACAGATGGTAAAGCAATCTAGGGTAATTGATAGAAAGGTCAACTTCTCTGTTAATTTAGGATTCCTTTTCTTTAACTACTGATTAATTTAATGTAGGAATGGGCTTCAGAGCACTGTTCTGAACTTTACCGGGCACCTGAATTATGGGAATGCCCAAGCCATGCCGATATTGATGAGAGGACAGATGTATGGTCTCTGGGATGCACCCTTTATGCTATGATGTAAGTTCTGACACATGACCTCACCATTTGAAGCTAATTATTTTGTGACCAGTAGTTGGTGCCCATGCCTAAAATGTGCTTATACTGAATCTATGATTTACTTGTTAATGTTATCCTCAATTTATTTAAGGGATGGTCTAAACACTATCTTTGATAAATACTATTGCAGTTACACAGAAACCTGTCGTGTGTATGAAACCCTTGTTGTATTGTATTGTGTCAAAATATGTGCTCATATATCTTAGTGACTAACCTGATCATATCCCTTTAGTGCCTTATGCTGATCAGTTAGAATACAGTAAAAAAAAGTTAGAATACAGCTCCCCCATATAGAAAGCTTAATTAAGATGTTTGCTGGTCAGGATATTGATTTGATGTTTGACTCTTCTTCTTACCATCCGTGTATGCAGGATATAACATTTGCAGCGTCCAAATACATTTGAAATAGTAGTATATAAATAAGAACAGTTTTTTTAAATAGGAAATAAATAAGAGTTAGCGACGGGATTGGTATTTTTGAATTATTACTTAAAAGGTTCAGTAAGTCCTATATAAGGGCCACAGTATGTATCAATTATGAAATCAGGCTATGCAAGTAAATCAACCCCCCTGAAAAATTTGTTGTTCCAATTTTTCCTGAAAGACTGTTCATGTGTGTCTCCCATTGCAAGGATAATGCTAAAGCTAGCTAATGTTTCGAAATTGTCTACAACTTGAAGTAGCCTGCAAGTTACTTTAAATCTTTCGTTGCCACATCAAGACCTCTTCAATCCTAGTGAACAAAATCATGTTCCTGTGATTTTCTGAATCTGCCCACTAATCATCTTAGTGCAGAATCCATTATTTAGGGCAAGTTTCATTGTCTTCTTTCTTGAGGGTTAACTGTCTTGTTATTTGTCTTCTTTGGCATGCTGTCATGCCTAGTATACATACTAGTTTATAAGTTCTTTAGTGCAAGCTGCAGATCATCTGACCATGTCCTTAATTTTACAGGTACGGAAAATCCCCATTTGAGTACGAGCTTGATGAAGCTGCTGGTGAGAGCTTAGTAACGGTCATCAAAAGTGCACAGGTTAAATGGTCTACTGAGACGGGTTCGTCCTACCCTGACAGTCTCCGCCAGTTCATAACCTGGATGCTGCAGCCACACCCTGCAGTTCGTCCCCATATCGACGACGTCATCATCCACGTTGATAAACTCATCGCGAAGTACTCGACTTGACTAGTAAATGCAACAGCTTCGACAGAAAGGAGAAAACAGAATTCTTATGTAAGTTTATAGAACATCTGCTTGATTCATTAAAAGTGATAAGTTGATTCCTCAATATCATTGTATTAAAGGGAAAAAAGGTGGATGTTTTCTGTAGCAGGCTTCACCGATTTAAGAACTGGTTGTTGTTCCTGAGTACGTTATGTCTGTAGATGTATGTATTCTTTTGTGCCAAAGCGAGAGACCCAGGGATCAATAAATGATATCATCATTCTCATGGGTTTTTCTTGATTCTGTAATTCTTTCACATGATTTGTTTTGTTGAACACTTGCATGCGTTCCAGCGGGAACAAAATGTCCCAAGCTCGATTGATATATATAGCGGTAATCCCCTCAAATATCCCCCCGAGCCAAAAGAGGCCTAACAGAGTGAGCGGAGTGTGAGTTACTGTCAGAAGTCAAACGCAAGAAACAAGCTAAAGAGTAAATAAACAAGTGGCACCATGAAGCAGCATAGCTCATGCCTGCCCAAAAGTGCAACATGCTATATTCAATAAGCAAAAGAACCAAAATATCTGAGCACTTTTACCCCTTTTCTGTATTTCATATTTGAATCAGAACCTTTTAAATACAGATGTAACCAGCCGCAGCATTCAGCACCAACTAAAGAGAGAGTGAGATACCGTAGCAAGGATGGGTCAGTGCCCCTCTATCCGGCAGCCAGAGGCAGAGTATGTTCGCCTGCTACCGGCAGCCGGCGGCAGAAACAGGTGATTTCCTTGACAGCTCGGTTTATACACTCACATCGGCTATGTATCCATGGCATGTTGCAATTGCTGCTGCAGATTAAGTGTGTAAAGGAACGATTGAGTATTTAGCTTCTTCTTTTGTTCATATGAGACTTTTTTCTATCTCCAACGTGTTTGGCAAGTCAACAAAGGCCAAGAGTAAATACTACAAAAGGTCAACCAAGGACGATCTTGTTTTGAGGGCAACGCTGGAAGCCATCACAAGAATGGGATGAAGCCGCAAATCTGAAGCAAAAGATGTCATATTTTCTCCCTTGATATTGTAGACGTCAGTCTGAATCCAGAAAGACTTTTCGATTATTGTGCTTCTTGTCTTCGTAAATATCTTGATTAAAAGGCGTATGAAAATTGGTATGAGGTTTCTTACATCAGCTATTGCTTGGCCATGTAACTGTTGCACTACACTAGCTATACTAGCAAAATACACATGCCACACTATTGAACAACAAATATATGTATAGAAACACTGATCATATTATTTTTATATTTTTGTGGATTCTTACAACATCGAACAAATATACTGACGCCCCCCCCCCCCCCTATTGCTTCCCTCTCTCCCTGTACCACCTCGCACTTGGAGAGTTCTACTTTTGAATCGATATACTCTAAATATAAGAAAAACAAGAAAAGCCATCTGGTAAAAAAAATGGTGGGGTTCCGCAATCATGCCGAGCGATGCTTCACTTTATTTCCTGCAGAGGAGATATATTGTGTGCAATTTAATATGATCAAAACATTTCCGCAGGTCTACTACAAGAAGTGAAACACCTACTTGGACAAGGCTGAGTTTTTAGTTATTTCATGAGCTCCTTGTTATGAAACACCTACTTGGACAAGGAGATATGAAAATTGTTATGAGATTTTCTTACATGAGCTATTTCTTGGCCATGGAACTCTTGCACTACACTATACTAGTTAAATACACGTGTGTTGCTACTTGCTATAGAACACCAAACAGATGCATGGAGACACTGATCATATTATTGTTATATTTTTGTGGATTTTTACCACATAGAACAAATATACCGACCCCTTATTCCTCCCCTATTGCTTCCACCTCTCAGTCTACCACCTCACACTTGGAGAATTCTACTTTTGAATCCATAGACTAGATATAAGCAAGAGAGGAAAATGCCATCTGGTAAAAAAAATTGTTGGTGTTCCGCAATCATGCCAGCGATGCTTCACTCTATTTCCACCAGAGGAGATGTACGTATTGCGTGCAATTTAATACGATCAAAACATTTGCACTGGTATCTACAACATAAATGAAACACCTACTTGGACAAAGCAAGTGAGATTATCCGAAGTTGCTTTCTCAATGTTTGCAGAGTAAATCAGCAAAATGCTTGGTCACAGTTTTGTCTCAGAAGGTATACTCAGGAATAAAGACAACCGGACAGATTACAACTTCCGTGGATAAGATGCGTGTTATCTGAAGTTAGTGGTTCATGCCGAAACCTGAACGTCGGCGTTATCTCACTCTCAGTAACTAGAAAGGAATGGTTGCGGCTAGCCACGTCGTCCTCTGAACACGGATGGTGGTCAAGGTTTATATTTGTGCTATGCAGAGGTATCCCTATCTGAAACCAATGCGATTGATGCACTGCACAAATTGGACACCGGCCAGTGGGCTCGAACCCGGCGTTTTAAAAGGCAACTTCACCTACATGAGCTATATCTACCATTTACCTAGTGCTTTGAGATTGGAGTGACTTCTGACATTTATCTAATATAAAACCAATAATTGAAAGTAAATTGATACATGGAAAACTTTGTGAAACATTCTGACAAAAAAGTGAAACTGCTGACATCACCGCTGACGTCACTTCGATATGCTTCACAAAAATATCGTGTTTCAGTTAAGTTTCAGTTTGGTTTCATAATTTTATGAGTAAACTGAGTTAGCACATGGGTGACATCACGGATGACGTCACTACTGTTAGATAGACTACCGAGTTGTGTAGTATTAGGACTCGGTATCGTATTGTAATCAGCCTCTGTAATATCCTTCCATATATACGAGATTGACAAGCCTCGGTAATTATCCGAGTAGACCTAAATTCTACCTGATCGCTAGTTTTATATGGTATCAGGCCGGCCTTTTCCGCCGAAACTGATCGCCTAAACAGATCGACTCCGTCCCTGTCGGCTGCGGTTCCCCGATCGAGATCATCGCTACCATGATGCCTTCTTCGTCATCGTCGTTCCCGGTGATCAATCTGGGCGCCCCTCCGTCCGACAAGCTGACCCGAAGCAACTACTCCGGCTGGCGCGCGCAGGTTCTGCCGCCGATCCGCGGCGCCCGCCTCATTGGGCTCCTCAATGGCACTGATGCCGAGCCCCCGGAGCTGCTGGAGATCGCCCCAGCTGACAAAGACGCCGACAAGCCGGCGCAAACGAAGCCCAATCCCGACTATGATTCCTGGATTTCTCGGGATCAGATTGTTCTCGGGTACTTGCTCCAATCGCTCTCCTCCGAGGTTCTACCTCACGTACAACGGATCGAGCATGCCGCTGGAGTTTGGAAGGCCATAGAGGAGATGTTTGCCTCCCAAAGTGAAGCCAAGATCACGAATCTTCGCATCGCCTTGGCCAATACAAAGAAACTGCAGATGTCTACTTCAGCGTTCCTAACCAAGATGCAAACCATTGTTGACGAGCTCGCCTCTGCCGGATGTCCGATCTCGTCACGCGAGCATGTGTCTTTTATCTTGGCCGGACTAGGTCCTGGCTATGACGCCCTTGTTGCAGCCCTTGGCGTGGCTACCACGCCCATCACTGTCCCTGCACTATATGCCCAACTACATGCCTACGAGCAACGTCAAGAGCTTCATGTTACCACTGGCGCTGCCACTGGCCCGGAATTTGAGTCCTCCGCCAACCTTGCCTCTCGTCAGCGCCGTGGACGCTTCAACAACAAACCCCGTGGTGATCGCGGTGACCGTGAGGATCGTCGCGACGACAGGCGTGATGAGCGTCACTCCGACTATCAGCCTTGTCCTACTCGTGGCAGTGGGCGTGCTCCTTCTGCAGGGGGACGTGGTCGCGGTCGTGGACGCCGCCGGACCACCCCTTGGGTGGACATCACCTGCCAAATCTGCAACCGTGAAGGTCACCCTGCCAAAGACTGCTGGTACCGTTTCAGTGACGCGGATATGATGATGCGTTTGATGACAAGGAGGCTCATGTCGCTTCCTATGGGGTGGACACGAACTGGTATTCCGACACCGGTGCTACCAATCACATTACCGGCGAGCTAAACAATCTCACTATGCGGGATACCTATCGGGGCAATGACAAGGTCAACACTGCAAGTGGCCAAGGTATGAGTATTTCCCATATTGGTAATTCTACTGTTCATACCCAAGCTCAAAAGTTTCTCCTTAATAATGTCTTGCATGTGCCCAATGCCACTAAAAACTTACTCTCCGTTCATCGTTTCACATATGATAACCGTGTGTTCATCGAGTTTCATCCCTTCTTCTTTTT
Organism: Lolium multiflorum; assembly: GCA_030979885.1. Taxonomy (NCBI): domain Eukaryota; kingdom Viridiplantae; phylum Streptophyta; class Magnoliopsida; order Poales; family Poaceae; genus Lolium; species Lolium multiflorum. The sequence continues at coordinate 134,808,622 of CM061751.1, read as the reverse complement.
GATCAAGGATCAGGTCACACGGCGCATAATCTATAGAGGATGTTGCATTGGAGGGCTTTACCCACTCATCTCATCCTTGGCGTCCACCTCTCCTCCACAGAAGCATACCTTTGCCATCACCATCAAGCCCTCACAGTCCAAGTGGCATAGTCGTCTAGGTCATCCTTCAATAGCTATTGTTAGGCAAATTATTAGCAAGAATAAACTTCCATGTATTAGAGAAACTTCTATTAGCTTAGTGTGTGATCCTTGTGAACAAGCCAAAAGTCATCAACTGCCATACCCTATCTCCACTAGTGTATCTACTGCTCCACTTCAGTTAATTTTTTCTGATGTTTGGGGTCCTGCACCTACCTCTGTGGGTCGACATGACTACTATGTAAGCTTCATTGATGACTATAGCAAGTTTACTTGGATTTATTTGCTCAAAAGAAAGTCTGATGCTTATGATGCCTTTATCAATTTCCAAAAGCTCATTGAACGAAAACTTGATAAGAAAATTCTCACAGTTCAGTCTGATTGGGGGGGAGAGTATGTCAAGCTAAATACCTATTTTCAGTCCCAAGGGATAGCACATCATGTTTCGTGTCCTCATGCACACCAACAAAACGGTGCCGCAGAAAGAAAACATCGCCACATTGTTGAAGTTGGTCTTGCCTTGCTTGCTCATGCTCATATGCCTCGTAAATTTTGGGATGAAGCTTTCCTCACCGCCACATACCTCATAAATATGCTTCCCAGCAAAGTTATTAGTCATGATACACCTGTTCATCGTCTATTAGGTACACGTCCTGATTACTCTTCTCTTCGTGTTTTTGGGTGTGCTTGTTGGCCGAATCTTCGTCCTTACAACAAACGAAAACTCGCCTTCCGCTCTAAACAATGTGTCTTTTTAGGCTATAGCCCCCGTCACAAAGGAGTTAAGTGTCTAGATATTGCCACTGGACGTGTCTATGTCTCTCGTGATGTTGTCTTTGATGAAGCTGTCTTTCCGTTTCAAAATCTTCATCCCAATGCTGGTGCACTTCTTCGCAAAGAAATTTTACTTCTTGATCCCTTACTTCACAATTTTGAACTTGGGGATGCACATGATGATGACTCCAATATGGCTAATACTCCTACTACTGATCCTGCACCTAGTTCCTCGTGTGTTGCTCCACAGGTGTCTGCAGGGAGAAGACGAGCTCGTGGTGAAAATTTGAGCCCAAACGGAGCATCTGGGGCTGAAAACAGTCCACATACAATTATACCAGAAAATGCCAACAGCACAGGACACGAGGAGGATTTTCTGACAGAATCTGCGTCGGGATCAGCGCATTCCTCTTCGGATCACGGACTGCCTAGCTCTGACGGCGCAGGCTCTGACCCACTCAGTGCGCACACGCGCGGAGATTCTTCTGCAGCACTGGCAGACACATCATTAGATACAGAATCTGCCGCAGATGATCCTGATGGCGCTGAACCGGTCGCAGAAGATCCGGCCGAATCATGCATGTGCGCAGGAGATTCGTGTGGCGTGGCACTGGAGCGGGGCGGAGAGGAGCCAGGCGCAGAGGATCCCGCGCCTGTGGTCGGCGAGTGGACGCCACGCGCGGCGGACGAATCATGACGTCAGCAAGGTTCAGAATGGCATAGTGTTGAGTCAAGCTAAATATGCTCAAGATGTACTTACACGAGTTGGTATGACAAACTGTACAGGTGTTCCGACACCTCTTTCTTCTTCTGAGAAGATAACTGCACAAGAAGGAGTTCTGCTAGGGCCAGAAGATAGCACTAAGTATAGAAGCATGGTTGGTGCATTGCAGTATTTAACTCTCACAAGGCCTGATATTTCTTATGCAGTTAACAAGGTTTGTCAATACCTACATGCCCCTACCACTATACACTGGACTGCGGCTAAGAGAATTCTAAGATATGTCAGACATACTATAAACAGTGGACTGACATTCATGAGATCGTCCTCTACACCAGTTAGTGCTTTCTCAGATGCAGACTGGGCTGGTTGTGTAGATGATCGTCGCTCGATTGGAGGTTTTGCTGTGTTCTATGGATCAAATCTGATCTCCTGGAGTGCTAAGAAGCAAGATACTGTTTCTCGGTCTAGCACAGAAGCAGAGTATAAGTCTGTGGCCAATGCTACAGCAGAGGTGATATGGGTTCAGTCATTACTGAGAGAACTCGGAGTTAGACCAACTCAAGTACCAGTCCTTTGGTGTGATAATTTGGGAGCGGCGTATTTGTCAGCCAATCCAGTGTTTCATGCAAGAGCCAAACATATTGAAATAGATTTTCATTTTGTTAGAGAACGAGTCTTGAAGAAGCAGCTAGAGGTCCGGTTCATTCCATCAAAGGATCAAGTTGCCGATGGCTTTACCAAACCGCTTCCTGTGAGAAGTTTTACTGAGTTTAGATATAATCTCAACATGTCTAGTTGTGATTAAGGGAGGGTGTTAGATAGACTACCGAGTTGTGTAGTATTAGGACTCGGTATCGTATTGTAATCAGCCTCTGTAATATCCTTCCATATATACGAGATTGACAGGCCTCGGTAATTATCCGAGTAGACCTAAATTCTACCTGATCGCTAGTTTTATAACTACTGTAGGTACCGTTCACTGTAAAGAGAGGTTTTCGCCGGAGGGCTCCTGTTGTCTGTGGGGCACTAATTTGATTCAGAGTTTACACCGGGGCTAGTTTTCAGTTGAAAGTGGGGAACAGACAATCTTTACTATTAAATTGGAGTTGGGGATGGTGTGCACTTTGACATCAAACATTCGGAAGATCTCAACCGTCGATCTCCTAAAAACGCCCATCAAACATTGTACCCGTCGCTCGGAAAAAATAGAAACATATTTATTGCGTATCAATCCAGTTACCACACAATAAGGAAACATATAAGTCCAGCATCAATCTCGTCCAGCATCAAAAAAGGAAAGAATCACACCCAATTCGTTTTCACATATCTTTACTATCATATTGCAGTCCGTACGTCATCAAAAATGTTTGATGTCAAATATTTAGAGCATTTGGACCATCCGATCAAAGATTAGTGTCCAAAATAATCATCGTCCAATATGTAATAGTTTAGGAAGTATATTACTCTGTATGCACTAAAAATGGAAAGCACATAACGTCACCCCCTACTCCCCATAAATATTGTGAGCGTTTAACACTTGCCAAAACCCCATCATTATCATAAAGGCTTTCCAAAATTAACTACTGCCGCTAATCACGCTCCATCACCGCCCCTTTCCATTGAACGCACACGTTATGTCTCTTCCCTGCTGCGCATGTTTACGGCTCGCACGCCCTCTCAACTTTCCACGCCGCCACCCCGATCTGCCTAGCCTCGCCGCCGTGCAGTCTCCGCCTCATGTAGTGCTCATCGAGAGATGATCACTGGGGAAGAAGAGAGGTTGGGTCCTTGGGGGAGGGAACCCGGAGGAGGAAGAGGACATCCCCAGTGATGCGGGTACTCGTGATGTAGCAGCCGGAACAGGCAGATCGGCGACGCATCCGGTGGTCCAGGCGCACTGCAAGTTTGCCGGAGTCGACGCTTGCCGGTTCTTTCTCTCACCTCATGCCTCCTACTGCCCTGCTTAGCTCCCTCCTTTAGCATCTATTTCACCGTGGACGCAGCAGTCACTTGGTTCATGATAACCTGCATGCGGCAACAGAGCGAATATTGAAGCCTGGTGGTGTTGGCCACATCTACAAGAATAATACCGGTTTGTGCTTGGGAATTTTATTGCTATTCTTTGTGCAGCTGTGTTCACGAGACAAACATTTCCCCAACGATCCCGAACAAAGGTCAGGTCAGCTTCAGCTATGTCAATGCATTTTTTCAAGAAGTAGGAGCTCCCGTGGGATAGTCAATTAAGTCTATAATTTGTGTGTTTTGTTCTTCAGGTATGAGGTCACCTCTGGTCAGACCTAGCGCGACAACAACAACGGCAGGGTGGTAGCAGAGGCGGGCCTACCAAGGTAACCAATTTCTCTGTCCTCTCGTGTTCATCCTCAACCAAATGTCATCTTGTGCACAGTGCGGCATGGCGAAGGTCACACGGTAGCCTGAGACTATGGGGGCCGGTGTCTGTTACTTGAGTGGTGCTCGGTCTGATCTTTGACTATGAACAGAAATTCTATATTTAGCTCTTTTATGTTATGGAAAAACATATTATTTTTGTAAAAATGGGGCTAATTGATTTCCTCAGGTAAATGTTGATGAATCTTTTTAGAGGGCTACATTCAAAATCAGTGAATATTTACACCAATTTATGACAGGGTAAGTCACCTTATAATGTTACAACTAATGTAACAAGTCTTCTATTTGATCATCTTGAAAAATAAGACACGATGGCTTGGTAATTTGGTTGCTTTACTAATAACACTATCAAACGTGATAAATAGGATCATGACTATGACTTTTTACCAAGGAGAAGATACGTTAAAAAATCTTGCAGGGAGCATGGATTCACTCCGATGATTCTTTGCGCAAACCAGAGGCACTGTTGGGAAGGTCAGTATCATTTTTCAACGACACTATGTTAAGCTATCAAACTGTTGTAGTGATCTGCAGTGCAGGGCCATCCCAAGGAGAAAAAATTAGCGATCTTTCCTTTTCTTAATGGAATTATGGCCTAATTACCCTGGCCTGAACCAGATCTGAATAGAGTGCCAAAGGAAATTATAGGTGCAAAAGGTAATTAAAAGGAATATTATTACAATCTCTCCATGAGTTAAAAAAAGTATAACTTCAAATCCCGAAGGAGGGATTTTCCTGCTTTCATCAACATCCAGTGATTTTGGGTTGTGCTGTCGTGTAAACAGCTGCAAGCATTTGCATTCTTTTGTTTACAGCTATCAATGTGACAATGCAGGTCGAATGTGCTATAGATAGCGCTGAGAGAGAGGAAATTGCGATGCAGTAATTGAGTAGGGGCAAGATTTGAGATACATAACAAAACAGGAGGTGTCTACTTACAGACACTTCGCCAATTCTTATAAAATGTATGTACATGTAGTTATACTTAGGTTTGATACATGATATCATCTCAATGTTTTTTTTTTCACTTGCTTGTGCTCAGCCTGTAGATATTTATACAAAGTTTGGTGCCAACAACCATGCTTGTTTTGCAGGAGTAACTATTCAATTTTATTAGGGATGTAAATATCAGAACTTCTAGGACATGAGATGTTTTTCCAATGAAATGACTTTTCAATTTTATGGGAGTCATGTTGAGACGCCTTTCCATTTATGCGACACACTAGACAAGGAGAAGATAGTGGCACACGACCTTGAGCAAAGCATCAACATAGATAGATGCATGGATGAGGGCAAAGATGGGAGGGGGAAATAGAGGAAAAATATTTGTCTTCTTAGGAAGTAGCCATGTAGAGGAGTTGTACCAAAAGAAGGGATAGCAAGTGTATAGTGGGGTCGATAGAGAGTGAAAAGCAAGATGTAACACCAATTGTCGTGACTTAGTTTGAAATAAACTTTAATTGATACCTTTGTGTATCATCTTTGTTATTATGTAGATACACTGTGTATCATCTTTGTTATTATGTAGATACACATGAATATTTAGCTTTTAACGAATTACACTTGAGGGAAGTGCAATCTTAGCAATTTTGAAGTACTATGTTGATGTACTACCGTAAGTATACACATGTAAGTTTTCATGTGCCTTGCATTGATATGGGAAAAGAAGATGAAAAAAATAAGATGCCGTAGCAACGCATGGGCATTTAACTAGTACTCATAACAATTGTGAGGTACACCCTCACCGTACTACTATATGCAATCTTCTTAGTGTGATTGTGTCAACATGTTGGATTCTGGCTAGCTTTGCATATATTTGTAACGGTTTTATTAAGAGTAGATTGCACAAACAGACACTTTCAAGTGTCAGTGTTAACTGTTAAACCTACTAGCTCTGAAGGTTGTGTAACAAAGAACACTGACGGAGAAAGTGACAGGCTGAGCTCGTTATGTCACATAACTTAGATATAGACGAATCCTGCTATTTGTAATTATACTCTGTCAAGCCCGCGGCAGCCACGGGTATCTACTGGTTTAGAAGAAGGATATATGTCTGACATCTCTGGATCTGTATACATGTATTTACAGGTGAAGCTTTTGACACCTCTATCGAATTACTGGAAATTCGGCAAATTGGATAGCCAACCAACATGTGTTGATCGACCACGGAAGGAGGAAAGTTCATGGCCAGCCATCTCTTTCTTCCTCTCTCCTCCTCCTAGCTATAGGAGGTCGGAGCCGGCCTAGAACGTGGGCACGACGCCGCAGCTGGAGTCGGACAGCGCTGCGGCGGAGAAGTACTGGTCCACCTCGAGGTCGGCGTCGGCGCGCTTGGCGAACCGGCCCTTGATCCGTGGCCGGGTCTCGGCGTAGGCCTTCCGCGACGCGTACCTGATGGTCTTCTCGAACCGCCTCATCTTCCTCTTCTCCCTGTACCGGTGCACCCTGGCCTCCCTGTCCATGGCCATGAACTGCGGCGACATGTGCGCCGCCGCCGTGGAGAAGAGGTCGACGCTGCTCTCGCTGCGTCTCAGGTAGGAGCTGCTCACGTCCTGGACGGTGCTGCTGTTGTCCGGTGATGATGACATTGATAGCTGAAATCAACGAGAGAGAAGCGGGAGTAAGATCGTAATCGTTGGAGATCAATAGGTGCATGTCTTTACAAGGTCTCCTAAGTCTTAGTAATTAAGAAGCAGAAATGTGAATTTTCATTCGGAATCTGCATAGCTAACAGCGCCCTAAACGAGCCTACTATGCACTTATGCATGCTGTTATGCAGAGATCTTAGTTGCTAGTAGATGGAGATCATGTCCAAGAGAAATTCATGCAAGTAACTCACGCTGCGTTGGAACGTTGCGCCAAATCCGTACCCTTGCTCAAAGTTGTGCGCATCGTACGCCGTCTCCCCGGTGAAGCACTGCCGCTCCGGCAGCTGCTCGCCGGGCACGACGAACTCGTGGCTGCCACCTTCGTTGATGTCGATCCCATGGACGACGCGGCACTCCTTGACCGACTCGTCCTTCTCCCCTGCCCCGCCGAGGTCAAGGAAGTCAGCGACCAGCGCGTCGCCGTACGCCGGCGCCGCGTGCCCCTCGGAGCCGCCTTTGAGCGGGTCGAGGAGCAGCCACGACGTGGCCTCCTCCTCGTCTTCTTCCTCGCCGCCGCCGACGTCGTCGTCGTAGTAGCGCCTCCGGCCCTCGCGGATGGGCCAGGAGGAGTTGACGCCGCCGGGGCGGACGACGAAGGCGCCACCGGCCGGGGCCGCCACCGCGGCCGCGCCCATGGGGACGCGGCGGTGGCGGCTGGCCAGCGTGTTGGCGGAGTGCACGTCCGCGTCGCACGCCGCGCAGAGCGCCGCCGAGTCGGCGCGGCAGTAGAAGGCGCAGGGCGCCGACCGGCACGAGTCGCACCGCTGCTGCTGCGGCATGCCGCGGAGCTCCGGCTCCACCTTCATCATCGATCGATCGCGCGCGAGCGAGTTAGGTCGATCAGCTCAGTCCATCCACTGACCACTGCCCAGATTATCTCTACCTAGCTAGACTTTATCTGGGAGTAAACGAGCTGGAGTGCATGGCTGCAGAGTAAAGTAGTGGCGTGCGGGGCTGTGTTTTGATCTGGTTTGCTTTCTTCTCGTGGAGGAGAGCTTGACAAGTCTGCATTGCATGGGGGACGACGGAAGGGAGAATCCACGAGGCGACACGTGGCGGGGCTCGAACGGCTGTGAGAGCCCGGTCCCTTATCTTGTGGCCTGGCGCGCCTACCTGTGGGCCCGCTACAGTTCCGTCTTCCGTGGGTCCCACAGGATAACGGGTTATTGATCCAGGCTAGTGGTGCGTTGCTCTTTAGACACGTCTGCCATCCAGTCTAAGATGACGGGCGCAGTCAATCTTATCCTAGAACGGAAATTGGAAATAAGTTCAGTTGTCGATGAAGAAAATCCATATGTGTCACCCAACATAGCAGTGGAAAAAAACCTAGCCTCTCCCCAAGTCTCTCTGAGAAAAACTAGCCGACTTTACCCTGCCTTCACCATACACCAGTTCCACCTCTTTGGCCCGCCTCGATGGCGCGGGGAAAGGTGGAGAACTCAATTTATAAGTGGAGTTATTAATAAAAATACTCCTAGTGTTTCTTGGACATTTACAAAATCCACTCTCATTAGGTTAGGGCTTTGGTAGCCATCGCCTTTTTGGCATTCGTCTCAATTGAGATTGACATCATCTACAATAAGTATTTTTCGGTCTTTCGTTCGTCGACGATATCTCCTTCCTAGCGTCAATGACGGTGTTAGAAAATTAATTTTCTCTAGGCATGGTCATTCAGAGCTTGCTTTGTCGGATCGATTTTGAATTTTTTCTCATGGTTGCCGCGAGAATGATTATTCTCGCAATATTTATCTCGGCTGCTACGTCCTTAAGTGCGAAGGTGGGATCCCACCGGGATTTCACTTGTATTGTATTTTGTCTTTTCTAGTTTAAATTTTAGCGTCAAAATTTACACTAAAAGGTAAAATGCACTATAAATGGGATTTAGATGGGATTGCAAGTTCTCGATAATGGTGATTCGTACTGTCAGCTCCCTAACAACGCCGACCAGGATGTTCGGTTGTTTTTCATGGTATTGGTGTTGGTTCTCTTGCCAATTTTGGTTTATTACTTTACTGGTTAAGTGGGTGCACGTAGCCTTGGCACTATGACTCAAATAAAAATTATAGGAGAACATTCAGGGTTTGTATTAACAGGTCCATGATTTGGTATCTATGTTACTTCCTTTTGGTTGCCTTCCAAAAAAGTATAAGATTATGTCATGAAAATAGAAAGAGTTTGAAGATCTCAAAATATTTGCTTGTTTCTTTTAGATTTTATTTTACAATCGCTGAAGACAACTTATGCATCTTACTATTCAGTACTATAGATATATCATGGTATTGCTTGTAAAAAAAGCTTTCTATCATGTTAATCCATATTCTAAACCACCAGCTCCCCTCCGTTTCAAATTAATTGAAATTGTAGTTTTGTCCTAACTCAATTTTCTTTAAGTTGATGACCATAGAAAAATATATTGGCAACGAAGAGAACAAACTAGCTTATCAATAATATTTTGTTGTATGATATTGTAGGTATTAATAAAAAAAATCTATAGACTTAATCAAACTTAAAAAATGCTAGCTCTCGCACGCAGCTGCAATATATCTGGCTTATAGCGAGTCGGTGTACAGCTCGCTCACAACAATCGCTAGGTTGGGCCAGCCCATCTTTAATCCCTTTGTTTTCTTCTTTCCTTCGATTTCGCTTTTTGTAAAACTCGGTCACACCTATCAGTACCAATCGTATCCTTCTTTGGTGTCTTTTTTTTCTTTCGTATTTCTGTTTTTTCTAAATTCAGTTAATTTTTATTTTTTTAAAATCATGATTTTCTTTTCAAAAGCTAAACATTTTTTACATTGTGTTTTTTAAAGAAAATCTAAACCGTTTTATCTGGTGAATAATTTTAAAATTTGAACCTTTTACCCGATGAACATTCTTAAATCTAAATGTTTTTACCTGGTGAATAGTTTTAAATTTATACCTTTTGCCCGATGAACATTATTATATTTGAACTCTTTTACTGGGTAATTCTTTAAAAAATTGTACCTTTTACTTGATGAACTTTTTAAAATCCGAACCTTTTACCCGGTGAACAATTTTAAATTTGAACCTTTTTATCTGATGAACATATTTAAATCAGAACATCTGACCCGGTGATTTTTTTAACTTAAAACCTTTTACCCGATACCCGATGAACATTTTTAAATCTATACCTTTTACTCGATTTATTTAATAAAATAAGGCAACCCACCTTAATAGGCCCCTCCTGGAGGGGAGCCCATTAAGGGCCCAACCGACTCCCCATGGGCCAAATGGAGGAGGCCGGCTAGGGTTAGGGTTTGGGGGTGCGCGGGCCACCTTGGCCAGCCGCCGCACCACTCCCTCCTCCAAGCCAGGGCCGACTGCACCTCCGCACTCCCCCCTATATATAGTGTGCACATGCGATGAGGAGAACACACAGAAATAAAGGATATCCCCCTCTCCTCCCTCCCTCCCTTCCTCTCACGTTTTCTCTTTCGAGCGCGGATCCCTAAAGATATGTGCACGTGGGGGTCAACTCCATCCTAGTACACATTCGTGTTGCTGGGGTTTCGATCCAGAAGATCTACTTCCACAATCTCGGCTGGATCAAAGTTCCGGGAGTCATCTCCACACACCGTACGTGTGCGAGACCTTGGAGGTGCTTCCATTTGTGGCACATGTTGTTGTACGGGGATCTCCATGACCTTGAGGTCGGCAACGAAGTATGACTACATCGTCCATGTTTCGGTGGAAATGTTAATCGCTTTTGGTCTACGAGGGTACGCCACCGAAACACTCTCTGTTACAACATTACTCTTAGATAGATTTGGGCAATTAGAGTATGCTAGTTAGAAAAAATATTTTTTTTGGTGCGAACACCATCACCAACTGGTTGGACGGGCTGATGGTTGCACATCACAGCAGATCAAGCCAAGCCGCCGGCACCCAAAGAGGTCTAATCCAACGGATCCAAACCCGCCAAGATGCCACCACCTAGCTTCGACACCATCAATGAGGCTGCCACCGCGAGCCTCCACGATGGCGAGGAAGCACCGCCATACCCCGATGACTCCGCTCACCGTGAGGAACCACCGGGTGTCACGCGCCTGAAGCACCTCGCATCCACCGGAGCTCTCCCCATGCCATCTTCGGATACGGGGCCCCGTCGCCACCATGAAGAATCCCACGACAGTGACGACTGATATGTCTCCAACGTATCTATAATTTCTTATGTTCCATGCTAGTTTTATGACAATACCTACATGTTTTGTTCACACTTTATGATGTTTTGATGCATTTTCCGGCACTAACCTATTAACAAGATGCCGCCAGTTCTGTTTTCTGCTGTTTTTGGTTTCAGAAATCCTACACAGAAATATTCTCGGAATTGGACGAAACAAAAGCCCACGGTCTTATTTTCCACGGAGTTTCCAGACCGAAGAGGATACGGTGGGGCCACGAGAGCGCCACCATAGGGCGGCACGGCCAAGAGGGGCCGCGCCTGGGCCCCTGGGTGCCCCCTGCGCTGCCCTTCCGCCTACTTAAACTCTCCGTCGCAACCCTAGTATCGAGAGCCACGATACGGAAAAAGTTCCAGAGACGCCGCCGCCATCGGGGGATTCGGGAGATCGCTTCGGCACCCTGCCAGAGGGGAATCATCACCGGAGGGCTCTACATCACCATGCCCGCCTGGACTGATGCGTGAGTAGTTCATCCTTGGACTATGGGTCCATAGCGTAGCTAGATGGTTGTCTTATCCTCTTGTGCTATCATGTTTAGATCTTGTGAGCTGCCTAACATGATCAAGATCATCTATTTGTAATGCTACATGTTGTGTTTGGTGGGATCCGATGAATATGGAATACTATGTCAAGTTGATTATTGATCTATCATATATGTGTTTTTATGTTCTTGCATGCTCTCCGTTGCTAGTAGAGGCTGGTCAAGTTGATACTTGTAACTCCAAGAGGAGTATTTATGCTCGATAGTGGGTTCATGCCTCCATTGAATCTGGGACAGTGACAGAAAGTTCTAAGGTTGTGGATGTGTTGTTGCCACTAGGGATAAAACATCGATGCTTTGTCTAAGGATTTTTGTGTTGATTACATTACGCACCATACTTAATGCAATTGTCTGTTGTTTGCAACTTAATACTGGAAGGGGTGCGGATGCTAACCCGAAAGTGGACTTTTTAGGCATAGATGCATCTTTGGATGGCGGTCTATGTTGTTTGTCGTAATGTGATTAAATCTCATAGTGATCATCATGATATGTATATGAATCTTTATTTGTCAATTGCCCACATGTAATTTGTTCACACAGCATGCTATTTATCTTATTGGAGAGACACCACTAGTGAACTGTGGACCCGGTCCATTCTTTTCCATCTGAAATACAATCTACTGCAATCATTGTTCTCTGTTGTTTTCTACAAGCAAACATCATTCTCCACACCATACGTTTAATCCTTTGTTTTCAGCAAGCCGGTGAGATTGACAACCTCACTGTTATGTTGGGGCAAAGTATTGTGATTGTGTTGTGCGGGTTCCACGTTTGGAATCACTGGTGTTGCGCCGCACTACACTCCTCCCCCAACAACCTTCATGTGGCCTTCATCTCCTACTGGTTCGATAACCTTGGTTTCTTACTGAGGGAAAACTTGCTGCTGTACGCATGACACCTTCCTCTTGGGGTTCCCAACGGACGTGTGCTTCACGCGTTATCAAGCTCTTCTTCTGGCGCCGTTGCCGGGGAGATCAAGATACGCTGCAAGGGGAGTCCATTATCTGTTTTCTATGTTGTCCCGGTATGGATGTCTTTAGTTGAGATCTATCAAAAATGAGAAATCAAATGCGATTTATCTCCTTGGACCTTTGTACAGGCGGCATAGAGGTACCCCTTTGTGACACTTGGTTGAAACATATGTTATGCAATGATAATCCATGTAAATCCAAGCTAATTAGGACAAGGTGCGGCACTATTGGTATTCGATGCATGAGGCTTGCAACTTGTAGGAAGTTTTATGCATAACACATATGAATTATTACTACCGTTGACAAAATTGTTTCTATGTTTTCAAAATAAAAGCTCTAGCACAAAAATAGTAATCCATGCTTCCCTCTGCGAAGGGCCCTTCTTTTACTTTATGTTGAGTCGGTTTACCTACTTCTTTCTATCTTAGAAGCAAACACTTGTGTCAGTGTGCATTGATTCTTACATGTTTACTTATTGCACTTGTTATATTACTTTATGTTGACAATTATCCATGAGATATACATGTTACAAGTTGAAAGCTGCTGAAACTTAATCATCCTTTGTGTTGCTTCGAAACCTTCTACTTTGAATATATTGCTTTATGAGTTAGCTCTTATGCAAGTCTTGTTGATACTTGTCTTGAAAGTACTATTCATGAAAAGTTTTTGCTATATGATTCATTGTTTAGTCATTGTCTTTTTGTTAGCAATCTATTGCTTTGAATCACTCCATTCATCTCATATGCTTTACAATAATGTTGATCAAGATTATGATGGTAGCATGTCACTTCGAAATTATTGTTTTTATCGTTTACCTACTCGAGGCGAGTAGGAACTAAGCTTGGGATGCTTGATACGTCTCCAACGTATCTATAATTTCTTATGTTCCATGCTAGTTTTATGACAATACCTACATGTTTTGTTCACACTTTATGATGTTTTGATGCATTTTCGGCACTAACCTATTAACAAGATGCCGAAGCGCGGTTCCTGTTTTTGGTTTCAGAAATCCTACACAAGAAATATTCTCGGAATTGACGAAAAAGCCCACGGTCTTATTTTTCCACGGAGTTTCCAGAAGACCGAAGAGGATACGAAGTGGGGCCACGAGGAGCCGCCACCATAGGCGGCGCGGCCAAGGAGGGGCCGCGCGGCCGCCACCCTATGGGGTGGGCCTCGGGTGCCCTGGCTGCCCTTCCGCCTACTTAAACTCTCCGTCGCGAAAAACCATGCGAGAGCCACGATACGGAAAAGTTCCGAGACGCCGCCGCCGCCAATCCCATCTCGGGGATTCAGAGACCTCCGGCACCCTGCCGAGAGGGGAATCATCACCGGAGGCTCTACATCACCATGCCTGTCTCCGGACTGATGCGTGAGTAGTTCATCCTTGGACTATGGGTCCATAGCAGTAGCTAGATGGTTGTCTTCTCCTCTTGTGCTATCATGTTTAGATCTTGTGAGCTGGCTAACATGATCAAGATCATCTATTTGTAATGCTACATGTTGTGTTTGGTGGGATCCGATGAATATGGAATACTATGTCAAGTTGATTATCAATCTATCATATATGTGTTGTTTATGTTCTTGCATGCTCTCCGTTGCTAGTAGAGGCTCGCCAAGTTGATACTTGTAACTCCAAGAGGGAGTATTTATGCTCGATAGTGGGTTCATGCCTCCATTGAATCTGGGACAGTGACAGAAAGTTCTAAGGTTGTGGATGTGTTGTTGCCACTAGGGATAAAACATCGATGCTTTGTCTAAGGATATTTGTGTTGATTACATTACGCACCATACTTAATGCAATTATCTGTTGTTTACAACTTAATACTGGAGGGGTGCGGATGCTAACCCGAAGGTGGATTATTTAGGCATAGATGCATGCTGGATAGCGGTCTATGTACTTTGTCGTAATGCCCGATTAAATCTCATAGTAATCATCGTTGATATGTATTGAATCTTTATTTGTCAATTGCCCACACTAATTTGTTCACCCAGCATGTTAGTTATCTTATTGAATGACCACTAGTGTGTGGACCCCGGTCCATTCTTTTACATCTGAATACAATCTCTGCAATCATTGTTCTTTACTGTTCTTTCCAAACAAACACCATCTTCCACTCGATACGTTTAATCCTTTGTTTTCAGCAAGCCGGTGAGATTGACAACCTCACGTACGTTGGGGCAAAGTATCTTGATTGTGTTGTGCAGGTTCCACGTTGGCGCCGGTTTCACTGGTGTTGCGCCGCACTACACTCCTCCACCAACAACCTTGACGTGCTTCTTGGCTCCTACTGGTTCGATAACCTTGGTTTCATATTGAGGGAAACTTGCTGCTGTATGCATCACACCTTCCTCTTGGGGTTCCCAAGGGACGTGTACATCACGCGCATCAAGCTAAATTTGGCCCGTTGCCGGGAGATCAAGACACGCTGCAAGGGGAGTCTCCACATCCAATCTCTTTACTTTGTTTTTGTCTTGCTTTACTTTATTTTATTTACTGTCTTGTTTGCTTCATATTAAAACACAAAAAAAAATTAGTTGCTTTACTTTCTGTATTGTTTACTTGTTCTATATCAAAACACAAAAAAATTAGTTACTTGTCTCTACTTTATTCTATTTGCTTAGTTTACTTTATTACTGCTACAATGGGTACTCCTGAAAATACTAAGTTGTGTGATTTCACTAGCACAAATAATAATGATTTTATAAGTACTCCTATTGCTCCACCTGCTACTACAGCAGAATTCTATGAAATTAAACCTGCTTTACTGAATCTTGTTATGAGAGAGCAATTTTCTGGTGTTAGTACTGATGATGCTGCTGCCCATCTTAATAATTTTGTTGAACTTTGTGAAATGCAAAAGTATAAGGATATAGATGGTGATATTATAAAACTGAAATTGTTTCCTTTCTCATTAAGAGGAAGAGCTAAAGATTGGTTGCTATCTTTGCCTAAAAATAATATTGATTCATGGACTAAATGTAAAGATGCTTTTATTGGTAAATATTATCCTCCTGCTAAGATTATATCTTTGAGAAGTAGCACTATGAATTTTAAACAATTTGATAATGAACATGTTGCTCAAGAATGGGAGAGAATGAAATCTTTGGTAAAGAATTGCCCTACCCATGGACTGACTACTTGGATGATCATCCAAACCTTTTATGCAGGATTGAATTTTTCCTCGAGGAACCTATTGGATTCAGCTGGAGGTACTTTTATGTCCATCACCTTGGGCGCCGCGACTAAGCTTCTTGATGATATGATGATATATTACTCTGAATGGCACACTGAAAGAACTCCTCAAGGTAAGAAGGTAAATTCTGTTGAAGAAACCTCTTCTTTGGGTGATAAGATTGATGCTATTATGTCTATGCTTGCAAATGGTAGACCTCATATTGATCCTAATAATGTTCCTTTAGCTTCATTGGTTGCTCAAGAAGAAAATGTTGATGTGAATTTCATTGAGAATAATAATTTCAACAACAATGCTTATAGGAATAATTATGGCAACAACAACTATAGGCCATATCCTTCTAATAATGGTAGTGGTTATGGTAATTCTTACAACAATAATAAAAGTGTACCCTCTGGTCTTGAAGTGATGCTTAAAGAGTTTATTAGTACACAAACTGCTTTTAATAAAACTGTTGAGGAAAAGCTTGGTAAAATTGATGTTCTTGCTTCTAAGGTTGATAGTATTACTCTTGATGTTGATCTTTTAAAACTGAAAGTTATGCCTGAGGAAGTTAAAGATGCTAGGTTTGCTAAAACAAATGCCATCCAAGTTCGAATTAATGATAATATAAGAATGTTGGCTGAATTGCATGCTAGGTGGGATAGAGAAGAAAAAGAAAAACTTGCTAAAGAAAATAATGTAGCTAAAGTATGGACTATTACCACCACTAGTAATGTTGATTCTACACATGTTGCTACACCTCCTACTATCAATGGTAAAATAATTGGTGTTGGCAATGTTTCTACTCTAGTGCAAAGCGTGCAAAATTATCTGAAATTGAAACTGCTTGTGATAAAACTGCTGAAATTTTTCAAAATATTGTGGACAATGATTGCATTGCTGTAGAACATAATGGTTTAGATTTTGATGATTGTCATATTACTGAAGTTATAAAGTTCTTACAATAACTTGCTAGAAGTCCTAATGCTAGTGCTATAAATTTAGCCTTTACAAAACATATTACAAATGCTCTCATTAAAGCTAGGAAAGAGAAATTAAAACTTGAAGCTTCTATTCCTAGGAAATTAGAAGATGGTTGGGAGCCCATCATTAAGATGAAATTCAATGATTTTGAATGTAATGCTTTATGTGATCTTGGTGCAAGTATTTTTGTTATGCCCAAGAAAATTTATGATATGCTTGACTTGCCACCATTGAAAAAAATTTATTTGGATGTTAATCTTGCTGATAATGTTAAAAAGAAACCTTTGGGGAGGATTGATAATGTTCGCATTACGGTTAACAATAACCTTGTCCCCGTTGATTTTGTTGTCTTGGATATTGAATGCAATGCATCTTGTCCTATTGTGTTGGGAAGACCTTTTCTTCGAACTGTTGGTGTTGTTATTGATATGAAGGAAGGTAATATTAAGTATCAATTTCCTCTCAAGAAATGTATGGAACACTTCCCTAGAAAGAGAATAAAGTTGCCTTTTGATTCTATTATTAGAACAAGTTATGATGTTGATGCTTCTTCTCTTGATGTTACTTGATTTGCACTTTCTGCGCCTAGCTGAAAGGCGTTAAAGAAAAGCACTTCTTGGGAGATAACCCATGTTTTATTTACTGTATTGTTGTAGCACCCTACCTTTTAAATAAAGGAAAGATACCTGTGTATAGTGCTATTCCCGGGATCACTGATAGCACACACATTTCAAATGAAGTAATCATAGCAATAGTATCAAATATACAAAGGTTCAAAGCAAACACAGCGGAAATAAACTTCAATGAGCTTCCATCATATTCATGCGCCACAGGCAGACATGTTGGAATGTAGACTCGAGATCCTACTAGTACCCATTTTCAGAATAACCTGCACGTTTGAATATGCAGCCCCATGAATGGAGGTCAGTACAATGATGTACTGGCAAATGACACTTATATGGTGGAAGTTTTTAGGCAAGACTATCTACATGATATTTGGCTAGTGGAGTTTAGGCACAATTTGCATAAAGCCAATTTTATCCTATATTTTATTTAAAACAAAACATTTTGAAAATCCTTGAATGACATTTTCAAATCACACCATGGTTAAATCCTCCATGGGTTTTATAATAATCACATGGTTACATCTCCCATGAGTTTTACAAGGTTAATTCAAATTTTAAACACATTCAGAAAAGGTGATGAGATTCTTCCGTACATTCCTTGCCTAGAAGCTCAAATTGTCCGTAACCGGGGACACGGCTAAGATCTTAGGTTTAAATCTCGAGAGGTTGTGCACTTTCACCTTACGACCCACCCTTCCCAAGAGAAGAATGAGACAAGATCTTTCAGAAGAAGAATTCAACCATACAAACTAGACCCGTTCCCTTGGTCGTCGCCTCCACCTGCTGTCTAGCCACAAGTTGAACCCTCACAACTTACTTAATCCCGGCAGAGCCCATAATACCATAAGGCTGCACTGGAAGCTAACTAAAACATGGATGACATAGTAATCTCTTTAATCCTGGGTGGCCAACCACAAGTGAAACTCACAAGCTTAAAACCTTACAGGTAGTAAACCCCCACACGATCCCCTGGTGAAAACCAGGTGTGCAGTCAAAAGCGACCACTCTACAACTTGCGCACTCTCAGGGATTCACCACTTTAGCCCACTCGGGGCGTGGACCTGAGCAGCCGCCCACCAATCAACCAATCCACCCAGGTGTTTCATTAGGGTTGTTAATTTTAAATTTTCAAATACTCACATGCAATAATGAAACAACATTTGGCATTTGACGTTGTAGAGCAAAATTAAGGCATCCTAGCCATGGGTTCAGGAGTAGCTACACACTACTAGGGTTTGCTAAGCATAGCCTAATACTTTACTTTTGAAAACAAAATCCTACCATGCATACTAGTTTCAAAACACTAATGCATAATGAAAACAAGTAGGATTTGAGTGTCACTTGCCTTGATCAAAGCAACCCGCACAATCACAGCAATCACAAGCACCACCTCGATCTCCTCCACAATCTAATCAAACAGGCACAACAAAAATAAACAAACATTCGATATGACAATCATAGACATGTATGCATGCATGCTATGCAACAATTTAACTTCACAAGAAAGGTAGTGTGTAAGTGTTGCATTATGTGTTCTCTGATATGTGCAATGTTAATAAAGTATTCTGGACATTTAATTTGATTTAGAAAAACCATTAATCGAGTATCTACTTAACACATACAACCTTAATAATTACCTACTGTAAGCATTATGTGTTGTAAAAATATGAATTTGACCTCCCTGGATAGGTTACAGTACTACAAAGGCACAGCAATTGGAATTACTCGAAAATCATTTATAGAATTTGAATTATGACTGAATTACTAATTTGAACAGATTTTACTAAAGCAAGTTTGTGCACGTATTAAAGTTGTACAATTCTTATTCCATGTTGACAAAGGATTAATTTGTCAATGCCTACAGATTGTAGACTAGGGTTTTGCTAGAAGTAGAGGGCAAGTAGATCTCGAAGGTTTCAGCCGAAAAGTACTCGACGATTGTAAAACTAGGGTTGCGCTAACGTGATTCGATCCTTTCTTCGTCCCTCGACTCCCCCTTATATAGAGGGTGGAGCCGAGGGTTTCGTCATACACAAGTTACAAAGTTCGGGAGGGTTTCGTACCCAACCCGTAAGATTACAAATCTCTATCTTTCCTAATACTAGTTGAATGCCCGTGCGTTGCCACGGTTGTTCAATGGTTTTATCGGGAAAATATATCGTACATGCAAACACAAAATTAGACACATAGTATTAGAAGAACAAAAAAACACAGTGACCAAGAATGTCTTATATCAATTTGCAATCAATCTAAAAAAGTTTTACACAAAAGAATCGATAATATATATTGCACTATACAAACAGGGAGAGCAATCAGTTACCCGAAAGTCAAATATGAAGGCAGTGAAGAAAGCCTCGACTGACTTGATCTTTATAGTGTCCATTCAATTTTCTCCGATGGAGGCCTCGACTGACTTGATCTTCATAGTGCCCATTCAATATTCTCCGATGGAGCGTTGTACTGCTGAAATATCTATGCCCCTATCCAGCACATACTTAAATTGAGGTGCTCCTAAAACTGCAAAATAGAGCTTCAACCAACGAACTTGTAGGAAATGGAAAATGCGCAGATAGGTTCTCCTGAAATATTTGCGAATAAGTGATACCAGAAAGTGTACAAACATAAGGCATAATGCACAGTTAACCTTGTGCTCGATTCTGAGATATCTTTCGCAATACGAACAATATAGGGGTAGATTGGACTTAATAAGTATGAATGAGCGCACAAGGATCTTCACAAATGGTCACCACCTCTACTGGTAAAGGTTTCCTTGTAATTTTT
Source organism: Lolium multiflorum (assembly GCA_030979885.1). Lineage (NCBI taxonomy): Eukaryota > Viridiplantae > Streptophyta > Magnoliopsida > Poales > Poaceae > Lolium > Lolium multiflorum. Next base: position 134,788,645 of record CM061751.1, on the reverse strand, counting down.
GCTCTATCACAAGAAAACAATAAATCCAAACTAAAATCTGAAACAATCACGACAACATGCCTAGGCAGAAAAGTGTGAACAAATATTATATTTTCACTGCCATAATTTTACAAATATTGTCAGTGTTTATTCTCTCGAACACACACTTTGAACACACACCAAAACGTGTGCCTTTGCATATTATAAGGAAAACCGTGGAGAAAACAAGGCAGTTACTGTAAGTTACTGTAGTTGTAGCAAGGCTACAAAGCAAATAAAAAGGTAAGGAAGAAAAAAAAAATGTGACAGTGTTTAGATGTAACAGTAAGACTAAATATATTTTTGGCAACACTGTGCTTCGAATATGTAGGTATCGCACTACATAAATTAAAATATATGAGCTGGGACAATCTGGTACCAATTGCGCTAGAAGCAACTACAATTATGCTGTGTAAAAGAAATAGATTTTGTGAAAGCATTAGGAAAGAAAACTTCCAATCTATAATCTAAAATGAAACGAACTTGCACAAGCATTAGCACCCTCCTTCAGCACCTTAGAGATCTGGCATGTTACTACTAATACCCAGCCAACAACATGAGTAATTAAGTATCCAAAGCTCTCCACTGCATAATTCTCTATTTCTCTATAAGAAACTACACTCCATAATTTTCTATAAGGAAATGCACTCAAAATGCTAACCACCAATATGTCTTGATAGCATTTAATTCTCTTACCTTGCATACATGAAGATGTCGCCATGATATGGATAACCAGGCTCGAAGTGATGACTTCCACCACATTTCTTCCCTGCCGCACATGTGAACATAACACATAAATCTTCTAACATTTTAACAGCAACTCCATCAAACAGAGGGGAAGAGCTTCCAATTTGAGTTACTCAAACTATAGATATTTCTCATCTCTCTCCCTTGACTTCTATCCAACTAACCTTTTTTCCTAAGAGTGACACCATTGTACTCCATAGCCACCCCATTCTAATATGCCACTCGCAACTGTGTCAGTGTTCTCTCCGAGTCAAGTAAATCGCCATACTCGTTCTCATAGCCCATGACTTTGGAGAAAACACAACATCCCAATCCTTGTTTTGCCAACATTAATCGTGGTGAATTCCACTCCCGCATTGAGCTAGTAATTTTGTAAAATAATTTTGCAATGTTCATTGGCCCTAAAAAAGGGCTCTTTTTCTCTCATATTTCCTTCTTTTAAAAATAGCAGAAAAGCCAGGATTTCGAATCATAAGAAACTTCCTAACTTGGGATTAAAATAACCCACAGAAAGGAGTAACACAACACAATTTATTAACCTTTTTTCACCCTCGGAACCATCTAAACAGACAAATGGCAAGTTTGATACTTACTAAGAAATCAACAGATAGAAAAGAACTTTGCAATACCATGAATAGTATTTGTAGGTCCTTACACGTTGAGCCAAAACTACCACCTACATTCTTTTGTTCTCTTAGCGAGAATTTCTATCTGCATGTACTGCATACTTGGACTGCATACTTGATTAGATAATCAGTATTATTCATCTTGGAATCCATTTATGCAACAATGAACACCACATATAGACTAAATGGAGGTCAATGTGTATCTTTTCTGAATTGACAAATGATGTTTGCTAAACCGAGTCAGATCATGTGTGCAATAAGTACAAGGACATTTCAATGCTTGATCTCTACCTCTGTGAGAGCATCTTTACCCCATGAGTCTGATCGAGGAAAGCATGACAGGATATACATCTTGTTTACTTACTTCACCTCCTTGATGTAAATATCCCTTCACAAGGTCTCGAGTACCTCTTCAAACCTCATCAGTGGCCTATCTTGCAGCACTCTAGCATGCTACAGTATCACAGCTGGTCAATAAATTGATATAAGGAAAACATCTGATATTTAGATAGAGTGAAAAATGGAAGATAAACATGCATTTAGAAGGAAGTATATATATGTGTTGCGATGCAAACCAGATACGTGCGTGTGAAAGCATCAATCTTGCAGAAAAAATATTTCACATAATGGAAGAATATTGTTTGGTTGATAAAATCACTACAGTAGCATGTATTAGCACCAGATATAATCCGCGGGGAAAGGTATTTCTACATCTGACAAAACAAACTGAAAATTTAGAGCTAAGATGAATGAAATAGTTAATTTACACACGTACAACCCAAAGCTAAGATGCCTTCCGATTTCTTGTAGCAGCATACTAAACCTGAAAGCTCCAAACATGATCCAAATCGAGGGCAAAACTAACAGGAATTTAAAGTAGGACAACCTGCACAATCTGGTGGTCTAATAGCGGAATCAGAATTTTTAGCAAACATGAGTAAACAGAGTTAATCAAACATCCCTTTCAGGCCCAAAGCATGGGTTCCCAACACCCTCGAGCTGTGCAGCAGGCAGAGAAAACATGAAAATCGTCCAGGACAGCAAATACATAGGAAATAGCTGCCAAAATTGAAGATACGGACAAGGAAAGGGGTCGGCTGCTGCTATCCCCAGTCCATGCACGGGATAATGAACACTCCCCCATGAAATCATGAACGGCGCAACCGATTTGTTTAAGAGAAGATGATTGGCGATGCAATACCTAATATGGTCCAGTCAACTCAACAGCTTCAATCAGTCTAAAACGCGGCTGGTTGGCGACGTCAGTCAAGAATTGGGACGACCAAGTCGATCCGGCAACGTCGACGTCGAGCTGCTGCCTTCTGCCCCGGCGACCCTGACCCGTCGAGCTGTTGTCTCACGGGCTCGGCTTTGTTGCCGGCTGCATTGGTGCAGGACGTTGTTGATCATACGAATATCAAAGACCCGCTGACCCGGGATCTGGGAGGTGGGAGATGTGGCGTCATCATTGGCGATCTGAGGCCTTACTCGCTGTTTTCTAGAATCGATATCAATCAAGGAAATAAAAGATTTAATTTGAGAGCTTTAGGAAAGACATCAGTATTTGATTTGATTGAGAGTTAATGATCGGGGTGGGACGGTGGGTGCTGTCACAAGTCAAACAGGGAGATGGATGGTTAGATATTGAGCGTGGAGGTGAGGTAAAAATTGGACGAACGTGATGCCTTCAATGACGACCATCAAACGCGTTGAGTGTCAAACGACCAACTCCCATTTAATAGTAAAGACAAACTATCTTTCCTTAACACTAAATGGGCTTCCAAGTCTTCTTATTCTTCGAGTCCTGGGCCTTTAGTAAAACCCGAGTACCATCTTTGGCAGGCCCATTGGGGATGCCTATGTCAGGCCCCGAGATTTTTCTTGAATCGAAGAATCAGGGAAAATCTCCAACTTTACTCATTATATAATATTTCGATATGCAAACACTATTTTGTACAGGGATAACGGTAGTTGGGGCTAGTTCATCGGATCAGGTACTAGTTAACTGCTCTAGTGGCAATCCGCAAAAACCTACTTCAAGATCACGTCCCTGGACATGATCTCGGGACACTGTAAACTTCGACGGAGTGCCGCTTAAGGTCTTACCATTGTCGAGTCCAGTCATATTTTATCGGGTACCTAACGCGTCGTTAAGATTTTCTTCGCATTGTTGATACGGAAAAGTAGCAATCCGTCGTCGGAGACGGTGCCACGCTCAGAACGGATCTGGGGTCTTACCTTCGCAAAGTTTTGCGGCATTCAGAGATTTATTCGCGACTTTTAGCGCTCGAGAATATATTGTCGAGTGCTTTTCGCTGTTGGAATAGCACATTTTATCGAGTCATATTTGATGACTTATTTTGCTTTCCGATGGGAGTATATGTAGAGTTATCTGTGTAACTCGAAATATACTTATTTCTGTTTCTTTATTTTAATCAAGATTCATCGGGTGCGAACAGCGTTCGATGGGAGTAGCCCGAGGAGGCTACAGCCAAGAACTTGTGCTTGGGTGTAGGCTCCACAGATTAGTACCCTCTCCGCTATATTTATAATCTTTCTCGATATTTTTGTATCTATCGGGTGCGCGACCAGCTCCCGATGGGAGTAGCCCTCGAGGCTATGAACAAATGCTTACATTTGATCATAGGCTCTCGCCATTTCTATCTTGTCATACTAGAAATTTTCTGTTTTTCCAAAGTAGCCCCGAGCATTTGGGCAAAAACTTGTATTTGATCAAAGGCTCTCAAAATCATCTTGCGTTGTCGATAATCTCTCCCAGCTTCATAGTCAAGCTTTTCTTTTACCATGATGACGTCATTGCTGATGATAGCAACGATTTCTGTATTGGAAATATGCGAAAACCGCTCCTCTCACTGCTTTGTGGGTCCAAATTCCCCATCTGATTGACACGTCGTGCAAGTGGGGGACACACGTCCTCCACTTTTCGCGCACGTACTCTGCCCTCTGTCTTTCTTTTCTTAGTGAAAAGCCATTTTTACCCCTTGTCCACGTGTAATCCATCTACGCCGTAAATTTTTCATCGAATGGCTGCGTCGATTCACCGCACCTCTATTTAATTCCATCATCTTCTTCCTCTGTCACTTTCGCTCACTCCGCCCATCTGCGCCTCTGCCACAAATCCTCCATTGCGCTCATTGTCTTGTGCGCTCCTCCAAGCCTGTGTTGTTCTACTCTCCTCTAGTAGGATTCATCTTCCCCACGACACGCATACTCCAGCGCTCCAACAACCTCCAATGGCCGCCGAAGATCTGGAGTGGGAGAGATCCAAGATCTCCAATGAAGACATGAACCTGCTGAAGAGGTTGGGATTCACAAAAAAGAAGGATGCACTGCGCTTCCCCGCGAGGAAAGCTACCCCAAGCCTCCGATGGAGTATCGGGTTAGTTTCGTTGACCATCTTATCCGCGGTCTTTCTCCTCCTATCCACGAGTTTCTCCGGGGTCTTCTTTTTGTTTATGGGCTTCAGCTTCATCATGCCCAATTCCATCTTGCACGTGTCGATTTTTATCACATTGTGCGAATGCTTTCTCGGAGTCCAACCTAACTGGGCTCTGTGGAAACGCATCTTTTGTCTCCGCCGTAATGGCTCTCACGGCGTCGCCTATAATATCGGCGCGTCGTCATGTGTTCGTTCGACGTCGATTACTTCGACGTCAAATTTCCTGACTCAAGGTGGCGCAAGAGGTGGCTGTATGTGCACGAGGAAAGTTCTGACTCGATGGAGTACAACATCGCTTTTGACGGGAAGGCTAAAATTCTTCGCCGCCGCTCCTGGGATGCCGAAGCTTCGAAGAAGAAAAATTGGCGACAGGCGCGATGACTCGCATCCGCGAACTTCAGACTACCCGAGGCAAGGAGCTTTCGGGTATCCAAATCGCCTACTTTCTTAGGATTAGAATGCAGCCTCTGCAGGCTCGAAAAAATCCCCTTTGGATGTGCTGGTGATGAAGATGTCGAGAGGCTCTCCACGGATCTTTCTGCAAAAGATTTGGAGAAGCTAATCCGAAGAATCTCCAAGCTTAGCAAGAAAGACACCATTCCAACTTCTTGCAAGGTTGCGCCATTTTGTCGCGCCAATCCTCTTCCCGAGGTATTTTGTTTTTCGCCGCTATTGTTCGTTCTTCTCGAATTTTTATGTCGACTATTTTACTTATAGGGAAATATAACTATTTTGTCGGTTTTCTTTATTTTCTACAGGGTCACCTTGTTCTGTCTTCTCTTCCTCCCCTTCCCGAAGGTGGGGAAGTCGAAGAACGAGCTGTTGTCACCGACGACAATCAGGGTATCTCTCGCCCTGAAAGTGGAGCCGGGGATTCCCACAAATCTGTGGCTTCACTTGAAAAAGAGACTGAGGCCGAAGTTTCTTTGTCGACGCGCTCATCTCTTCCTGCTGCTTCTCCAAAGGGCAAAAGGAAAAGGGATGAAGCCATTGACTCCGGCATCTCCAAAGTTAATACTTCCCGTGCCGAAAAATCTGCACTTGATGCCGAGGAAGAAACTTTGGATCTTTACGGTGCTGCACTCGTCAGCTCGTAAGTTTTTTCGAATTTCTATGTAATGTATTTTCCCTTTGTCGATATTTTTGAGCTTGCTATTTTATCTTGTCGCTATATTTATAACAGTGACGATGAAGAGGGAGATGCACCTGTTGATGAGACTGCCCGAACGAGCACGTCTCATACTTTGGTTGTTTCAGAAGCTCGTCCTGATGGCGACGAAGCTTCCCCTCCGCCGCAAAACCTTGAACACCCAAGACCATCTCAAAGCCCCCAAGCTCCTTCCCCGAAGAGAGCTAGGGTAGAAACAACTAAGGAACCAACCATATTAGCTGGTTGTTCCTCGACTTCTCTGATGGAAGAGGTAAATTGTTCTGTATTGATCCTTGCTTGAAATTTTTGCTTGAAATTTTCTTCTTTTTCTTCTTGATATCAACTTTTGCTTCTTCCTATATTGATCGTTTTTTCATTGTAATCTCTCCAGCCTTTTATGAAAGAGCTCGTACGCTTTGGTACCCAATTTATCGGGTACCGTGATTACGCCCACGAACTTGAAGGTACTCACTCGTTCTATCCAGCTTTCTTTGTCGAGTTTTTCCTGTTACTATCGATGCTTATCTGTCTTTATGTTGGCAGAGAAACTGGCAGAAGCCAACAAACGTGCTGACGCCCTCGCTATTGAGTTAGAACATAGCGAGAGTATGCACACAAAAATTGTCGAAGATCTTGAAAAAAGACTCGGCGACGCAAAAAGGGCCTTGGAGGAGAATGTAGCTCGGCATTCTGCTCGAGAAGAGGAGATTCTCAGTCGACTAGAAACTCAAATTTGACGTTTTGTTAGTAAGTTCTCACACCCTTGGTGTTTTCTCACTTCGTGTTTTGGTCTCCCTCCTTTTTTCTTATCGATAACCTTCTTTGTATTTATGCTTTAAGCAGGGAGGACACATCAAGAATATGAGCTGGAAAATCCGGAAGATGATGAGCTTCTCGATGCGCTTTCTCTCCTCGAAATTCACGGGACGGAAGCTCGTAACGGATTAGATGAAGCTGAAGCTGGTCTGTCGCGGCTTTTCCCCTATTTCTTCCACAAGAAGGAGCAACCTGCGACTTTCATTGATCTTGCCCAGTGCTTCAATGGCAAAGAAGACCTTAGACTCCAACTTCGTCAAGAAGGACTAAAGGTTGGCGCGGCTTTGGTTGCCGAAAGTCAACAACAAATCGACTGGTCCAAGGTTGGCGACACAGGGAAAATTGAGACGAAGAAATGGCAGTCGCTAATTAAAGCGGCAAAGCCCAATTCAAAGAAAATCCTCGCCACTCTGGGATATAAACCAGCACCTGCTCCGAGTTCTTCAAAGCCGGAGGTCAAGTAGACCACTTTGCTTTTTCTTTTCTAGTTTTATCTCCCCCTTTTGGCATTGTCGCCGTAGTGTTCTTGGCGATGATTGCTCCGGTAGTTCTCTAGAGGTCCTTCTTTTGTAATAGACATGTACATATTATGAGAATGAATGGAAATCTATCTTTGCTCTATAATTGATGTTTCTGTTTTCAGTTGATTTTTGACAACTATACGACAACTCCTGGTCCTTCCGAGGTTTTTCCTTCGTCTCATTTGAGGAAAACCCCTGTCTCTGTTGATTTTATTGAGAATTCTTCGAGTAAGAGTTCGGCCGAAGATTTGGAAGAACTTCGACAACAACTCCAATCCATGAAGAAACAAACTCTGGCAATGATGGAACAATCTCGGAAAGCGTCTGAACAAGAGAAACTTGCTCTTCAACATGCCAAAGAGGCCATGGTTGCCAAGGATACTGCTGTATTGGAAGCAAAAGGAGCTAGTACCCGAGAAAATAGCATGCTCGAGCTAATGTTGGAAGCTAGCACGGATATGTTAGGTATGTTTTCCAACCTCACAATGCCTCCTCTTTATTTTGTTGTGCCTTCTTCCAAGTTTCTTGCCTTGTTGCCTAATAGGCTCAGTTCTTGATGCTGCCGCGAAGATCGAAGAGTGAACTAGAGAACGAATCTTCTTGTCAACCTTTCCCTTAACCATGGCTGTTTGTTCTGGGCCACAAGAGACCCAGCAGATTGTCAGGTTCAAGATCGTGCTTGCCAAGTGCGCGAATTTCTCAATTTTTGCACGACAACATTAACCCTTGTTTTCAAGACTTTGTTTCCTCGAAATGAGGTTCCTACAACTCTTCCTGAATTGCTGGAGACATTCAGAGATGCTCCTCGTATTCATAATTTTGTGCGAGCTCAATTGACTGGGAGCAAGATTCGCCATGATTATGATAAATATTTGCCATCCAAAATTAGACCAGCGAAGATTGTCGTTGATTGCTGGCGAAAAATCGCGGCGGAAGAATGATATTGACACAATCAATGCGATGGTGACTCCTGTGGCCGAGTCGATGATAGATGAGCTTCTTCGGATGGACTCGGAATTCTTCGTCAAGGGAGCTTATGCTGAGCATAAAACAACCAGAGGCTTGTCAATAGATAGTATTTTAGGTTTTGACTGATTTGTTCCATATTGCAAAACCTTGTCGAAGAAATTTGTTGTATATTGCAAAGTGCTCTATATTGTTGGAGCCCCCGAGCCTCTTGGCTAGGTTTGTACTTTTTTCCCTTTCGAAGATTTCTCCTTCGTTGTAATAAGACATCTTGATGGACTGCAAGCCCTCGAGTATCGTAGTATCGGAGTTCTGTATTTTTATTGCAATGTTCTTGGACCAAAGCAATGATATTTTTGACGTGTATACTATATTTAAAATTACTAGCTTCCGATTTATGTATTTGGCGAGGTATTATTGTATCAAGGTGAAATATTTCGGTAAGTCTATATTGTACGTATTTTGAGACTTGAAGGTGTGGAGCCCCCAAGTGTGTCGACGAATAAGAAATATATCTCCACTATTTTTATTATATTGCACCGCGAGCCCGCCTCATTAAAACCTTTTCCGGCCCCACTCGGTGCCCGAAAAAGGAAAAAGTGCGTCTGAAAACCCGCGGGCGTTTCAGTACATTGTATGTTTACAAAGTATACTATATTTTGACATCTAGGCGTAAAACGCCCGAGCTGCGCCACGTTCCAAGGATTTGGCTCGGCAATCCCCGTCTTCTTGTCTTTGATTCTGTATGCTCCTCCTTCGATTACTTCTGTGACGATGTAAGGTCCTAGCCATGGTGACTCGAATTTTCATGACTTTTTTGGTTAAGTCGTAAAACCAGGTCACCAACTTGGAATGATCTTGGCCGCAATCGTTGTGGTATTTTTCAGGTCCTGTTGATATTTGGCGACTCGTGACGGGACTTCGTCTCGAGCTTCATCAAGTGCATCAACATCGTCTTCAAAGCTTTTCTCGAGGATTCTTCATCATATTCTGTAACTCTTGGAGAATCATGCTCTATTTCTATCGGCGGGAGTGCTTCGGCTCCGTGGACGAAAGAACGGCGTTTCTGTCGCCGTATTTGGTGTTGTTGAATACTCCACAACACGCTTGGCAACTCTCTGGCCAAGTATGCCGAGCTTTCCAATGGTCCTAACAGGACGCTTCTTGATACCGTTGCGAGATGATGCCATTGGCCTTCTCGACTTGACCGTTGGTGCTGTGGATGTGCAACAGACGCAAAACTCAATTTGATGCCCACTGCGCAATATGCCTTGAACTCCTTGGACGTAAAATTGCTGGTTGTCTGTGACAATGCTGTGGGGACTCCAAATCGAAAGACAATGCTTTTACGAACTTGATCGATCGCGGCCGCTGGTGAATTTATCGGCTTTTCTTCTATCCACTTTGTGAATTTGTCGACAGCGACAAGCATATACTCATATCCTCCTGGCGAAGCTTTGTGTAGTTTTCCCACCATATCGAGACCCCATTGAGCAAAGGGCCAAGACAGTGGGATTGGCATAAGTTCTGCTGCGGGAGAGTGAGGTTTGGCGGCAAACCTTGGCACGCGTCACAAGTTCTCACTATTTTCTTCGCGTCCTCGATTGCTGTTAACCAATAAAATCCTGCTCTGAAAACTTTGGCCGCGATAGCTCGGCTGCTCGTGTGGTGCCCACATATTCCTTCGTGTACATCTTTCAGGATGATTCTTCCTTCTTCGGTGTAACACATCTACCATGCCCCGAAATGCTTCGTTTGTACAACTCCCCTTTTACCACAAGAAAGCTTTTGATCTCCTAATTATTCGCCTTGCTTCAACTGGGTCGTCGGTATTGTTTTCCTTAGGATGTATGATATATAGGCCTGCATCCATGGAATTTGTACCATCATGACTAGTTCCTGTTCTTCTTCTTCTTCCTTGGGTCTTTGGTGGTACTCGAGGATTTCTCTTTTTTCTCCTTCTTTGTTTTATTGGCTTTGTTGATTTCAGCTTATCTCTTCCCAAAACGCACCTGGAGGATCGCGAGACATTGTGACCCGATGTTTGCGAGAACATCGGCTTCATCGTTACTCGGCCTGCGATGTGGTTTCGCATCCGTCAAACAATTTTTCCAGCTCATTGTACACTTTTTTGTATGCTATCATACTTTCGTTGACTGCATCACATTGGTTCATAACTTGTTGTGCCACCAATTGTGAGTCGCCGAAAATTTTCAATCGGGTTGCACCGCAAGCTTTCGCCATCTTCATCCCGTGTATGAGAGCTTCATATTCTCGTTGTTAGACGCGTTTATGAACGTCTCCGTAACGTATTTCAACTTATCGCCTTCGGGTGATACTAATATCACACCTGCTCCAGACCTTCCAACCTTTTGGACCCGTCGAAGTTCATGGTCCAAGTTCTCGATAAATCTGGAGGCCCCGTGTTTTGTAGCTCCATCCATTGCAATGAAATCTGGTAGAACCTGCGATTTTATTGCCTTTCTTTTTTCATACGTGATGTCGAGGGGAAAGTTCTATTCCCCAAAGGGAGACACGACCCGTAGCTTCTGGGTTGTTCAATATGTTTGAGAGGAGCTTCATTGACCACTATTATCGGGCGAAAAGTAGTGTCGCAATTTTCTTGTTTGTCGTGAATACTCCGTACGCCAGTTTTGATATTCGGGTACCGCTGTTTTGAAGCGATAGTACTTGATGAAATATACTGGCCTCTGAACTCCATGAAGCTTTCCTTCTTCTTCTCTCTCGACTACTAAGGCTGTGCTGACCACCTGGGTGTGGCTGCAATGTATAAGGAGAGTTCTTTCTCTTTAGGCGCCACCAAGATTGGTGGTGTCAAATTTTCCGCTTGAGGTTCTCGAAGACCCTATCTGCTTCCTCGTTCCATTGAAATTTTTCCCCTTGTTTGATCAATGCGTAGAACGCGGTGCCTTTTCTCCTAGCCTGGCGACAATCGCAAAGCTGCGACTGCCCGTTAGCTGTTGTATTTCTTTCAACTTTGTTGTCTTTCTCATAGTGACGATGGCCTGGATTTTTTGGGATTAGCTTCAATCCCCCTCGCTGATACTAACCCCAGAAGTTCTCCTGCGGGAACTCCAAAAGAGCACTTTGTCGGGTTCAGCTTGAGGCAGAACTGTCGAGGTTGTCGAAGGTTTCCTTCAAATCTTCGATCAAAGTCGACCCTTCTTTGATGTTATCACGACATCGTCGATGTAGATTTGCACATTTTTCCAATCTGTGTTGCTAGGCATTCGCATCATCTCGATATGTTGCTCCCGCGTTTTCAAACCAAAGGGCATTGTTTTGTAGCAAAACACGCCGTAAGGTGTTATGAACGCTGTCTTGGCTTCATCTTCTTCTTTAATCTAATCTGGTTATAACCGGTATGCGTCAAAAAGGAAAGACGTTCACATCCTGCCGTGGAGTCGATGATTTGATCGATCCTTGGGAGGGGAAAGTGATCCTTAGGACAATGTTTATTGAGACACGTGAAGTCGACGCACATGCGAAGGACTATTGTGTGTTTCTTCGGCACCATCACTGGGTTAGCTACCCATGTGGCTTCTGTAGATATTTCTTTGATGAAACCGACATCTTTGAGTCGATCTATTTCCGATAACATGGCTTTGCGGCTAGGTTCCGAAACGCCGCAAAGGTTGCTTGATTGGTCTTGCGAGAGGATCCAAATTGAGGTGGTGCTCGGCAAGTTCCCTGGGTACTCCTGGCATGTCATATGGACACCATGCGAAGATTTTCCGGTGCTCACGGAGGAACTCGACGAGCGCGCTTTCCTATGCGATATCCATGTTTGTTGCGATGGATGTCGTTTTCTTTGGGTCTGTCGGGTGGATCTGTACCTCTTTTGAATCCTTGTTTGTGTTGAAAGTTGGCTCTTTCGAAGACCTCCCTACGGAAGCACATCATAATCAGTGAACCTTGGTGCCGTATATTCTGCTTTGCATCCCGAAAGTTTCGACGTCGATGAAAATCCTTGTCGCATTTATCGGATAACGCGAAGCTTCCCTTGATTGTAATGGGTCCCTTGGGTCCGGGCAACCTCCACAATAGATACGTATAATGTGGTACCGCCATAAACTTGGCGTATGCTGGTCGTCCCAACAAAGCGTGATCTGCGACGGAAATCCACCACTTGAACTCCAAATTCTCTATCCTGTAGTTTCTCGGGTTCCAAACTGAATGTCGAAGTTGATCTTGCCCAATGGGTAACAGCTCTCTGGTGTAATCCCATGGAAGCGTGTGTCATTGGTTTCAAGTTTGCCAGGATATGTTCATCTTCCTCAATGTATCTGCATACATAAGGTTTAAGCTGCCGCCGCCATCTATGAAAACTCTCGACACGTCAAAACCAGCGATTACTGCGGGCAAGATGAGTGCTGATTGTCCTGGTCGAGGAACTTGCTGCGGGTGGTCCGCGATTGTGAAGCCAATGTCTTGCCCTGACCAAGGTACTCAATGTTGGTGGAGGCATCTTCTCTGCCATGAACACTTGTCGTGAGATTACCTTCTGCGCCCTGTTGGATGGCCTAGCTTTCTGAATCATCGAGACCACACCATTGGAGTTAGGATCAACATATGGAGGTGGGCGTGGTGCTGCCGCTATTTGATACGTCTCCAACGTATCGATAATTTCTTATGTTCCATGCTACTTTATTGATGATACCTACATGTTTTATGCACATTATATGTCATATTTATGCATTTTCTGGAACTAACCTATTAACAAGATCGAAGAAACCGATTCAGTTTTCTTGTTTTCGAGAAATCCTAGTAAGGAAATATTCTCGGAATTGGACGAAACTTTCGCCCGGGGTCCTATTTTTGCACGAAGCTTCCGTAAGACCGAAGAGATAACGAAGTGGGGCCACGAGGCAGCCGGGGACAGGGCGCGCGGCCCGGCCCTGGCCGCGCGGCCCTACCCACAGGCACCTCGTGTGGCCCCCGCGTTGCCTTCCGCCTACTTAAAGTCTCCCGCGTGTAGTGCGAGAGCCACGATACGGAAAACCTTCCAGAGACGCCGCCGCCGAATCCCATCTCGGGGGATTCGGGAGATCGCCTCCGGCACCCTAGGGGATTCATCTCCGGAGGACTCTACACCGCCATGGTCGCCTCCGAGTGATGAGTGAGTAGTTCACCCCTGGACCATGGGTCCATAGCGCTAGATGGTCGTCTTCTCCTTGTTGTGCTTCATTGTTGGATCTTGTGAGCTGCCTAACATGATCAAGATCATCTATCTGTAATACTATATGTTGTGTTTGTCGGGATCCGATGGATAGAGAGTACTATGATTATGGTGATTATCAATCTATTGTTTATGTGTTGTTTATGATCTTGCATGCTCTCCGTTATTAGTAGAGGCTCGGGCCAAGTTTGTACTCTTAACTCCAAGAGGGAGTATTTATGCTCGATAGTGGGTTCATGCCTCCATTAAATGGAGGATGAGAAAGTTCTAAGGTTGTGGATGTGTTGTTGCCACTAGGGATAAAACATTGATTCTATGTCTAAGGATGTAGTTGTCGATTACATTCGCACCATACTTAATGCAATTGTCTTTGCTTAGCAACTTAATGCTGAATGGGGTTCGGATGATAACTTTGAAGGTGGACTTTTTAGGCATAGATGCTTGGATGGCGGTCTATGTACTTTGTCGTAATGCCCTAAATCTCACTATATTTATCATATCATGTATATGCATTGTTATGCCTTTCTCTATTTGTCAATTGCCGACTGTAATTTGTTCACCTAACATGCTTTTATCTTATGGGAGGACACCTCTAGTGACGTGGACCCCGGTCCTTGCTACATAGCATTAATCTACTATAATTGTGTTTCTTGTTTTCTTGCAAACAATCATCTTCCACTCGATACGTTTAATCCTTTGTTCAGCATGAGATTGACAACCTCACTGTTCGTTGGGACAAAGTACTTGGTGTGTTGTGCAGGTTCTGCTTGGCCGAATCCCTGGTGTTCGCATCACCCGTGACCATCAACCTTCAACGTGCTTCTGGCTCCTCACGGTTCGATTAAACCTTGGTTTCATACGAGGGAAACTTGCTTCTATACACATCATACCTTCCTGGGGTTCCCAACGACGTGTACATCTACGCGTATCAAGCATAAATTTCTGGCGCCATTGCAGAGATCAAAGACGTGCTGGGAGTCTCCACTTCTCAATCTCTTTACTTTGTTTTTGTCTTGCTTTATTTTATTTACTACTTTGTTTGCTGCACCTAAACAAAATACAAAAAAATTAGTTGCTAGTTTTACTTTATTTCTTGTCTTGCTCTCTATATCAAAAACACAAAAAAATTAGTTACTTGCATTTACTTTATCTAGTTTGTTTTATTTACCGTTGCTAAAATGAATACCCCTGAAAATACTAAGTTGTGTGACTTCACAAATGCAAATAATAATGATTTCCTATGCACACCTATTGCTCCACCTGCTACTCAGAATTCTTTGAAATTAAACCTGCTTTACTAAATCTTGTCATGAGAGATCAATTTTCTGGTGTTAGTTCTGATGATGCTGCTGCCCATCTCAATAATTTTGTTGAACTTTGTGAAATGCAAAAGTATAAAGATGTAGATGGTGATATTATTAAATTGAAAGTGTTTCCTTTCTCATTAAGAGGAAGAGCTAAAGATTGGTTGCTATCTTTGCCTAAGAATAGTATTGATTCATGGACTAAATGCAAGGATGCTTTTATTTGGTAGATATTATCCTCCGCTAAAATTATATCTTTGAGAAGTAGCATAATGAATTTTAAGCAATTAGATACTGAACATGTTGCTCAAGCATGGGAGAGAATGAAAACTTTGGTAAAGAATTGCCCAACCCATGGACCGACTACTTGGATGATCATCCAAACCTTCTATGCAGGATTAAATTTTTCTTCGCGGAATTTATTGGATTCAGCTGCTGGAGGTACCTTTATGTCCATCACTTTGGGGGCGACTACAAAACTTCTTGATGATATGATGATAAATTACTCTGAATGGCACACGGAAAGAGCTCCACAAGGTAAGAAGGTAAATTCTGTTGAAGAAACCTCTTCCTTGAGTGATAAGATTGATGTGATTATGTCTATGCTTGTGAATGGTAGATCTAATGTAGATCCAAATAATGTTCCTTTAGCTTCATTGGTTGCTCAAGAAGAAAATGTTGATGTGAATTTCATTAAAAACAATAATTTCAACAACAATCCTTATAGGAACAACTCTGGTAATAACTATATGCCATATCCTTCTGCTAATGGTAATGGTTATGGTAATTCTTGGGAATTCTTACAACAATAATAGGAGTGTACCCTCTGGTCTTTAAGCTATGCTTAAAGAATTTATTAGTACACAAACTGCTTTTAACAAATCTGTTGAGGAAAAGCTTGATAAAATTGATACTATTGCTTCTAGAGTTGATAGGCTTGCCTCGATGTTAATCTTTTAAAATTGAAAGTTATGCCTAATAATGATATTGATAATAAGATTACTACTACAGCGAATGCCATCCAAGTTAGAATTAATGAGAATATAAGATTAATGGCTGAATTGCGTGCTAGGTGGGATAGAGAAGAAAATGAAAAACTAGCTAAAGAGAATAATGTAGCTAAAGTTTGGACTATCACCACCACTAGTAATGCTAATTCTTCACATGTTGCTGCACCCCTACTATCAATGGTAAAATAATTGGTGTTGGCAATGTTTCTACTCCTAGTGCAAAGCAAACAAAACTGCCTGAAATTGCTAAAACTGCTGAAACTGCTTGTGATAAAACTGCTGAAATTTTTTCCAACCTTGGGAATAATGATCCCATTGCTGTAGCTCATAATGATTTAGATTTTGATGATTGCCACATCTCTGAAGTTATAAAGTTCTTACAAAAACTTGCTAAAAGTCCTAATGCTAGTGCTATAAATTTAGCCTTTACAAAACATATTACAAATGCTCTCATAAAAGCTAGAGAAGAGAAACTAAAACTTGAAACTTCTATTCCTAGAAAGTTAGAAGATGGTTGGGAGCCCATCATTAAAATGAAATTCAATGACTTTGAATGTAATGCTTTATGTGATCTTGGTGCAAGTATTTTATGCCTAAAAGATTTATGATATGCTTGACTTGCCACCATTGAAGAATTGTTATTTGGATGTTAATCTTTTCGATAATGTTAAAAAGAAACCTTTGGGAGGATTGATAATGTGCACATTACGGTTAACAATAACCTTGTCCCCGTTGATTTTGTTGTCTTGGATATCGAATGCAATGCATCTTATCCTATTGTGTTGGGAAGACCTTTTCTTCAAACTGTTGGTGCTGTTATTGATATGAGGGAAGGTAATATTAAATATCAATTTCCTCTCAAGAAATGTATGGAACACTTCCCTAGAAAGAGAATGAAGTTGCCTTTTGATTATATTATTAGAACAAGTTATGATGTTGATGCTTCTCTCTCGATGTTACTTGATTTGCACTTTTCTGCCTAGCTGAAAGGCGTTAAAGAAAAGCGCTTATGGGAGACAACCCATGTTTTTACCTACAGCAATTTTTGTTTTGTTGAGTCTTGGAAGTTGTTTACTACTGTAGCAACCTCTCCTTATCATGTTTTTGTGCCAAGTAAAGTTTCTATGTCAAAGTTGATGTTATATTTGGGATCGCTGCGCAGAAACAGCATTGCTGTCTGTCACGAATCTGGGCACAGTTCTCTGTAGAAAATTCGAAAAATCTGCCAATTTACGAGCGTGATCCACAGATATGTACGCAACTTTCATTAGTTTTGAGTTTTTCCATTTGAGCAAGTCTGGTGCCAGCTTTAAATTCGTCTTTACGGACTGTTCTGTTTTTGACAGATTCTGCCTTTTATTTCGCATTGCCTCTTTTGCTATGTTGGATTTATTTCTTTGATCCATTAATGTCCAGTAGCATTATGCAATGTCCAGAAGTGAAAATAATGATTGTGTCACCTCTGAATGTGTGAATTATTAATTGTGCACTAACCCTCTAATGAGTTTGCTTGAAGTTTGGTGTGAAGGAAGTTTTCAAGGGTCAAGAGAGGAGAATGATATACTATGATCAAGAGGAAAGCTCTAAGCTTGGGGATGCCCCGTGGTTCACCCTGCATATTTTAAGAAGACTCAAGCGTCTAAGCTTGGGGATGCCCAAGGCATCCCCTTCTTCATCGACAACATCATCAGGTTCCTCCCCTGAAATTATATTTTTATTCACATCTTGTGTTCTTGACTTGGAGCGTCGGTTTGTTTTATTTTTGTTTTTGTTTGAATAAAATGGATCCTAGCATTCACTTTGTGGGAGAGAGAGACGCTCGCTGTTGCATATGGACACATGTGTCCTTAGGCTTTACTCATAATGTTCAAGGCGAAGTTTCTCCTTCGTTAAATTGTTATATGGTTGGAATTGGAAAATGCTACATGTAGTAATTCTAAAATGTCTTGGATAATGTGATACTTGGCAATTGTTGTGCTCATGTTTAAGCTCTTGCATCATATGCTTTGCACCCATTAATGAAGAAATACATAGAACTTGCTAAAATTTGATTTGCATATTTGGTCTCTCTAAGGTCTAGATAATATC
The DNA here is from genome assembly GCA_030979885.1 of Lolium multiflorum. Taxonomy (NCBI): domain Eukaryota; kingdom Viridiplantae; phylum Streptophyta; class Magnoliopsida; order Poales; family Poaceae; genus Lolium; species Lolium multiflorum. The sequence continues at coordinate 134,770,739 of CM061751.1, read as the reverse complement.
TAGTATTGAGTTTTGAACAACAAGGAGACGGTGTAGAGTCTTATAATGTTTACAATATGTCTTTTATGTGAGTTTTTGCACCTGTTCATCCTTGAGTTTGCTTCAAATAACCTTGCTAGCTTAAACCTTGTATCGAGAGGAATACTTCTCATGCATCCAAAATCCTTGAGCCAACTACTATGCCATTTGTGTCCACCATACCTACCTACTACATGGTATTTCTCCGCCATTCCAAAGTAAATTGCTTGAGTGCTACCTTTAAAATTCCATCATTCACCTTTGCAATATATAGCTCATGGGACAAAATAGCCTTAAAAACTATCGTAGTATTGAATATGTACTTATGCACTTTATATTTTATTAAGTTGCTTGTTGTGCGATAACCATGCTTCTGGGGAACGCCATCAACTATTGTTGAATATCATGTGAGTTGCTATGCATGTCCGTCTTGTCTGAAGGATCTATCATTTTAGTGGTTGGAGCATGCAAAATTGTTAGAGAAGAACATTGGGCCGCTAACTAAAGCCATGAATCATGGTGGAAGTTTCAGTTTGGACATATATCCTCAATCTCATATGAGAATAATAATCATTGCTACATGCTTATGCATTTAAGAGGAGTCCATTATCTGTTGTCCATGTTGTCCCGGTATGGATGTCTAAGTTGAGAATAATCAAAAGCGAGAAATCCAAAATGCGAGCATTCTCCTTAGACCTTTGTACAGGCATGGAGGTACCCCTTTGTGACACTTGGTTGAAACATGTGCATGCGAAGATCCGGTAGTCCAAGCTAAGTAGGACAAGGTGCGGGCACTATTAGTATACTATGCATGAGGCTTGCAACTTGTAAGATATAATTTACATAACTCATATGCTTTATTACTACCGTTGACAAAATTGTTTCATGTTTTCAAAATAAAAGCTCTAGCACAAATACAGCAATCGATGCTTTCCTCTTGAAGGACCTTTCTTTTACTTTTATTGTTGAGTCAGTTTACCTATCTCCTTCCACCTTAAGAAGCAAACACTTGTGTGAACTGCATTGATTCCTACATACTTGCATATTGCACTTGTTATATTACTCTATGTTGACAATATCCATGAGATATACATGTTATAAGTTGAAAGCAACCGCTGAAACTTAATCTTCCTTTGTGTTGCTTCAATACCTTTACTTTGATTTATTGCTTTATGAGTTAACTCTTATGCAAGACTTATTGATGCTTGTCTTGAAGTACTATTCATGAAAAGTCTTTGTCATATGATTCACTTGTTTACTCATGTCATTACCTTTGTTTTGATCGCTGCATTCATTACATATGTTTACAAATAGTATGATCAAGATTATGATGGCATGTCACTTGAAATTATCTTTGTTATCGTTTTACACGAGGCGAGAACCAGGGGATGCTGATACGTCTCCAACGTATCGATAATTTCTTATGTTCCATGCTACTTTATTGATGATACCTACATGTTTTATGCACATTATATGTCATATTTATGCATTTTCTGGAACTAACCTATTAACAAGATGCCGAAGAGCCATTCTTTGTTCTGTTTTTTTTAGAAATCCTAGTAAGGAAATATTCTCGGAATTGGACGAAACTTTTCCCGGGTCCTATTTTTGCACGAAGCTTCCAGAAGCCGAAGAGATAATGAAGTGGGGCCACGAGGCAGGGGACAGGCGGCGGCCCAGGCCCTGGCCGCGCGGCCCTACCCCGGGCACCTCGTGTGGCCCCGCGTTGCCCTTCCGCCTACTTAAAGTCTCGTCGAAACCCCCGATGCGAGAGCCACGATACGGAAAACCTTCCCGGAGACGCCGCCGTCGAATCCCATCTCGGGGGATTCGGGAGATCGCCTCCGGCACCTGCCGGAGAGGGGATTCATCTGGGAGGACTCTACACCGCCATGGTCGCCTCCGGGAGTGATGAGTGAGTAGTTCACCCCTGGACCATGGGTCCATAGCAGTAGCTAGATGGTCGTCTTCTCCTTGTTGTGCTTCATTGTATGATTATGGTGATTATCAATCTATTGTTTATGTGTTGTTTATGATCTTGCATGCTCTCCGTTATTAGTAGAGGCTCTGGCCAAGTTTGTACTCTTAACTCCAAGAGGGAGTATTTATGCTCGATAGTGGGTTCATGCCTCCATTAAATCTGGGACAGTGTGAGAAAGTTCTAAGGTTGTGGATGTCTTGTGCCACTAGGGATAAAACATTGATTCTATGTCTAAGGATGTAGTTGTCGATTACATTACGCACCATACTTAATGCAATTGTCTGTTGCTTAGCAACTTAATACTGAATGGGGTTCGGATGATAACCTGAAGGTGGACTTTTTAGGCATAGATGCAGTTGGATGGCGGTCTATGTACTTTGTCGTAATGCCCAATTAAATCTCACTATATTTATCATATCATGTATATGCATTGTTATGCCTTTCTCTATTTGTCAATTGCCCGACTGTAATTTGTTCACCCAACATGCTTTTATCTTATGGGAGAGACACCTCTAGTGAACTGTGGACCCCGGTCCTATTCTTTACATAGCATACAATCTACTGTAATTGTGTTTTACTATTTTCTTGCAAACAATCATCTTCCACTCGATACGTTTAATCCTTTGTTACAGCAAGCCGGTGAGATTGACAACCTCACTGTTTCGTTGGGACAAAGTACTTGGGTTGTGTGCAGGGTTCCGCGTTGGCGGAATCCCAGTGTTGCGCCGCATCACATTTCGTGACCATCAACCTTCAACGTGCTTCTTGACTCCTCGGTTCGATTAAACCTTGGTTTCATACTGAGGGAAACTTGCTTCTATACGCATCATACCTTCCTCTTGGGGTTCCCAACGGACGTGTACATCTACGCGTATCACTATTCTGAGCTGGTGCCGATTTTCGTCCGTGATTGCGGGAGGAGGTGGAAGATGGATCTCGCTCCTTGGCCCCTGGGGGTTTCTGTTCATGGCTTGGGCATTTGCAATTCCTGCGGCTCGCAACATTGCTCGAAAATTTTGGTCTTTGGAGAGTGTTATTGCCTTTTTCCGTTGTTGTCGAGATAAAAATGCATTTGACACGGACCGTTCATCATCTCTTCGGGTGACACGTAAGGTCTTTGAAACCTTGGTCCACTATTTTGCCTGTTGCCGCGAGAATCTCCTCTATTGTCGCCTTGTTGCTCATTACTCCTTTGATAGTCATCTCGACTATTCCCTCCGGATTTCCACGAAAGCCAGCCGATATATGGCCAGGAGCGTCGTTATTGTAGGCGGCGAGAAAATCGCCTTCTATTTTGATAATTTCGACCACGATCCTCTTCTGGCGACCTGTGCTTGTTGTATATTGCGTCTTCTCCATCTGCCCACTTATTGGCTATCTCCATGAGTGCTGATATGGTCTTAGGGTTAGTTCTCCCTAAGTCCTCGACGAAGTCTCCTCGGATTCACCTACGAACGCATCTATTGCTCTCTCGTCGGATATATCTTCTGAGAGTTTTTTATAATGTTCCACCGCGTATATATTTTCTCATCGACTCGTCATGTTTTGTGTCGACACGCCTCAACTCTTCCAATGACGCAGTTTCTTGCAGGTGGATCGGAAATTTCTCACGAAGATATCCTCGAAATTATCCCAGTGTCGATGGAGCCTGGGGGAGTTTCTTTATCCAAGATCTTGCGGCACCACTCAAGTGAACTTGGATACTTTGCATATACTGTTGCTCTGGTTCCTCCTACCAGCTTCACCATCTCGAGGTAATCTACGAGCCAATCCTCGGGATCCTTAGGGCCGTCGAACTTCTTGAAATTCTCGGGTAACTTGAACCCTTTTGGAACTCGAGTCTTCGAACTCTTCTCGTAAGCACGGGAGTCCCACATATCTTCGTCGGCAACTTCTGGTGAATGCGTTCTCTTCTTTCTTGTCGCGCTCTATCCACCCTTACTTGAACTGTGTCTCTTGCCCCACTTGTTCTCGGTGGATCTTGTACTGCTGCGGTGGGTCGTGGACTATTTTGCCTAGGATTTCCTTCGGGAGGCGTGGCTGCCAACGCTGTTCCCATAACTCCTACTCCAGCCATTGCCATATTGAACAATGGTTCTCTCGGGTCCCCATGAGGTGGTCTGGACGCGAGATGTAAGCTTGCGTTGCCATGTAACCGTGGCGTTTTGGGATGATATTTCTCCTTTCATCGATCGTCATGAAGGACATGTCGAGATTTTGAATTAGGTTTCCTCTCTCTTCTTCGGGTATATTTTGCAGCCAAGATCTCGATCTCCTTCGAGCCTCTCTATGGCTATCCGCCGAAGTTTCTGATTGTCGGCTGAGTTCTGCTCGACGCCTGCTGACGCGGAAGCTGCCTCTTTTCTCCTATTCAAGGATGCTGTCTGTTTTTCCAACTCTCTACTTACTCGAGCAAGTCTATATTAATATGCTTGTAGTTCTTGCACAGTAGCAGTGTGGTCATTGGTTCTGAACCATCCATGGCTCTTGCAGCCCTATCCCACTGCTTGCGGGAGTTGGACTTGTGCTCGAGTTGAAGTCCCGGCATATTTAGTGCCTAAGCCTTTTCTGAGATCAGCGGGATCGATGTAAGGATCTCCCAAATCATCGAAAGCCTCTGACGTTCTGGTTCTGATCGGCCTGCCTCTTCTATCGCATAGATCTGATGATATTTTGCGTATTGATTTTTTTCAGGATTGGTGACACCATCATATAGAGTGGTGAAGACCTTTCCGATGGCAGATTTGTCGATGAAATTGAAGTTGTCGACGCTGTCGGAATCGCTGCTTATAAAGGAGTCCGCGGACGACTCGAAGGATGTGTTGCTGAAGATCTTGGCGAGCTTTCCGCTTGCCTTGTTGTCGGCGAAGCGTGGAAAGCTCCCCGTCACTCGACGAAAAGTTAGAATCGACCGCTGAAAATTCCGACGAGATCGGAACTTCGAGACGGTAGGATCCTTCCTTGTTGACGCCAAATCGGAATTTTCCGAACGTCATGATGATGGGCTCCTCCAGATAGGCACATGCATCCACACGGGAGGGCGGGTGAGGAATAAAATCGACTAGATCAGTTTTTTCCTGGTTACCTCGATCCATCGCATTGCTCGCCACCGACGAAGTCGACGATCTTGAACGTGCCATCGAGATCAGCTCCTTGCAACCTCTAATTCCCACAGACGGCGCCAATTGACAAAGGATTAATTTGTCAATGCCTACAGATTGTAGACTAGGGTTTTGCTAGAAGTAGAGGGCAAGTAGATCTCGAAGGTTTCAGCCGAAAAGTACTCGACGATTGTAAAACTAGGGTTGCGCTACGGTAGATTCGATCCTTTCTTCGTCCTCGACTCCCCTTATATAGAGGGTGGAGCCGAGGGTTTAAATACACAAGTTACAAAGTTCGGGAGGGTTTCGTACCCAACCCGTAAGATTACAAATCTCTATCTTTCCTAATACAAATTATCTTTCCTTAACACTAAATGGGCTTCCAAGTCTTCTTATTCTTCGAGTCTTGGGCCTTTAGTAAAACCCGAGTACCATCTTTGGCAGGCCCATTGGGATGCCTATGTCACATGTTGTAGTACACTAGTTGAATGCCCGTGCGTTGCTACGGTCTAATAAAGTTATCATCATCCGACATATCCTTGCTCCCGATGCCTTGCTCCCGATGCATATCACGTCAGACTTTTGAAATTCTTTCCTCTCCACACATTTAAAATAATGCACATGAAAATCGCATACTCATGCTTGTAAGTTTTGCTGATTGCGACCTCAATTTGTGTCACTTATGTTTAAGTATATCAGTGAAATATAGGCCTTTTACTTGTGAATATATATAGGATGTCCTTGTTCACCTATAACTTTCCACATTCTTTTATAACAGATAATTTGTCCGGTAAAAAAGCAAGAGACGGGGAAATCCATGTATGAACCGAATTTCAGGGAAATTCCATGAATGAAACGAATTTCGACGGTGTAAGTGTACATGTTGAGTGACCAGAATAAATAATAAATTTTCAGGGCACACCAAAGATTAAACTCATTGCTGCTATAAGATATATATGCTACCATACAGGGCACATGCTAAGCTAGGGGATGAAATCTCATGTTTTTTGCTGCCTACTCCCCACTATTGCATGAAAACACGAAAGTTCGCACTCAAAAATACTACTTCCATCCCAAAGCTTAAGGATTATACTTTTTTGACAAGTCAAACCAAGTAAAGTTTGACCAAAACTTTTTGAAGAATGTATCAACAAATATGATATTTTGTAGATACCATAAGAAAATATATTTTATTATCTATATAATGATATTGATTATGTATTTTGGATGTTAATGATTTTTGGTAAAAACTTGGTCAAACTTGACATAGTTTGACTTTCTAAAAATAATACAAGCCTTAAGTTTTGGGATGGAGGTAGTATGAAGTACAAAAACAGAAAAGAAAAAGTCTAGAGTCCTCGGACAGTCATATTATGTAAATGATATTTATGCAAACTTGTAGTCTTGCACTTATGAAGATGTGGTGTTTTCCTCTTCCAACGTTGCGAACATAGTTCAGTTTTATTGTTCTTTCATCTTTAATGATGTTTAAAACTTGACTTTTTCATGATGAGATCAAAAAAGAAAAGAATAAGATGATGACACATATAAGTTCTGAAATAAATTATATAGTACCCATGCATTAATTATATTACTTCAGCAAAATTCATTGTTAATAATGGCACAGAAGGGCATCATTGCTGCCACACGATCTCCACTGCCCAGCCAGGGAAAATCCCATCAAATTTAGTCCACTCATATCCAGATACAACAATTTGAACGATCATACCTGTCAACGACTTTGATGTGGTGAACACGACAACACCAATGATCTGAACAAGAACTACGACGTGGTGTAACCTCCCCACATCTGCGGATCTCTTCTTCGCTGCCCTGTTGAACTACATCTTTAGCTTGGACATGTGCCGATGCGCGCGAGCCACGTAGAATTGGATATTTTGCTTTGCGTTCTTGCGGCACCCCACCTCCAGCCCTCAACAAAAATTGAGTGCATTACAGCCTTGTGACATGCACAAGTACTGGTCCTTGTGACATGATGGGGTCGCCAATGGTGTATTGATCTGTGTAATCTCCCGCATCCTGTCGGGTTGCACCAGTACTTGGTGGCGCTCCGGTCCACCACGCCGATCTCCAAAGCACCACCCCGATCGCTAGCGACTCGAACACATGGTTGCCAAGGCTGACGCCAGTGCCGCCGCTCGGCACCATCACAAAAGCGTTGCATTTTACAGATTGTTTGCGCCGATCAAGAAAGATCCTTTTGTATATATAACAACATCGTATTTTGTGGGATTTTTTGTTTGGCGTGAGAAAAGAGACGAGTGGGGAGGAAGGATGGGATCCCGCTCCCTTTATTTGGCAATAATAATTTGGTTAGCGGAAATAAGGGGATCACATGCCAATTTTTATTTGAAGGCATGCTCCTTGTGTAAAACGGAAAGAGACGAGCGGGGAGGAAGAGGACGGGATCTCGGGTGTGTTTGGTTTGAGCCCAATAAGCCCTACCAATTTTTTTGGCATGACCAAATTTTTTGGTAAGGTTTTGTTGTTTTGTTTATAGCAGTTGTTCTTCCAAAATTTTGGTATACATAGTGGCTACGCTTTGGTTTGCAACCAAACTGATTTGGCATGCATCTACAACTCAAATTGGCTAGTGCTCTAATTTATTCCAATTCAATCAGTATAAATGGTAATGCAGTATTTTTTTTAAAGAATCCATGCAAGAAGAAAACAATCTTTAGCAAGAAGAATCATAAGCTGCACTATGTAGAACACCTAAGATAAAAAAGAACACACGTTTCCTACTGGAGTAGTTACTCTTCTCTTTATGGGATGTATTCCCTAGCAGTTAGCACGATGCTAGATTTACAAAAGAAAAGAAATAGAACGATGTATCGTTGTTGGCCTGGACTCTGGAGTAGTAAGAAAAAGAAAGCACTAAATACATGGAACCCACCATGGAGGACTGGCAGGCGGGGCGGCCAATATTTTGGCGGAGGAATTCCGCGCTGTGACCTCACCCTCGCGCGGGCACAAATTGCACAGGTGGGCTCGGACACACTTTGGCCAGCTAAAGTATTGGTGTCATTCCAAACAGCGGGCGAGACGATTTTTTGGTATGGTACCTTTTGGCTGTAATCCAAACAGATCGCTCGCTCCCTTTATTTGGCAGTAATGATTTGGTTAGCGGAAACAAGGGGATCACATGCCAATTTATTTGAAGACACCTTGTGTAAAAAAGGTAAGAGCCGATTACATCCTGATTTTGTTTTCGTGGACGGTAGGATAGACAATGGAAAAATCGGACGGACCAGATGCTCCCAATGACGACCATCAAACGCGTTGAGTGTCAAACGACCAACTCCCATTTAATAGTAAAGATATTCTGAGGATTCCAGAAAGTACAAAATCATAAAATTTGGCCCAGTAGACTATTTTATTCAAATTTTATAGTATGAAAGGCTTAATTTAACTATTTGAATTGTGACGCAAAATATAACACAAAACCTATACAGTATTATTGCATAAAGTTGTTGTACAGGTTAAGATCTTTCCAAAACTATAAAATTTGCAAAATTTGAACCTACGGTTGATTTTATACGGATTTTACAAGTTCTATATGTAATCTGACTTTTAAAATCGAATTTAAAAACGATTTGACCAAGAATTGACCGGCGTGCTGACGAGGACCACCACGCGGCGCGTTCTGATTGGCCCGTACCGGTTCGGTACGGGATCTAACATCGGCCATGGGATCTAGATCTAACGGTGCGGGAAAAAGAAAACAAAAAGAAATAAAAACAAAAGGGTGCAGCTTACCTGGCCGGCGGGACGGGCGGCGGGACGGCTCGGTGGCGGCGGCGTTCCCGCAGTCTGCGGGCTCGGCGAGGGGGCGTACGGCGTGCGGCTCGACGCGGCGGGTGCTCTGGTGTCGGCGGCGTGGCTAGAGGCGGGCTAGGGCGGCGGCGGTGCTTGGCTGGAGGTGGCGCGGCCCACAGCAGCCACGGCGAGCAATCCACGGTGATTGGCGGCGCTAGAGGCAGCGCGGTTTGGGGGAAAAGAAAGGCGGGGTCGCGGGGGTTTTTATAGGGGGCCGGGCACGGATGTCGAGGGCGCGAACGGTGGGGATTTGTTCGCCCCCGTTTAGGGTTAGGGCGACGGCGGCAGGGGAGTCCCGCTTGGACACGGGTTGAAGAAGGTGCTGACGTGCGGGCCCCGCTGACGGGCGGGCCCCATCCGTCAGCGAGAGGGGAGAGAAAAAAAGAAGAGGAAAAGGCGGTTCGGTGGTGTGGGCCGATTTTCCGCCGAAACGGGCCGGTGTAGTCGGGCTGGTTTCGGCCGGGTTGGGCTGGCGCGACGCGGACTGGCCCAGCACGGTCGGTCCAACTCTCTTTTTTTTGTTCTCTTCTTTTCTCCCTTTCTTTTACTGTTTTCATCATAACTTTTGTTTTATTAATCCAAATGAGTTCAAACTTGTCTCGAAATTTTTGTAAAAATCAGAGGATTTGTTTTAGACAAAAGGGGACAAAGTTTTCACAAGTTTGCAAAGTAGAAGAAATAGAGTTTGTACTAGGGTAATAGGCTATGGTTATGTCATATGCTGCTTACCTTTTTATGTGAACATGACAAATGCAAAGATGCTATGTATGCATGCAATTTTTTTAATTTTTTGAAAAAAAAACCTGGGATGTTACAGACTACCCCCCTTAAGATGAAGCACGTCCCCGGGCTTCGAAAAGGCTAGCAAATAGGTGTGGGTGATATTCTAGAAGATTTTCTTCACATTCCCAAGTTGCCTCTTCTTTGATATGGTTACTCCACTGAGCCTTGCAGAAGTTGATAGTCTTCGTGCGAGTATTTCTTTACTATGAGTACCTGATCTAGGCTAACCCCCTTAAGATGTTTAGCCTAATATCACCAAGATGCAATTGGGATGTAAATCGAACTATTGATATGGATGAATGCGATGCGCCACTATCAATTAAAACTAATGCTGTAACGAGTTGAGTGGGGACATACCCATCACAGTGTTAGGTTCATTCACCACTTCCTCCACATACAGGTGGTTCACCTGTCCCTTCTGGAATGGATTAGGTTTGGCAACCTCCTCAGGCTTGTTCTCGGGACATCTTTTGGCAAAGTGCCCAGTCTTCTTACACTTGTAGCATGTGATGTTGGACAAGTCCCTATTGTCCCCTGAATTGGGATGGTGCTGGCCATTGTTTCCATTGTGATGACCATTGTTACCATTGGGGTGACTATTGGAAGGGTCTCCCTTCAATCATTCATTGTGCCTATGGCCGTTGTAGTTGTTTCCATTCCCTTTACTGAAATGACCAGTATGATTATGTGAGTTGTGACTCCCACTTCCTTCAGAAGAATGGTGCTTCTTGTGAAACGGCTCGGTGTGGTTCTTGCTATTGATGTACTTCCTCTTACGATTCTCTTCCTTCTTGATGTTATTGTCCAGGGTGATGGCTTGATCAAGTAGGGACTGGTAGCTGGGTGCATAAGCCACAGACAATGGAATCTTCAGTTCACCTTTAAGTCCATTGAGGAACTTTTCCTTCCTCTTAACATCAGTGTCAATGTCTTCTGGGGCATACCTTGCCAAAGCATAGAAGTCATCCATGTACTCCTTCAGAGTCCTTCCTCCTTGCCTCAGGCTGCGAAATTCATCCCTCTTTAGATTCATAATGCCCGAGGAGATATGAGCAGTACGAAATCCTTCCTTGAAGGTTTCCCAGTCTAGGTCATCTATAGGATGGGTAAGTTGATAAGTCTCCCACCACCTTGCAGCAGGTCCTTCCAACAGATGAGCGGTGAACCTAATCTTCTCAGCCTCGATGCACTCACAGGTGACCAAGTCCTTGCTGAGCCAGTCATCAGCTACAATTAGTTCAGTGGCACTGGAGAACTTAGCTGGTCGGAGTCTCAGAAATCTGGCGAGTCTATCCACTGGGGGTGGTGGTGGTGGAGGTGGAGGTGGCGGTGGTGGATTGTTGTTGTTGTTCTGGGTGGTTTGGATGAATTGGGTCATCATCTGCATGAGTTGTGCCTGAGCTGTCATCATTTGTTGCAGTGCTTCCTGAGTTGGATCACGTCTTGGCGGCATCTGGGGTTGTTTTAGCATAGATGAGAAACAAGATAGACAGATCTAAGGAACAAAAGTTTCCTACCCATGCACAAACAAGTCACACAATCAAACAAAAACACTGAAAACTAGAAATTCCAAACTTCATTTAAACTTATCGAGTTTTCTAAAATACGACTAAGATATACGGTACTGCCTTACATCAAATAGTAGGACAATACAAATGAGTATAACCTATTACATAAGTTTTAACTGGAGGTCGAACTAAGGCTTCTTGGTTAACTTTAGCTAGAACCACTATACATCAACATTCTTTTCCTCAGGGTTGCAATCTGACTGTCCTTGGCTTTATTGAGCTCTTCATACATACCGAATTTAAGGGATAAGTCAACCATGTCACTTCGAAGTCGACCTACGGTAGTATTCAGGTTAGCTGTCTCCTCCTTTTCTTCTTTGAGGTCCTTCTGGGTGTTGTGCAGCCTATACTTGAGTCTTTCTCCAAGTTCATTTATAGCTGCCCAGGCAACACATCTTGCGGAATCGAAGAAGGACGTGTGGAGTTCAGGGTTGGTGAACATCCAATGTTCCATCTTCTTGGGGTCGTCTTCTTCGTCCTTGTATAGGTGCAGTTGCACCCAACAATACTCTTGTCCGTCATCCATCACAGGAAATCCCTTGTACACTGCTTCTCCTTTGAGTCCCATGCTCTCCATGATATTATTTAATGCCTTTGGAAACTCAGTATCACATTTCAGGGTCATGGTCATCACTGGTCCTTTCTTGATGGATTCAATGAGGCTGGTCATCTAAGAAAAGAAGGAAAACATTTTTAGAATGATTAAAGATTAGAGTATGAGAAATATTGGAGAAGAGGCAAGATAAAGTAATGTACTTGTATTTCCTAGCGTCTTCCTATTTCTAATCCAAACCTAGGGTCTCGATTCTACAGGCAACACTATGCTCTGATACCATTTTGTAGCATCCTACCTTTTAAATAAAGGCAAGATACCTGTGTATAGTGCTATTCCCGGGATCACTGATAGCACACACATTTCAAATGAAGTAATCATAGCAATAGTATCAAATTTACTACAACGTAGATCCACAGGAGACAAAATAAAGTCTTACAAATTGCATAGTCGAATTGACTAGCTCAAATATACAAAGGTTCAAAGCAAACACATCGGAAATAAACTTCAATGAGCCTCCATCATCTTCATGCGCCACAGGCAGACATGTTGGAATGTAGACTCGAGATCCTACTAGTACCCATCTTCAGAATAACCTGCACGTTTGAATATGCAGCCCCACAAATGGAGGTCAGTACAATGATGTACTGGCAAATGACACTTATATGGTGGAAGTTTTTAGGCATGACTATCTACATGATATTTGGCTAGTGGAGTTTAGGCACAATTTACATAAAGCCAATTTTATCCTATATTTTATTTAAAACAAAACATTTTGAAAATCCTTGAATGACATTTTGAAATCACACCATGGTTAAATCCTCCATGGGTTTTATAATAATCACATGGTTACATCTCCCATGAGTTTTACAAGGTTAATTCAAAATTTAAACACATTCAGAAAAGGTGATGAGATTCTTCCGTACATTCCTTGCCTAGAAGCTCAAATTGTCCGTAACCGGGGACACGACTAAGATCTTAGGTTTAACTCCCGAGAGGTTGTGCACTTTCACCTTACGACCCACCCTTCCCAAGAGAAGAATGATACAAGATCTTCCAGAAGAAGAATTCAACCATACAAACTAGACCCGTTCCCTTGGTCGTCGCCTCCACCCGCTGTCTAGCCACAAGTTGAACCCTCACAACTTACTTAATCCCGAGAGCCCATAATACCATAAGGCTGCACTGGAAGCTAACTAAAACATGGACGACATAGTAATCTCTTTAATCCTGGGTGGCCAACCACAAGTGGAACTCACAAGCTTAAAACCTTACAGGTAGTAAACCCCCACACGATCCCCTGGTGAAAACCAGGTGTGCGTCAAACGACCACTCTTGCGCACTCTCAGGGATTCACCACTTTAGCCCACTCTGGGCATGGACCTGAGCAGCCGCCCACCAATCAACCAATCCACCCAGGTGTTTCATTAGGGTTGTTAATTTTAAATTTTCAAACACTCACATCCAATAATGAAAAAGCATTTGGCATTTGACGTTGCAGAGCAAAATTAAGGCATCCTAGCCATGGGATCAGGAGTAGCTACACACTACTAGGGTTTGCTAAGCATAGCCTGATACTTTACTTTTGAAAACAAAATCCTACCATGCATACTAGTTTCAAAACACTAATGCATAATTAAAACAAGTAGGATTTGAGTGTCACTTGCCTTGATCAAAGCAACCCGCACAATCACAGCAATCACAAGCACCACCTCGATCTCCTCCACAATCTATCAAACAGGCACAACAAAAATAAACAAACATTCGATATGACAATCATAGACATGTATGCATGCATGCTATGCAACAATTTAACTTCACAAGAAAGGTAGTGTGTAAGTGCTGCATTATGTGTTCTCTGATATGTGCAATGTTAATAAAGTATTCTGGACATTTAATTTGATTTAGAAAAACCATTAATCGAGTATCTACTTAACACATACAACCTTAATAATTACCTACTGTAAGCATTATGTGTTGTAAAAATATGAATTTGACCTCCCTGGATAGGTTACAGTACTACAAAGGCACAACAATTGGAATTACTCGAAAATCATTTATAGAATTTGAATTATGAATGAATTACTAATTTGAACAGATTTTACTAAAGCAAGTTTGTGCACGTATTAAAGTTGAACAATTCTTATTCCATGTTGTAGTACATATTCTGAGGATTCCAGAAAGTACAAAATCATAAAATTTGGCCCAGTAGACTATTTTATACAAATTTTATAGTATGAAAGGCTTAATTTAACTATTTGAATTGTGACGCAAAATCTAACACAAAACCTATACAGTATTATTGCATAAAGTTGTTTTACAGGTTAAGAGCTTTCCAAAACTATAAAATTTGCAAAATTTGAACCTACAGTTGATTTTATACGGATTTTACAAGTTCTATATGTAATCTGACTTTTTAAAATCGAATTTAAAAATGATTTGACCAAGAATTGACCGGCGTGCTGACGAGGACCGCCACGCGGCGCGTTCTGATTGGCCCGTACCGGTTCGGTACGGGATCTAACATCGGCCATGGGATCTAGATCTAACGGTGCGGGAAAAAGAAAACAAAAAGAAATAAAAACAAAAGGGTGCAGCTTACCTGGCCGGCGGGACGGGCGGCGGGACGGCTCGGTGGCGGCGGTCGGCGGCGTTCCCGCAGTCCGCGGGCTCGGCGAGGGGGCGTAAGGCGTGCGGCTCGACGCGGCGGGTGCTCTGGTGGCGGCGGCGTGGCTAGAGGCGGGCTAGGGCGGCGGCGGTGCTTGGCTGGAGGTGGCGCGGCCGGCAGCAGCCACGACGAGCAATCCACGGTGATTGGCGGCATTAGAGGCGGCGCGGTTTGGGGGAAAAGAAAGGCGGGGTCGCGAGGTTTTTTATAGGGGGCCGGGCACGGACATCGAGGGCGCAGACGGTGGGGATTTGTTCGCCCCCGTTTAGGGTTAGGGCGACGGCGGCAGGGGAGTCCCGATCGGACACGGGTTGAAGAAGGTGCTGACGTGCGGGCCCCGCTGACGGGCGGGCCCCATCCGTCAGCGAGAGGGGAGAAAAAAAAAGAGGAAAAGGCGGTTCGGTGGTGTGGGCCGATTTTCCGCCGAAACGGGCCGGTGTAGTCGGGCTGGTTTCAGCCGGGTTGGGCTGGCGCGACGCGGGCTGGCCCAGCTCGGTCGGTCCAACTCTCTTTTTTTTTGTTCTCTTCTTTTCTCCTTTTCTTTTACCGTTTTCATCATAACTTTTGTTTTATTAATCCAATGAGTTCAAACTTGTCTCGAAATTTTTGTAAAAATCAGAGGATTTGTTTTAGACAAAAGGGGACAAAGTTTTCACAAGTTTGCAAAGTAGAAGAAATAGAGTTTGTACTAGGGTAATAGGCTATGGTTATGTCATATGCTGCTTACCTTTTTATGTGAACATGACAAATGCAAAGATGCTATGTATGCATGCAATTTTTTTAATTTTTTGAAAAAAAACCTGGATGTTACAATTGTTGAGTCTTGGAAGTTGTTTACTACTGTAGCAACCTCTCCTTATCATGTTTTTGTTCCAAGTAAAGTCTCTATGGTAAAGTTGATGCTAGATTTGGATTGCTGCGCAGAAATAGAATTGCTGTCTATCACGAATTCGTGCAGAACTCTCTGTAAAAAAATCAAAAAAAATCTGCCAATTTACGTGCGTGATCCTCAGATACGTACGCAACTTTCATTAGTTTTGAGTTTTTCCGTTTGAGCAAGTTAAGTGCCCCTGCAAAATTCGTTTTATTTCGCATTGCCGCTTTTGCTATGTTGAATGAGTTTCTTTGTTCCATTAACTTTCAGAAGCTTTGTGCAATGTCCAGAAGTGTTAAGAATGATTATGTCACCTCTGAATATGTGAATTTTTGATTATGCACTAACCCTCTAATGAGTTTGCTTGAAGTTTGGTGTGGAGGAAGTTTTCAAGGGTCAAGAGAAGAGGATGATACATTATGATCAAGAAGAGTGAAAGGTCTAACCTTGGGGATGCCCGGGTTCATCCCTGCATATTTTAAGAAGACTCAAGCATCTAAGCTTGGGGATACCCTGACACCCCTTCTTCATCGACAACTTATCGTGTCACTTCTAGTGAAACTATATTTTTATTCCGTCACATCTTATGTTCTTTACTTGGAGCGTCTTTTGCTTTTATTTTTGTTTTAGTTTGAATAAAGTTGGATCCCACCATCCTTATATTGGAGATATTACGCTCCGCTTTTTCATATGGAACACTTGTGTTCTTAGTTGTGCTTCAATGTTCATGGCGAAGGCTGAAATTGCTTCGTTGATTGCTATTTGGTTGGAATCAGAAAATGCTTCATATGGTTTGGAATAACCGGGCAATTGTTTTGAGCTCTCATAGATCATGTTTAAGCTCTTGCATCATGTAGTTTAATCTATTAATGGAGAACTACATAGAGCTTGTTAAAATTTGGTTTGCATGATTGGTCTCTCTAAGTCTAGATATTTTCTGGTAAAGTGTTTGAACAACAAGGAAGACGATGTAGATTCTTATAATGCTTGCAATATGTTCTTGTGTAAGTTTTCTTGTACCTGTTCATACTTGTGTTTGCTTCAAACAACCTTGCTAGCCCAAAGCCTTGTACAGAGAGGAAATGCTTCTCGTGCATCCAAACACCTTGAGCCAAAACCCATGCCATTGTGTCCACCATATCTACCTACTATATGGTATTTTTTCTGCCATTCCAAAGTAAATTACTTGAGTGCTACCTTTAAAATTTCATTCCTTTATCTTTGCAATATATAGCTCATGGGACAAATAGCTTAAAAACTATTGTGGTGATGAATATGTAGTTATGTGTCTTAGTTCTTATAAGTTGCTTGTTGAGCGGTAACCATGTTTCTGGGGACGCCATCAACTTTTTACCTTTGTTGGATATCATGTGAGATGCTATGCATGTTCGTCTTGTCTGAAGTAAGTGTGATTTCATGATCAAATGGTTTGAGTATGCATGTGTTAGAGAAGAACATTGGGCCGCTAACTAAAGCCATGTATCATGGTGGAAGTTTCAGTTTGGACATACAACCTCAATCTCTTATGAGAATATTATCTATTGTTGAATGCTTAAGCATTAAAGAGGAGTGCATTATCTGTTGTCTATGTTGTCCCGGTATGGATGTCCTAAGTTGAGATCTGTTAAAAACGATAAATCAAATGCAATTGATCTCCTAGGACCTTTGTACGAGCGGCATAGAGGTACCCCTTTGTGACACTTGGTTGAAACATATGTCATGCAATGATAATCAGTGTTATCCGAGCTGATTAGGACAAGGTGCGAGCACTATTAGTACTCTATGCATGAGGCTTGCAACTTGTAGGAAGTATTATGCATAGCACATATGAATTATTACTACCATTGACAAAATTGTTTCTATGTTTTCAAAATAAAAGCTCTAGCACAAAAATAGTAATCCATGCTTCCCTCTGCAAAGGGCCATTCTTTTACTTTATGTTGAGTCGGTTTACCTACTTCTTTCTATCTTAGAAGCAAACACTTGTGTTAACTGTGTGCATTGATTCTTACATGTTTTACTTATCGCACTGTTATATTACTCTATGTTGACAAATATCCATGAGATATACATGTTACAAGTTGAAAGCAATTGCTGAAACTTAATCATCCTTTGTGTTGCTTCAATGCATTCTACTTAGAATTTATTGCTTATGAGTTAGTTCTTATGCAAGTCTTGTTGATACTTGTCTTGAAAGTACTATTCATGAAAGTTGCTATATGATTCATTTGTTTAGTCATCATCTTTTGTTAGCAATCTTTTGCTTCAGATCACTCCATCCATCTCATATGCTTTACAATAATGTTGATCAAGGTTATGTTGGTAGCATGTCACTTTAGAAATTATTTGTGTTATCGTTTACCTACTCGAGGGCGAGTAGGAACTAAGCTTGGGGATGCTTGATACGTCTCAAACGTATCTATAATTTCTTATGTTCCATGCTACTTTTATGACAATACTTGAATGTTTTATACATACTTTACATCATTATTATACATTTCCAGCACTAACCTATTAACAAGATGCCGAAGCGCCAGTTCTTGTTTTCTGCTGTTTTTTTGGTTTTCAGAAATCCTACAAAGGAAATATTCTCGGGAATTGAACGAAATCACGCCAGGGTCCTATTTTTCCACGAAGCTTCCAAGACCGAGGGGGAAAGGAAGTGGGGCCACGGGCGCGCCACACCTAGGGCGTGCGGCCTAGGGGGCCCCGCGCGCCCTAGCGTGTGGGCCCCGTGACCCCTCCGACTCCTTCGCCTACTTAAAGCCTTCGTCGCCGAACCCCATGCCGAGAGCCACGATACGGAAAACCTTCGAGACGCCGCGCGCTAATCCCATCTCGGGGGATTCAGGAGATCGCCTCGGCACCTACTGGAGAGGGGAATCATCACCGGAGGGCTCTACATCATCATGCCCGCCTCGGATTGATGCGTAAGTAGTTCATCCTTGGACTATGGGTCCATAGCGGTAGCTAGACGGTTGTCTTCTCCGCTTGTGCTATCATTGTTTTGAATCTTGTGAGCTGCTAACATGATCAAGATCATCTATTTGTAATCCTACATGTTGTGTTTGGTGGGATCCGATGAATTTAGAATATTATGTCAAGTTGATTATCAACCTATCATATATGTGTTGTTTATGTTCTTGCATGCTCTCCGTTGCTAGTAGAGGCTCTGGCCAAGTTGATACTTGTTGTCGTCGTGGTGAACAAACAGATGCCATATGATGGCTTATGTTGGGGCCGAATGGACGCTAGAGGATTCGGGGGAGGGTTTATGATTAGACGGGATGAACTTCCGGATGGTTTCCTCAAGAACTTGGCCAAGGCCAGAGGTTGAAGAAGAAAGACACAAGGAAGAACTCGCTCTAGATCATCTTCTCAATTGATCTCCACAGGTTACAAGTTTTTGCTTACAGGATCTCTCTCTCTCTCTATTTTCCGCTCAACCCCCTTTGAAGGAGGCTTCCCCCTCTCCTTATATAGGGGAGAGGGTGGCTTACAGGGGAAGAAACCCTAATGGCATCTTTGACTAGACAAACTACTTTACAAAGATACTTTATAAAGCTACTTTAATCATAGGTGACGCCGGGGTCTTCTTTAAACAGGAAGGCTGACGTCTTCTGGCTTCTTTGATCGTCATCCTCCTCTTTATCGTCAGGCCTTCGTTTAAAGCCACTTTTCTTAGCTCATCGTTGTCCTCTAGCTCTGGAGAGAATCTTTGACCAGTCCTGCCGACATGCTCTCGCTTCCGGTGTACCAATATCTTTTCTATCCGGTTCCGGTATACCCCTATTGGGGATACCGGCTTAGCTTTACTTAGCCAAACTCTTATATTTGCGTCCCGGTATGAACATTAAACCGGTATCTTGATGGATAAGACCATCCGGTTTGGCATGCCTTTGGCATACCGGGGTCATCCCCCCAACATTAGTCCCCGAAGCTGGTATAGTCTGGCGGATTCTATCCTACAGACCATGCCAGGTTCTCACGTCTTTGGATACCGGTTTAACTTATCCGGCGCTTAGCTTAGATCCGGCATCTTTGCCCGGACTCATGTTTTTTCTCCTTGCAAGGCACTTTTCGGTACCTTATCCTCCGGCATCTTAGTCATTAAACACTTCCTCGGCGAAGTCGAGAATATATCGGGTCCGCGCTTGTCGCTGACATGCGCCTTTGTATTGACGCGCCGTGTCGGTCACTTCCTTCGGCTTCGGCGCGCGTATTAAGCCTTCGGAGCGGATCCCAACCACTATTTTGGATCCGTGTATACCTCGCTGTGGCTTTTTGATTTCTCGCGTGTATCGCCGCGCCATCCGAACCGTCGCGGCCCGGTGGTTTTTCGGCCCACTTCTCTCTCTTTCTTTATAAGGGAGAACCGCCCCTTCTTCTTCCTCTTCTCGCATTCCCCACTTCTTCGCGCACAGTGCCCTTGCTCTCTGCGCCTCCGCCGCTCCGTTCGCCGCTCGAACTCCGCCGCCCGGCGAATCTCTGCTTCTGCTCCTCCGAACGTCGCTGAACTTCGTCGCGGGAAGAACCTCTGTTGTGCTTTTCTCGCGGTTGTGGCATTGGAATTTCTTCAAGCTCTTCTCCGCCTCGCCGTCGACGGACCTCCTCGCCCACTGCAGGCCCGCCAAACCACCGTCGAGCCACCTTCCGTGCGACTCCGCCGCCTCAGGTTAGGCTCAATCTGCGATTACCCCTCTTTTGCTTGCTTTCTAGATCTTGAGTTGGTAGTGTATTTACTTCTCCTTTTCTTCTGCTTTTTCTTTCTCTCGTAGATCTTCGCGCGGGGGTAGATTGTGAGATTCTTGTTTCTCTGCACCAAAACTCATGTCTAGCGAGGAGTCTTCCTCTGCTTCTTCTTCTACTTCTTCCTCTGATAGCCGGCCTAGCCAATCCTCCGACGGATTAACCGCCGATCTAGCCAAGCTTCCGGTGTAGATCCTGCCGGTATCACACGCGGGGCCTGGATGGGCTCCAACGTTAGCCAGTACGAGATTGACTGGCTTTACCGGTCCAGGAGGATTCCGGAGGGAGTTACCTGCCGGCTCCCTGGCGACGAGATCGAACCGGTTCTTAATCCCGGTGAACGCGTTGTCTTTCTTGCTCACTTCGAGCGCGGCTTCGGCCTCCCCGTCTCTGCTTTTTTCCAGAGTTTTCTTGATTTTTACCAACTCCAACCTCACCATCTTCCCGGCAACGCCTCTATCTCTCGTGCTATGCCACCTTCATGGAGGCTTATATCGGCATTCGTCCCCCTCGCGAGACGTTTGCCCGTTTCTTTGCTCTTCGGATCAATTCCGTTCAGGGCAAGGAAATTCTTAAACCCAAACCCCGTACAATACGGGTCTTGCATCATTGGCTCTCGTCAACAGAGCCCTTTTTTCAAGTTTTCTGGTCTTGAGTCATGCCGGTTATGGCAAGGGACCTTCTTCTACGTGAAGAACAATGGCGCCGCGGATCTCATTGATCTGCCGCCTTTTAATCCGCGCCGCCACGAGGGC